>CM019153.1:9730111-10098977 GCA_009733165.1 Naja naja
TACATAATCCTCCTTGATTTCTTCCCTATCACCTGTGTTTAGGTTCAAGTTCAATTAAGGAAGCTTCTAGATATCTGCCACTTGTTATATAATATGCCTAATATTTTAGCACCAAAATGGAACAAAAAATCTGTGTGGTAGAGTTATTGTTGCATTTCCTATATTCACTCAGCTGTACTTGCTGTGCATAAATCTTAATCAGCTGAATCAGTGGATCAAGGACAACTTCAGGTTAATGTGCTTTAGACTAGTCAAATGTGCTGAAAGAAAGAAATAATAAACTTCAAATTAGGCTTATTGGAGTAGGTGCTAGGACTCAAATATCCATCTTTAAAATTGTGTCCTGAACGTAACAATAGAAATTTGGATCATACAACTGCATTAGAGAAGATTTTTCTGTATGATACATATCCACAGCAGTTATGTACTAGTTTTTCCCCAGTTGATAATTTATTTGCTTTAGCTTCTGGGAAAGCTCTTTTGGCATAGGCAGTGACAGTTCAACTTTAATTTTGCAAATCACGTACCACAAGTTTTGATTTGAGAGAATTGGAAAACGATGGTTGCATGTTAACCATAGCATTTCTAGAACTCTGAGACAAAATTTAAGTCAGAAAATGAGCAGGAAGCTGTATGTATGCTTACTGCTTTGTTTACATAAATATCTCTTTTGTACTAGAGAATGAAAAAGTTACTTTTTAATTATGTTTTTAAATAATGTAATTTGTATCTAATACTGTCATTCTACATAGTGAACATTATTTGATCTACCAGATTAGAATGTGTGTAACTGTACTTTCCCTACTGTACTTTCCCTACAATATATTTCATTTCAAATATTGGTCAAAGAGTTGGAGAACTTTCTGGAGGGTAGAACAGTCAAGCTGATTAGGTAATCCAAACCAGAAAATCAACTGGAACTATTTTTTAATAAGTTGGCTATAATAACAGAATCCTTCAAGCCTGAATGTGCTTTACTTCTCCTTCTTAGGACTGAGTGAAATAGAGACTCATTTGTCGAGAGTCTTCCAAATATTATTTTGCTTTTCAGAGCTTAAAAAGTGTTGCAGCCCTCTTTGCTTATGTAATGGTTCTTGCATATTTCTGACAATTATTATTGAATAATAAGAAATATTATATGATTATTTCTTTTTCTCTCTTTAGGAACTTAAAGTCTGAAACAATAAAATTGACAAAAATAAACAATTGTTTCTTTTATAAAAGCCTGCTGGGTTGAGTACCTAAAGGATTATGAGAGATTGTCCTTTCTTTTGAGCATTTATGTACCCTAAGCAGTTTTATACATTGTTTTATAGATATGAAACAACACAAAATATTATTTTTATAGAAAATCTATATCCTCATAAGTACTTAATTTCTAAGAGTCATCACCATTCAGCTGCTTTTCCTAAATAAAAAAAATATATAAAAACTATTACGTAGATTTTGTCTATTTAAATCTTAAGCTTTTTATTTCTAGCATATTTTCTACAAATCTTTCTAAAAATTCTAAATCCATGATTACCATTTAAGCTAAATGTTAAATTAACATTTGAAAATTATAATCTTGGTATTTTAAGCACTGGTAACTTTTATTAAATTGTTAATACATTTACAGTGTATATACAGTTCATATAGCAAGGTTTCTGAAAACATTATACCTTTATGATCTTTTCATTACTTGTTTGCAGTGAAATAAATTACAAAACAATCTTTCCTCTGGTGTACCAATTTCATCCAGTGGTTTCTCATGTTAAAGGAATCCATCAGCATGAGTTGTACAGTTACTTATCAAACATAGTTTATGTTATGCTTGATGAAGGTTTTGACTGAGAAAATGTGCTGGAGATGTGTAATGAAAACTTACTTTAATAGATCTGGTGAAAGTAAAGTTCCCTGAGTTCCATCATGAGTTCAAAAGCTTGGAAGATTAAATTTGTGGTCCCAATGACCAACTCAGATTGGATCATTTATAGTTTAATAGCTTATTCTTGTGACTCTAAAGCTAGACTTGCTAGATAATAGCTGCCGGTCAATCTGAATCAAAGATTGCATTATAGGATCAGGAATCCTTGCTAATAAAGTTTATAGAGGTGTGTAAAATCTTTTTTTAAGGAAAGTGTCAAAACTAGTTTAATTAATGGCATATGAAAAGTTATGTATGCAGTTATTCATTATTCCCCAAGTAAAGCATGATTAGGTGCTATATTGCAAGCAATCTTAACATTACAACTATATACAAAGTTCTAAAGAGCAATCAAACAGTTTATTTGGCAGCTGTATAGCAATATATTTAAACTAATAATAGTTTTATTGCATTGCCAATGTAAATGAAGCTACTTTTCTCTCTCATTTTATATTTCATGCATGTTTTCTAAAATCTAAAATGTAAAAACTTGGGTAGGGAAAATATGTATACCCAGTATAACCTTTCTATAATTTCTTTAAGATACGAATCATATTTTAAAAAGATGATTTAATAATTTATATAAAAATGTATTTTATGTAAAAGTATGTATAGGAATTTAGAAAATCCATGTTTGATGTTTTCTGTTATGAAATTTTAAATTCTTGTCTTCTGATATCCTTTTGATTATTGACTAAAGAATCTAAGAGCTGTGCTATATTAGACTATAATTTTCTATTGCTAGGGCATGGTTTCTGGCCAATGGGAAGTGAAGCATGAGTGTAGTCTTTCTGTCCATGTATGTGCTGCCGGACCTGGTATTTAAAGATGTATTGTTATCTTGACTGAAAACTCTTGGCAGCCTTACATGCCATGATTTTGCCTAATCTTTTGTTAAAGTAAGTGGCACAATTAGTGAAGAACATAGCATTTTTAAAGAATAATTTTATCCGTGTGCAATTTATCCATCCCATGCACTTGCTTTCACTAAACCCCAAACACTTGTCAAAAGGGCAAAGAAGTTCCCATCCAAAACTTTTGGAACATGTTGATATTGATGTTAAAGAAATTATTCATCCCAATAAAGCTCTCCCCCACCTCAGATCCATCAGATCCACCTGCTCCATCTAATCTCAGGATTGCCAACTCTACAGTAAACAGTGATGGAAGCATAAACATAAGGATTATTTGGGATGTCCCAGAGGAACCTGATATTCCAGTCCATCATTACAAAATCTTTTGGAGCTGGACTGTCAGCAGCAAGTCTCTTGTCCCAGCAAAAAAGAAGGAAGACTACAGATGGAGTAAGTAAAAAGGAAATAGAATAAGATACTAAAAATAAATGTCTCAATTGCTTCTGTTTAGTATGTTCAGTTTTCTTTAGGCTGGAGGCTTCCAGTCTCTAAACAGCATCTTGAGGAACACTTTGTAAAAGAGGACAGGGAAAATGGGCACTTAAAATATTTTAGAAGTTCATGGCAGAAGGACAAACATTAAATGAATTACATTATATTACTTAAATTACTTCCTTGCTAAATTGCTAAAGCGGTTTTATTCAGGCAGGCATTCAACGTTTAATGGACTGCTGCTGATTTTTCTTGCTGTTTTTATATTTTGAGAAAGGTTATTTTACTCTTTATTTAGAGTCCTAGGCTTTATAATATCATATTGTACATATTGCTTATATGTTTTCATTGTGTAGACTGGTAAAATTCAGAATACTAACAAAATACTACTACTACTACTACTACTACTACTATATATGTATGTATATATGTGTTCAATAAAATGAATCTTTCTTGAAACTCAGTAATTGGTATAGTAGTGATTAACAGTACCCTATTCATTTGATACAATACGTAGCAGCTAAATTGTTTCAGGGTTAGCATTAACTCTGTGTTAATGTGGAAAATGTTGGTAAAGAGAAATGCTATTGCGTGGCCCGATACTGGCCAAATCTCATTTAGTTTTAATCCTATTTATTTTACATACTTTTAAACGTGCCACATTTCTGACCTATGTTATGCCTATTTTATTTGCTCACTGTTGAATGTTATATGTCTATTGTTTGCTTCTGACATGAATAAATAGTTAGCAAAATCATATTTGATTTATGCAACTTAACTTTTTCCATTATAGTCTCAAAATTATGTGATCCTTGAACACCTTCAACCCAATAGTAATTACATGGTGGAACTGCAGGCAGTTACATACTGGGGTCAAATACGACTGAAAAGTGCAAAAGTGTCTCTCTACTTTAGTTCTACTCAGACAACTGTCAACAACAGTAAGTGATGTTTCCATAAAACAATAGTAAAGTTTCTGTCTCTAACTCTCTATCTTTAATCTATCTCTCTAACTCTCTGTCTTCATTCCATTAATAAGTAGTTTACTGGGTATGTTCTCCTTGGACCAGAATATTCCAGTTTGGTTAGAAATACTTCATAGATGGGGATACTGTGAATCTAATAATCTTATTTTGTCTGGGCACATATAGAAAATCAATACTGATAATCAGTTCTTATATACATATTTGGAGCTTTTCCAAATATAAAAATAAATCATAATTATCACAATGTGATTTGGTAGTTAAGAACAATGAGTGGAAAGACCTAAGGCTTTCTTTATCCACAACCATGGAAGCTCATTGAATGATTTTTATCCAATCACACTCTCTTAGTCCAAACTGTCTCACAGACTGGATTGGGAGGGAAAATGGGTGGAGGGAGAATATACATCTAATCCTTAAGAAATATATACAAATAAATGAGTCTGTTTGTCATCTATTTGGGAGATATTAAAAAGCGCTAGATATTGTGGCTTTTGTGACATTAAGCAAAATTAACGCATGTCTTCTGCATATGTTTCATTCTTCGCTATTTAAGTACACTGGGAATATTCTACTGTAGAGTGTTAGGATTAGTGCTAGTTAATAAATTAAATATTTTATTTCCAATGTGTCCACATTCCAAGTAATGCACCCATAGAAAGCAGAACTCCAAGGCAGGCAAATTCCTCAAAGAACAGTTTATTGGATACATCATATTGGCACAACTGGTGAAAGCCGACTCTAAAAGTTCCTGCGGCTTTCACCTAATTAAAAGTGAAAGTTTCCCCTTTCCCCAAGTCACTGGTCATGCTGTCCCCATGCTGGCCAGTTGCTTGGTTACTTCATTCATCCTCTGGCCAGCCACCTTGGGAATGTCCTTGGTTCCCACAGGAAAGCTTTATTGTTTTGGCTACAAAACTCCATCTAACTATTTCCCTCCTTACTCTGTTGTGTGGCAACCCTGAAGCCTCCAAGTTGGCCTCAGCCAGGTTCACTTCAGGATTGACACAAGGACTTGCTAGAGGAACACAAGACAGATTTAAAGATGCATCATATTTTGTTCCCTTTAGTGCTTGCTATGTGCACTGAAACTTCACGTCTGATCTCTATATCCATTTTACAGCAGGGTAACCGAAACAAGTTCCTTTTTTATAGTTACCAGTTTCTGTCCCCTATTGCAGATCGTATTAAATTTACATTGAGATAAAACCTTTGCTAATCAAGGTTTGGTTACCCTGATTTCCACATGTATGAAGGTTTCATCAAATTACATTCAATTGGAAGGCACCCTTTCTTTCTTATTTCACAATTAATCTTTGATTCATTCTTTAACCTGCTTTCCAAAATACAGAATTATTGTCACTTCTTTATTGTTCTTCATTTTTACCCACAGGAGTTTATATTTTTGTGAATTCTGTTGAATTTGTCATCTTCTTTTCTTTCCTGTTAGTGGATTTTCATATTTTAGTTTTATAGCTGAGTAAAAGCAGCTTCAGAGAAAATATGTCCATTGATTATTATACATGATTTGCTGTGAAATCCAGTATTTGCCCTAATTCTAGTATGGAAGCTATTTCAACTCATGGACATATTTAATAGTGCTTGACAGTTTTAAAGCAGTGTTTCTCTTTTGTGCTTTGCTTTATTAGCTTATGAAAAATTGATATACACATTATCTGAACTATGTTTGGTAAATTAGGAATAAATTGTTATGGATGAATATTAATTGCATTAATTCAATGTTATAACATGAACATTTCAATGCAGATGTATCTCATTGTTTAATAATAGTTTATTCTCTTTTCATCAATAAATCTAGTATAAAAATATTGTTTTAGGATTGTAATATTCTTTTCTATTTCTCCAAAAACAGCTGCAATATAACTTTGTCTTCGTTTTTAGTGTTTTCTACTTCACATTAGTCAATTTTCATTTTTGTACTGACTATTATTAATAAAACTTACCACTTTATTACTCTTTTGATATGGTTGGCTCTGAATGCATTGTCAGTAACAGCTACACTATTAAATTGTTTTTGCTTTTTTAAAATGTTGTGTTACTATGATGAATTCAGAAGTACTGGAATTCTTTATCTTTTTGTTATTGAATTATTAATTATAAATGTAATAAATTAATAAAATAAAAGTTATCTACATTGTAATAACCTTCTCTTTACCTGAATACAACACCATATGCATGGGATCTTTGAGAATAGAATAGCTATGTTACCATCTAGGATTTAATTTAATTTTAATTTAATTTAATTTAATTTAATTTAATTTAATTTAATTTAATTTAATTTAATTTAATTTAATTTAATTTAATTTAATTATCTATGCCACCCTATCTCCCGAAGGACTCAGGGCAGCTTACAGCAATAAAAACAAGAATACAAAATTTAAAAAAAACTATTAAATAAGAAACCCCAATACTCATATTAAAACATTAAAACTTTCGCTGCGCATGCCCGACTAACATGGCTGGTTCCTGCTGAGTCTCGGAGCGCGGCGGGAGGTTCGAGAGGTCCGAGAGGGTGTTTGGAAGGGTCTTTTTGTAGCCCCAGTACATCGTCGCTGGTGGGCTTGGAGAGCTGAACGAGACCCTTGGTGCGGGATTTGCTGGGCTCTGGGGCGAGTGGGGATCGGCATCATCTCCCCCCCCAGTCTCTGTGTGTGCGGAGCCGCGGAGGTGTCGGCGTGGCACAGCTGTGGCTCCGGACGCGGCGACGACGAGCCCGATGGTATTTTCTCCCCGGGGGGTCAGATGAGATCGCCGGCTTGGGATTCATTGGGCTCTGGGGTGAGCTGGGGATCAGTGGCATCTTCCCCCCCGTTTCTTGCATCGGAGCCTGCGGAATGCCGGTGTGGCACAGCAGTGGCTCCGGGTGCGGTGTGTGAGCCCAACGATGCTTCCCCCCCTGCTGGATCAGCTGGGGCGTGTTCCTGAGGCTGCAGCTGATCTGGGACGGTTAGCCCTGAAGACGCCAGGAAGACCTGGAGGAAGATCTGGAGTGATGGTGGCATCGGGAGCGGCGATGATGGTGAGGATGGCGCTGTTTGTGGATAGCCCCTGGCCTTTATTTTGCTCAGAGGGCCAAAGTGACACTATGGCTGTCCGAGGTATGGCCTGGAGTACAGCAGGAAGTATAACCGGTCCTTGGCCAGTTGTTATGGGTGGAGGCCTCGGCCCCGTCCAAAGGCTGTTAAGGGCTGTGATGTTTTCACCTATGGCACTGGAGGTGTTGGTGGTGACGCCTTTTTCCTGCTGCTTCCTATGGCCTGATTCTGGACTTTTCCATCGACCATCGTGTTTGGTCATTCTGCCTTATTTGTGTTACCTTTTCCACCTATACCATCTGCTCCATCTTCACCAATTACAGGGTACTCTAATTACTGGGACTGAACCATCTATACCATGCCACAGGCCACGGAGGGGTGAGCTTGGACACCCTAGTGACCTGGGCCCGGATTCCCAGTGCCGATTGTACATCCTTGAACTTGGTTTGCGGCTACTAGACTTTGTTGTTTCCCTTGCTGTGGTGAGAGAACGGCAACGGGGACTCATTTTCTTCCGAGATAGCCATTTAACATCTCTTTACCAACTGTCCAACTGGCGCCCATTGGGGATACCCGCGGTGAGAGTGCGGGACTTGATCCGGAGGAGGGTCTTAAACATCGACCACAGGCCTGTTGTGAGAGGGCAGCCTGGTTCCTGGACTCCCCAATGGGTAGTACCTATGACTTTACCAAGTTCTTATATTCCGGACTTTATTATTTCCATCTGAAGACCCTCGTGCCGGTTCCTTGACATCTTTGGATCTGTAATATTCGAACTTTTACAGCAGCAGAGCTTTGGGCCTTTAGGAGGCTCCCTCCCTCCAGGACATGGCCTACTATATTATCACCGGCCTACCTCGAGGATGGGTTATGGAACCGGAGAGATGGCATGGTGGGGAGTTGGGTTGGGGTTGGGGCTCTAAGAAAGTAAAAAAGAGGGTCACTAGGGCTCCTTCAATTAAATTTTTAAATAAATTCTTAAGTAGGTTAGGGAGGGGGGTGGGAAATGATGCCGGGAAGGTGGACTGCAGCCCGGCTCGCGGTGGGGGGCCGGTGGGGGCCTGGAGTGCGGGCCGGGGACCGCGATTCCTAGGATGGTTGGGATCGGCGGGAGATGTCGGGGCATAGGGCCAGATCATGTGTTGGGAGCGCGCCCTTGCTATCTTCAAGCGGTGGCACGCTCCGACCCTATGACCTCCTCCCCTGGGGGCAGGGGAATGGGGACTCCTGGGCTCAAACTGGTGTATTTTAATGCCAGGTCCGTCTTCGTTTTTAGTGTTTTCTACTTCACATTAGTCAATTTTCATTTTTGTACTGACTATTATTAATAAAACTTACCACTTTATTACTCTTTTGATATGGTTGGCTCTGAATGCATTGTCAGTAACAGCTACACTATTAAATTGTTTTTGCTTTTTTAAAATGTTGTGTTACTATGATGAATTCAGAAGTACTGGAATTCTTTATCTTTTTGTTATTGAATTATGTTTTATAAATAAATGTTAATTATTTCTTTTATTGTATTTTTATTCCTTTTATTTGTAATTAAGTGATCTCTTACTAGATGCATATCACTTGAAACATTTTGATTATACAGCATCTTTGCAACTGGGAAATTTTCAGAAATATTTTCTTTTACAGAAGAATGGACACCTACCATTGGTAAAGCAACTGATGTTTCATTCTTCAAAGGAAGTAGACTTAATCGTCTTCTTGACATTGGAGTCCCTTTTTTCCAAGATGATCAACTTCAAGTGAAAGTCTACTGGAAGAAAACAGAAGGTAGTTGCAAAACCTTGCCTAAATAACTTGTTGGTTATTCATAAACACTGATTCAGATAGCTTTGTGGTAATTTTAGATATACAAATATAGAAAGTCTGACTGCTTTGTGATATACTGTTGGGATTTTTAACCATATTATAATTAATATGAGCTATTATTTAGTATTTAAGTTAATATAGAACAAAGGTTTCCTACTTTCTCCTATGCATATATTTGGAAGAGAGTGGAGGAGAAGCATCTTGCTTACAGATATGCATTCTGTTTACTAGTAATTTGCATATGTATCCATGCATATAAAGTATTACTCATCAATATGACCAAACAGTTACAGCCCCTTTTTCCATAGTGTCGATTTGACTTAGTTATCATAGTTAAAAAGGTTTTTTTCCCCTATCTATTCAACCCTAATAATAGCAGTTTTATGTTTCCGGTTTTTTAAGCTTTCTCAGGGGTTCTGATTACTACAATACAAAGGGAGAAAATATGTAGAAGTAGATTAAGGATCTCCAAACTAAGCAAAGTAAACCTAAAATTGACTGAGCTACTATGATTGTTCAGTGGTATTCCCCCTCCTCAAAAAAAAACTGTTGGCATAACCAGCCTCCTTCTTATTATATCTATTGAGGCAGCAGCTCTCTTGCAACAGTGGAGATGGCATTGGTGGGCATATTAACTAGAGTCAAAAGCTATAGAGCAAAAGTGGTGGAAAAAATGTGTTTGCTTACCACCACCATTTCCACTGATGCAAGGATGTTTCTGGCTCATTGAGAAGGCAGGAAGGCATGTAATGAAGCCTGCCGTAGAAATGGAACCAACCGTTTTCCTTATTAGATTGATACCACTGTCTGTATAAGACTGTCTGGTCATGCCCTCTTCTGTGTCCACCTGTATCCTTCCTGTGCCCGAGTTAATAGATATAAGTGAAGAGAAAATTCCATTTGAATTCTCATGTACTGACTAAAGCAGGGCTTGTGCCAATACTGATTCTAAATGTTTGATCAGGAGCACTCATTTCTGTGAATTGCAGCATTCCAATTCTTGTTATCAACGTAGATACACATATAGGACTATGGATAAAACAAAAATCAGGTTATCTTTGTTAATCAATTATAGAGGCCTTTTGTTCTTTGTTTCAGGTACAAGGCTTCTCTTGACAGATCAGTCAGAATCTTAATGGGTCTAGGAAACCATTAACTATATTAAAAGGGAAATGGTAGTTAAGTGATCTGTAGAAGATTCCCTATGGGAGACTAACATTGCTGTACAAATGACTCAAGAAATGGCCTAACCATGGCCTTTGATGGTCAAGATGAAAAAAGTGCTCCCATGTGGGATCTCAGAGTGGATGTGAACATCAGTTTCTTATTGCAGCATTTAGGTGTTGGACAAATTCCAAACAGTCTCCAAACTCACCCGCAAATTTTTAGCTTGATCATGGTCTGAATCTTTCTTTGTATGCATACAGATTATTGAATAGCAAGACTGAGTCATAAGTCATCTCAGATGCAGAGGCCATTAGCAATAACACACTGGAACAGCCCCAGCACAGTATAGCATGCTATTTGTATAGGCAAAGATTTGCATTAGTGGTATGTACTTAAATCTGCATTCTAAACTTACATTTCAGTTAAGCATGGCTTAAAACTCCTGCCCCCCCAAGAATAATGTAGCATCTTGACATAATAATGTCAATTTTCTGTTAAAAAGCGGTTTATTACTTTTGTGTTGCACTAGCCTTTAATCAGTGGAAATTGTGGTTGGTTTGGTCTCAGATTGCCTACTCTTCCTGCATCTTAAACAACTATCAATGAACCTGGCATCTGAATAACTTATTTTAATATTTGCCTAGTGTAAAGCAAATAATACATTTAGGTAAGATAAGAAAAGGGAAGTTGAAATATGTGAGATAAACTTGTTAAACTGGATTGCTTGCTAAAAATAAGACAGAATAAAACAAATATTATGGAAAACAAAAGTTCAGCTGAAGGTTTCTTTCTGCCTAAGAAAAAAATATGTGATACTGCTAGCTTGCATGGCTTTCGGGTTACTCACTGTTACGTCTGAGCAGAGCCAAAGTAGTTAGTTGCAAATAAGTGTAGCATATACTATAGTTTAAACATCACTGTTTAGTTTTCATATGATTGATATGAATGCATTCTAAATGCAGTGTATTTTCATGAAGTAAATTTTATTAACAATTCTCTATCATGACTGCCATGCCTTCTTAATTCACATAAGCAGGCCAGACTTAACTTGCTCCAAATCTTGCTTGCTACTGCCCCAGGTGCTTTGAAACTTGAACATGCATTGAGTGTGGATAGTAAAGACATCAATCTGGCAACTAAATGTAGATTAATCTGCATTGATTGTGTTTCCCATAGCTGTCTATGGGAAAAACTGGAAATGAGGAAAACTGAAAGAGAACTTTCATGATTTTTTAAAGCAACTTAGGAAAATCACTTGCAGAATTAGATGAATATTAGTAAAATGATTCATTTATCTTTTTTTGTTCTCTCCTACCCTGTTTCTTCAAAAACACACCCCAATAATAAACCCAACCCTAATTTTGGGGGGTGGGCCTAATATTACCCCTAAACCAAAAATAAGCCCAGGGGGATGGGCGTGGCCAGCACAAGTGGCATGGGCGCAGGGGGCGCAATTGTCTGGCTGCAGCCTGCTGGCCCTTTGGAGCAGCGCAAATACTGCTTTTGCCCTTCTCTTTCTGGGTGCACCACTTCTGCTTGTTGGGCCACTTCCCTGAAGCCGGCAGCTCTATGGCCAGCTGCTTTGCTTTTCCCCTCTTTTGGGGCGGCTCGTGGGAGGCTTTTTGGTGAATGGGAGGGAAATGGGGAGGGAGGATTTTCCTGCCTGTCATCTATTCCTCAAGCTCAGCACAGACTGAGGGAAGGATGGCAGGCAGGAAAATTCTCCCTTCCCATTTTTCTCTCATTCGCCAAAAAGCCTCCACTCCGAACGTTGAATGGAGGTGACAGTGCATCCACCGTGCATTCAGCTCACTGAGTTTGGCCTGCTGCACCTCAAAAAAAGTAAGACCGCCTCAAAAATAAGCAGAAGTGCTTATTTTCAAGTCTAAAAGAAAATAAGACTCGGCCTTATTTTCTGAGAACCATGGTGTTTTTATATATTTATAATATGGATATATTTATAAATGGGTAGCATTCTGTCATACATTTCTAATAATTCTTTAGTATATTATTGTGTCCATTTTTCTGCACCGCCTACTTCTACTTTTCTGAGGGCTTTTAAAACTGCAAGTTCCATTCTCCTGGGTGATATTTTAATGGTGTAACACAGCAGTGTAAAAACTGTTTCACCAGGACAACCTGAGATATTTGGAATTTGCTCAGACTAACTCCCAATATTCTAAAAGGCATATGCATTTCATTTTATATATTTTTCCTACAAATGATAAATATGTCCAGTATTTATGTGTGTCTCTGCATGAACTATTCAAAAAAAAAATCAAAGACTTTTAAGTGTAAGCTTCTATTAATTTTCCCTTGTTATGATATTTCACTGATAGATGCCACCAGCAGGGAAGAATATAATGTTCAATGGTTCCCAGAATTATGTTCTTACAACAATACCGAACAGCCTGAAAAATTCAATGAAGTAACAAGTTTAAGTACTGTAAATATATGATCTTATATTTTGTGAGTAGAGTATATATGACCTTTAAAGATTGCAATATGTTCCCTTTATATTTCAAATACAAATTTGTTCTATGCTTCAAAGCATCCATTTTGTCCTTTGTAATGAAAAGCTATTGTAATTTCAGTTCCTTAGAGTGGAGTCCTCCACATGTATTTGGCTTGAGTTCCTATAGATTGAATATGGCCAATTGGCCATTAGCTCTAATGAATGTGCATTATGTGTGACTTGAATCCTTTGAAGTGGTCTATGTTGAGGAAGCTGGTTAATCTAGTTTATTTGTTATGATGGAGAACCAGATTTTTAATTAATTCTTTTGGATGGTTAGTAGCTGCAGCTGGCATGGCAGCTGTACTATAGATGAAGACAGCACCAGGGTTTATGGGGTTATTTTGTTAGGGAAAATTGAATCTCCCTCCCCCCTTTTTTAAAAGCACCTACTAAAACTGGCATGTTCCCATTTTTCTGAAGTTTCTTGAAGAAATATAGTAGTATGCCTTGGGGAAATTAACAAGAAATTCAAGAACTTGTCTACTTATCAAGCTTATGCTAGCACTTGAAGTCATATACTTGTAATTTTAAATATATAATTATATAAGGCCTCATAAAAGAAGTATTGATTCAATGTTGTTCTTACCAATTATGGTTATTTCAAGAAGCTGAGACTGGAAGAGAATTGTTCCATCTTTTGTTTGTGGTACAAACTGATTTTGTAAGATTAGATAGAACAAGTTATATTCTTTCCATATAACTGATGCAGTTTTGTATATTTTCTTATATTAACTTTTACAATTTGTTTAAATTCATTTAAGTTAGAAAATACTTATTAATGGTAATCAGAAACATTTCCTGTATGTGCAGTGCAGTGTGCAGTGCAATGTGCAGTGCAATATTACATACAGTATAATTTTCCATAAAATAAAATGTTATGTTTAATTCTCAAGTACGCTTTGTAAAAATCAAAGTGCCTTCACGCACTTCATTGGATTAAATTATCCACTATAGTTTTTTTATTCCTTTTCATCAAATAGACACATGTTTGTGCAAGCTTTTGTATAGAGAATTACTTTCCACCTATGTGGTAGAGGAATTCATATTGAAGAACACTACCATTTGTGATTCCATTTAAATATGTGGCACATTTTTTTTCCTTTTCAACTTGTGCCATATTATAACATTTCCTCTATATGAAGTCATCTAGAGATTTGAGCTGAATATGCTGCCTTCAGCCTTACCTATTTGATCACGTATTTCATAATAAATAAATGATATCTGAGAATATTTATATATTTTATAAGCTGTCTTGTTTTCTAAAAATGCATTTTTGCATTGATTGCTTGGAAAATATTAAATTTAAACCCAGGAGGAGGATAATAAAATGGCTTATGTCTCTCATAGGAAAATTATATAATTCTTCAGAACCTGTCCTTCTCATGCAAATATAAGGTTACAGTTCACCCTGTAAGATCCAATGGTCAGTTGAAATCTGAAAGCATTTTCTTTACTACTCCACCTTGTTCTGATCTAAAAGGAAAAAACACAAGTATGTAAGCTGCGTAGCTAAAGGAGGTAAGATTCAAAACCATTACAGTGAAATAAAATACTTAAATACTTAAATTCAAACACTAGTTTTTAAAATGGATTGCTTCCATCATTATATGAAGAGCTTTAAAATTCTTAATGTAACCACTAACCAGTATTAGTATTGCAAAAGCAGATTAATTAATAAGAATACAAAATACAAAAGAAACAATCACAAATTTAATTTTTTTTGTAATCTGATTTTACAGTCAGTAATTAGAAGTTCTCAATATGACCTTCATTACTATCTCCTTTTTACGCTACATTAAATAAAATTATTTTACAAATTTTATATGTAACAGAAGAATACAATTTATGTATTAGATATGACAAAACATTATACATCTGTATTCTTTTTTTAACCTGATAAGATGTGATGCCTTTCACAGCTGGTCTGGCTATCTCCAAACATTTTATATTTTCTTTGATAGGTCACATCTCTTTAGGCAATTTCTTTAGATAGAAAAATATACTATTGTAAGTAATAGTTTCAGTTCTGGTACCACAAATTGCCTTAACATTTGATATCCTGATCCCCCATACAATGAATTTAATATCTTCAAATATTAATTGACTCACATTTAGGTAAAGATATTTATATAAACATGATATTTTTAAAATATGAAGGAAGAATATGCTTCCTGTTTAAATTTTATATAAATAAATTACAGTATTTCCATGGTACCCAATTCAGTAAATAATACAGTAGTTGTTTTTTTTAAAAAAGACATTTTAGTCATATATAAAACATACAGATAAAGTTGATTTACATAATAATATGTAATATATAAATGCATCTACATCACTTATGAACAATATCAAATCATGAAATTAGAATTTGTGGTAATGTTTACTAATTGAAGTGCATTGTGTGAAATGAAACTATATTCATGGTAAATAAAATAAGTGATATAGTGGTGAGCAATTCATCTGAGAGTAAACATTCCATCCTCATCATATAAGAGCAAAGTTTATATGACACATTGTTGTAGACTCCCTTAATGTATATCTTTTAAAAATTGTACTTAAGATTAACAGAGATGATAACTTCTCTCTTTGTGTTGGTACTTATTTTACAGATCCTGTTATCTCAAAAATATTGGCAAAACCAGAGAATCTTTCTGCTTCTTTCATTGTTCAGGACATTAATATTACAGGCCACTTTTCCTGGAAAATATCAAAAACAAATCTTCACCAACCAATGACAGGATTTCAAGTCACCTGGGCAGAAGTCACTACAGAAAGCAGGCAAAACAGCTTACCAAATAGCATTATCTCCCAATCACAAATATTGCCAGTAGTAAGTACCTCTTCAGTGGGGGAGGGGGATGTATAGGAGGGAAGAAGCAAGGAAGAAGTTGAGTTGATTGATGACACTGATTGCCTCAAATATATTTCTTTTACTTCAAATAACTGTTTACATTTCCTTTTAGGATCACCATATGTTGACAGTACCCAACCTAAGACCATCAACTCTTTACCGTTTAGAAGTTCAAGTGTTAACCACAAGTGGTGAGGGACCAGCTACAATAAAATCATTTCAAACACCCAATTTAGTGATATCACCACAGAGTGAGTGTTGACATGCCACAATAACTTATTCTGATGCATGCACTGGCATCTCTTTCTTATATGGAACATAATACATTATGAGTATTTTTAGACATACTCTTCTCCATCTGACCTAACAGCCTGAACATAGCCTCTGATTTATTTAGGATAAAAGATGCTTAATAGTTCATCTGAAATTAGCAGTGAGATTGGTCTGAAATGGCTGCTTAGCTCAACTTTGATTTACCTTGTTTACAGTCTTTCTCATTAATGGATTAAATCTTAAATTATAATATTTTCAACAAAGGAAAGTTGGTAAATCTATCTAGAACAGAATCCAAAATTTAATCAACAGGTGCATTCTAAATCTTTACTTTCTGTCATATCTGGCTTTCTTATAGTTCTCTGGATGTTATATTGAAAGTTTATCCTTTGCACTCAAGAATCTAAAAAACTTCCATCTTGGAATGTTTCTAAAATTTTGTATGCTGCGAAACATTAGTTTTAGGATTTTTCTAAGCTATGGTATGGGCCTATTTTCAAGCTGTCTGCCGTCTTCAAGTAAGTTTTGGACAAAGGAAGCAGCAACTTTGAGAGGGCAATAAGTACTTCCATTTTGCTATGCATGATCAGACAACATTACATAACTGGCAGTCTCTCCAGAGCTTCAGGGAGGAGTCTTTGGTAATCCTGTTTGGAATTTCTGGGACCTAAATTTTCTTCACATATCACTCAGCCATAGCCTCTTTTTTGATACACTAGCAAATATAGGAATCCAAAAGTTTTATGGGTTAATATGAAATAAATTCATAATTATTATAGCTATTCATGTGATTTATTAAGCATTCAAATTCTATTCATGATGCTAGTAAGAAATGTCTAATTTTCCAAGTTAAATAATTACTTCAACTTGCCAAATATTACATCAAAACAGTTAATAACTTAGACTACAATACTCATGAGGGTACGGGTTTGTTTCATTTGAGATATGGGCCAAATAGGTATATTTAATTCATATTATTAATAGATCATTTCCTTGTTATTTGTAATATGCATGATAAAAGCAAAGAGATCTAAAGTGTGTAATTCTGTTTTACTGTATAAGAACATGAAGAGTTGATGTTGGGGAATTGCCAGCTAGGCTGGAAGGAGGGTCAAGTGAGGGCCTAGTTTGGAATCATTGTGCAGCTGCAAGTGAGGGCCTAGTCTGAGCCTAGTTTGCAAGTGAGGGTCAAGTGAGGGCCTAGTTTGGAATCATTGTGCAGCTGCAAGTGGCATAAGCATGACCCCCTCCAAAATCCATGAAGCCTTATCTAGTTGTTGTCAGGGAAAGAGAAGCAGTCTGGTGAGATTCTTGGGGCATAGATGATAAACAGTAAAGTTACAGCCTGAGGCTATTCACAAGTGGTTCTAGCTGCTTTCACCTGAAATTTTAAGGCAATGGTAAACAGTGTTGGAAAATATATACATAATCAGAAAATAGGAATTTCTATTGCATGTGGATGGCCATGTGAGGGGAAGAAAGGATGGTAATACTAAAAACAGGATTTCACTTCACTGATGATCACAATTATTTGGGATGTAGCAATTGCTCTCAAATCTTCTGCATATTTAGAAAAGCACTTATTCAAGGCTATTCAATCCTGTAAGCTTAATAGACTAGAATAGAATTTCTCAAGAATTATCTAAGTCAAACAAAAACATCTTCTTGGTTGTTTAAGACATCTATTTGATCCTTGTCCAACACGATTGGTCAAGTCTAACCAGAAGGTGACCTGTTGTTGGTCTCATGGCAGAAGTGGGTATCCTTGATCTCTAAGCCACTTTCAATGCCATTGATCCCAGTAATCCTCTGGGCCAGCTACAAGATTTGGATGTGGAGGCATCATTTTGCAGCAGTTCTCATTCTTTCTTTATGACTAGTTTCTATAGTGTTTTATGGGATGAAGACATAGTCTACACACCTTCACTTGTGAGTGAGCTTTTTTCTTGTCATATGTTGTCTTAGGGATACTCATGATCACTTTTGATCTTTATACCTTTTTGTATTCTTAACTTTAAGCTATCTGGGTTTTTTTTGGAGACAGGCAGCCCATAAATTGTATGTATGTATTTAAAATAATATAAATAAATACCAAGAGTGACTCTTGAAGAATCAGATTTATAGGGAATAGGTAAGGAATATCAAATAACTCGCAGTTTGGAGTTTTTCGTGGGGGTGGAGTTGAACAAAATATTTAATTGATTTACTTCTGAAGCTAATAGAAGTCACAGGATGACAGAATAATATTGTTTTGGCCAGAAAAATAACAATGTTATACTGTCGTAGGACAAACCTGTAGGGATTTAAAGATCACCAACAACTGATAATTGTGAACTAGGGTTATAGTATTCTTTTTCGTTTTAGGACCTCATCTGAAGCAGCACCATCCACGTCACTACAAATCACCCCCTGAAAAATACTAAATTGCCATAAATTATTAACCAGCTGCAAAACGATGCAAAGAAGTTCTTGAAAGACAAACAGAAAAATGCATCTTTATTGGGTTATGGAATGAGCTATTGTTTTAATAAATGTTTATCAAGTATGAATTGTGTATAAATCTGTATGAAATGGATTGAAGAAAGCATGTTTGAACTAATTTTGGGATATAGTACAGAATATAATGCAAAGATCAGCTGTATTCATATTATCAGAGCATTCATCATCTATGAAAATGTAAATATTTTCATATATATCATTATAGCAATCACCTGTTACTGTAGCATATGCTACATGACACCCTGCTTTATCACTTCCCATTAATATCTTTACATAGCTTTTAAAATAGATTTAAACCATCTATTTAAACCTAAGTTATCTGTGGCTGATACAGGAAAAACATAACAACAATCCCTGTCCATTTCATGATATATGATATACATGGCCTAATAATATCTGTTTAGTAACTGAGTAGAATTTCAATATTTTACCTAATTTGCTTTCAGAAATCCCATTAAATGGAGAAAGATTCATGTCCATTTGATGAAGAAACATTATCTTGTTTCCAAGAAGTGGATATATTAACTTTTGAGGGTTTCATTAAGGGGGGATTATTTTTCCTAAGTTATGAAGAAAAATGACCAAACTGTTGTTTTTTCCAGAGGTTTTTTATACTGGGAACTGAAACCAGATGGAGTACTTAAAGCAACACTACAACACTAATTGAAATGTAAATAAGTCTGTCTTATAGCTACTAGTATCATCGATGCTACTAGTATCATCAAATACTTCACAAAATTAATGAATTTAAGTGAGGGCTGAGGTTAAGTTCTTTGAACTAGACTTTTACTTTAGAAGTTTGTCATGTAAGATATAGGGCCTTTTTACACCTAGGAGCTGCAAGATATTCCATGACATTTTGAAATATAGGAAGCTGAAACAGTTTTCCAGCATTTCTTCTGGACTACTTCTTTTCCATTATCACTTTCCACTCTCATTACCAGGAATTGCCTCATGCTAGTTCCTGGGAGTCTCCCTTCTTATCTATTGCCACCATCTTGGTATATCATAGTCACATTAAGATGTAGCTTTCTTAGTTTATGCAAATAATGGCCTATTATAAGGCTGGGGTGGTAGTGGAAATGAATGCTGGTGAGGGCAGAATGATGGAAGAATAGCAGATGAGATTTTTGTACATTTCCACAAAGGAACTCCAACTGGCAAAATTTAAGTTCTATAGAAAAAGCAATTGATAGTGCAAAGTTATGTCAGAAAGGAAGAGAAACTAGACATTTTATAGTTATCCTTTTCAGTACTTGACCACCAATAAAGATATGATTGTCCATCCAACAATATATACACTGTATATCCCTCCCAGAAGGAGCTTGTTTTTCATTTCACTACAGGAATATCTTTGTGCAAATAGAAGGATCTTTATCTGATTATTCAGGAAAACTGAATCCTCATACAGGAAGGAGATTGCAGGGCACGTGTTGATCAAGTTCATGATATCAGTTATTTTATTAAATAATAAAATATTGACAGCATCAATTGAATTAAGCTAAATCTGAAAATTTCCTGCATCTTTACTTTAAAAAAAACTTTATTGAATTATATAATGAAGTATAGGAAACTTCATGGACACACTTTATTAACTAAACTATAACCACATGTTTTAAACAATACAGTTTTAGATCACACTTCAGATTTAATTTTCTTTTGTCTTGTTCATTAGAAAAAAATTAGCATCCTCTATTCTTAGAGGGACATATCTCTCCATTACATGCTTTGATTTATATCAAGTGAAAGGAAAAACGATGCTGTCCATAACCACTGCAGCAGAAAATTAAAGGGTAGAGGTACTTTTTTGCATACATATTTAATCAATAACAATACATATGATTTTTAATTGTCATAAATAAGATTAAGAATAACCCTCTTTTTAAAGGAAAAAAGAGGCCAAATAAATGTTTTTGAAAAGCATACAGGAAAACAAGACAACAATGTCTTTGAATTATTTCAGAAAATTTATGGTTCTTGTCAGCATACTGTATGTTCGACAAGCTTGTATATGCAGATACGATTAAGAGAAGATTTGCACATATTCATTACTTGCTACATCTGTAAAGACTTGCATGCATAAAATATGCTTAAGAGCATACAATATGGACTGGTTTTCATTCATATAATGGAAACCAACAATGAAAAGACATTTCAAAAAAGGTTCAAGTTATCAAGAGGTAGTCTGTGTATTCACTTTCAATGTTTTTATTTTTCTAACTTCAAAAAAACCACAACCCCCACAACAATTTTACTAAAACAAAAATTTGATCCAAATAAAGCCAGTTTGACTTTAGGTGTCCACAGTATGCTTTATAAATTAGTTCAGTTTTTCAATGACTTGATTGCTTAAAAAGCAGAAATTGCCAAATGTTTGGTGCAATCTGTTTCTTCATTCAGTTGAAAACAATTGTTATATATGTGTGTGGGAAATATATTGGAAAAAGCTATTAATCTGTTTCTGTTAATCAGATTTTAAAAACAATTGTATTGAAAACACTAAGATTTATCAAACTATATTAGTTCTCTTTTATGCAGGAATAGGATTTAATTACAAATAAATCTTCAAAAAATGTAAGAATGGAAGTCAGTAACTTCCATTTTATTTCCTCTTATTTTAAAAAAGGGCATATAAAAGTTGTGATAATAACTTATTTATTTTAGATGGCATTACTTTTATGTTATTTGTCTTGAATTTGTTAAGTATTCTTAAATCTTTGATTAATACCTGTGCACATATAGATGTCATATAAGTTGTACATTGTACTCCAGATACACACTTTTAATGGTTGCATTATTTTTTAAGACTTCAAATGTTTTTTTAAGGAAATTAATGCTTCCAGGTGTTGTTGGATCTATAGGTTTTGCATGCCAAAAATCATAATTCAGTTAGAGACATGAATTGTATGACTGTTTACCTCTACTGAATATAGTGGTACGGTATGATTTAAAAAATAATTAATAGATTATATATTAAAATACTCCTCCCTTTATGTAATTATATTGTAGCATAAAGAAAACAGAGCCACATGTTTGCTAACTCAGTTGACTGAAAAATTACATTTTTATAACAGTCATTTAAAAGTCAGTATTTATTTATCTATGTAATACAAAAGAATTCTGTGTCATGTTATTTTGGGCAATGTTTCTTGTAAAACATTTTGTAAAATAAATTGTAAATACTCTGGTTGGTTGATCTTCATATTTAGATTTTGTACATAAGTTTAATTAATAAACTATCATATAGGTATAAAGACTCATAATTATCATCACTGTTGGGATTGCTTTGTATAATAATTGTCTTTTACACAAAGTGATTTAGTCCATGATAGATTTGCTGACATTTAGTCAGGGTTTTCAAACCATAATAAATACATTTCACAGGAAACACTTAGCCCAAATCAAATACATACATAGAATAATACATCAATGTTTTTCCTACTTGGCAACTTGCTGACTGGCAAATTCTGGGACTTGGAAGTCCACACATTCTTAAAGTTGCCAAGTTTGCAAAACATGGATGATACATAAATCTAGCTAGTGGTTCCAGTCCACTCCAAAACTTATCAGGAACAATAGCTATGAATGCCAAACCTCAGTCAGGTATATGAATGAGAAGAAAAGAGGAGAACTTATGGCTTTCTTCCTGGGTTTCTATATAATTTACTGAAAAATGGCAGTAGGACTACATATGGGAGCTTAAACTAATGAATCAGGAATTTTTTTTAACCTGAACCCCCGAAATTGGCACTACTATTTGTTTCTATAGTTCAGTATTATTTGGGGAAAACATAAGAAGCTTCCATTGCATGTTTGTGGAATATTGTACATAAGTGCTTTCCATCCAGATCCAATGGCAGATCAATGTAGAGCTGGGGTAATTAATTCCTTTCATTGGCTAAATACAAGATATAAAAAGAGGCAAATAACTATCCCCTATAGAATAGAATTGAATTCTTTATTGGCCAAGTGTGATTGGACACACAAGGAATTTGTCTTGGTGCAAATGCTTTCAGTGTACATAAAAGAAAAGATACATTCATCAAGAGTCAGCTGTTTGTGGTGAAAGAATTCAGGACTTGGTAATAGTTTTAGCCTGCATATATCTCCCTATTCTCTGGAATTTAGCATTGCTTTTTCTTGGATATAACCTACAGGTCTCAGCAAATTACTTCTGTTTGTAAACATACTATATTTGTACAAACTGTACAAGTCTGACACAAAAAAGCTTCACACACTTTAATTCTCTTTGTACTTTGAACATCTATTGTGCCTAAGAATTGTATTTGGTGCTGGTGTGGGGAAAACACTCATTAAAGTTTTTCTCATGGTATTCAAGGCAACTTGGACAGTTTTGGTTTTGTTTCTTTATGGAATATTGTGATGAGTTCATACAATAAATGTGACTCTTCAGAAAAACTGTTCAAATATATTCCCTTATACAGTCTAGATAATTTATAGGAATTTTTATACACTTGCCTGTTGAGCAGACTTCCAGTACTCTGTTCTTAGGCTTCCACAGTAGCTTATTAATGATTTTTTTGAGTAAAAAAACATAAATGGTCTACAGATTTGCCTAAAAGGCATCTTGCCTGCCTCATTGAACTTTCATATTGATAGTGATAAAGAAGTTTTATGGGTTCCAGTGTTCATAAATGGTAAGAGTAGTACCTAATAAAGATTTCTCAGATTGTATTGTATGCCAAGGGCACTTATTTATTTATTTATTTATTTATTTATTTATTTATTTATTTATAATTGGACTGTATGCCGCCCCCCTCCGAAAGGACTTGGGGCGGCTCACAACTAAAATACAACAATAAATATATTAAAAAAGAATTAAACAAGCCCAATAGGTAAACTAATTTAAAACTAATTTAAAATTTAAAACGATTTTAAACCCCCCCCAGAGGTCAGTCCAGCCCGGCCTGCTCAAACAGCCAGGTTTTCAAATCGCGGCGGAAAGAGCAGAGAATAGGAGCCAAACGGAGCTCCAGAGGTAGTTGGTTCCACAAGGCAGGAGCTGCGACGGAGTAGGCCCTTCCTGAGGCACCGCCAGCCGACACTGCCTCACGGACGGCACCCCGAGGAGTCCCCGTCTGTGCGAATGCACAGGGCGATCGGGATTCGATATTGGCAGGAGACACTCTTGAATGCTCCTTGGAATGTGTATAAGTGACTCATCAATGTGTCCTGAAAATGATTCAGCAGTCTGTCATAAAACAGAGTTAGCTGCATCTATACTCACATATGTGTAAATTAACGTTAGTATTTATCTCGGATCTAGATTATATGCATAAAACAAAGTAAAATTCTGGTTATGTGCCAGTACCAAGGCTTGGTTCTAACTTGTTTATCACCTTATGTCAACTCTAAAACCCTCCTGACTTCTTGGAAGCACAACTGGAGATTTCACAGAGTTTGTTATTTTTGCAATTGTATGAACACCTGCATTCTTAATTGCTTTTCAAAGTCATATAAATTAAAAAAAACCTAACAGAGATAACTTCCTTGTTGAGTAATCAGATTAAGGTTATTTAGACATCTCTGCATCAGTAAATTTATGATTACTCATGGTGATACAACTTTTTAAGCATCATTTAGCAAACACTTTAGAACAGGGGTCACCAACCTTTTGGACCTCAGGGACCACCAAACTCATAATTTTAAATTCTGGGGACCACTAATATGAATTTAGACTGACGGTGGCTTGCTGACATTGGTGGGAGAGAGAGAGAGAGAGATCTGATC
Source organism: Naja naja (assembly GCA_009733165.1). Taxonomy (NCBI): domain Eukaryota; kingdom Metazoa; phylum Chordata; class Lepidosauria; order Squamata; family Elapidae; genus Naja; species Naja naja. The sequence continues at coordinate 9,754,283 of CM019153.1, forward strand.
TAATCTCTCCCGCTCTCCCTCTCTCTCATACACACAAACACACAGAGGCAGGGGTGGGACTCAAATTTCTTAACAACTGATTCTTGGGCATGGCCTAATTTGTGGGTGTGGCTTGGTCATGTGACTGGGCATGACTTGTATGTAAATATTATAAATATTTATGTAAATATTGAATTTTTTAATATAAAAAGAGCAACTTTTACCCAAAATCAGGCAAAGCAGGCAGGCAGATTGAGTTGCTCACAGAATCACAGATTCACTTAAGAGATCTGTGTTTCTGCCATTGGCTACCTGAGTCTGTCACATAAAATTTGCTTGCAAGCAAACTCACAAAATAAACTCACAACACACCATGTATGTAAATATTGAATTTTTTATTTTAAAAAAAAGAGCAACTTTACCCAAAATCATGCAAAGCAGGCAGGCAGATTGAATTGCCCACATAATTCACTTAGAGATCTGTGTTTCTGCCATTGGCTATCTGAGTCTGCACTGAGTAATAGAACCTTCAGTCCTAAGCGAGGTTCAGCTCTACTTAAAAGCAGAGCCGAAGATCTAAAGATTAGCTAGAAAGCAAGAAATCCAACGATTTCCTGCTCTCTAGCTAATCTAAATCTCCCGGCACAGCAGAACAGCTGATGGTCGGGAGGGGAAAGGAAAAATAGCAACTTGGCAGGCAAGTTTGCCAGTGAGTGGGCAGGGAGGGTTCCTGCGGGCCATGTGGGTGGCGCAGCCTTGTGTTCCTGTGCAGACTGGATTAATTGCTTTGGGGGGGGGTGCTCTGGAGGTGACATTTCTCTGTGGACCACCAAAATTTTCTCACAGACCACTAGTGGGCTGCAGCCCACCAGTTGGCAACCACTGCTTTAGAAAGCATTTGTGGTTTTTACTGTCTCTGCATTTCTGTATAGCTTTTTGGGGAAAAGGTGCGTTATAAATTGATATAAATAAATGTTAACCTACAGCAATTACCCAATGTTAATGAAGTAGTTTGTTAATCTATTTTAGGCCAGAACCTAACATATGTTAAGATAACATTAGAATGACTTATGCAAATGTATGCAAAATGGCCAGTTTTACATAGAAGTATGAAAGCTATTTTAGATATTGTCGTTGATAAATTGGAAAATATTATACAGTTACATGCAGTGCTTGTATTACATGGTCTATATTGTAGGATTCATTTTTTGAGATAAATAAATGTGAATGAATAGACAGAGATCTACAAAAGCTATTTCAGCTCTGCCTGGTTAACATTCTGTAACACAGAGCTGACATTACTTTTAATCTTTGCTGAATGTTTGTCCCACAGGAACCACAAATGTGTATTTGATCATTTTGTACTTTTTATTGGCGAGATGCAGGAAGATGGGAATATGTTTCACATGAATAACTTGCATTTTGTTTTCCTACAAAGAAAAAAAAACAGATTTGGAATAATAATTATGCTGGAATCATCCAGAAAATGTACCTTCCTGATCTTCAAAAAAGGCAGAAGGGGTGATCCCATTGAATTTGCTTTCCTTGGGAACTTTTTTTAAAAATTACATTTATATGCTGCCCTTCTCCGAAGACTCAGGGCGGCTTACAATTTTTTGGGATACAACCCAGTGTGCTCAGCAATAGCCTTCATTCCATTGTATATGCCTGCTTATTACTAAGCAGCTATTTTACAAAGTCAGCTTATTGCCCCCAACAATCTTGGGTCCTCAATTTACCTACCCCGAGAGGATGGCAGCTGGAAGTTAAGTGCAGGCATTTAACAGCCTGAGCCACCAAGGCCCTTACTTTCTCAATGCTTCAATTGAAAAACAAATTTCTATCCTTGGAACGAGTACATGACATCAGGGGTGGGATTCAAATTTTGTAACAACCGGTTCTGTGGACATGGCCAGGTAAACGTGGCCAGGTGGGCATGGCCATAGGCATGGCTTCTTTTTTTTGGGCAGCACTCCCCCATTTTTTGGGCCTTCTGGGCCTCAGGGAAGCCTCCTGGGGGGGCATTTTTGCTCCCAGAAGGCTTTACTTGGGGCTCAGGAAGGAAAAAAACAAAGCATAAGGGGGCATGCAGCACCCCCCTGTGCTCCATTTTGCTGCTCTGGGGCCCAGGAAGGCAAAAAATGGATGGAGGGTGGGGGGGGGCTGTGCCTCCCTCCATTTTTTGCCTTCCTGGGCCTCAGGAAAGCCTCCTGGGTGAAGCAGTAAGTAAGTGGGGAATCCCGGCACAGCTGATCATAGGAACAGCTGATCATTGGGAGGGGGAAAAACCTTAAGGAGTGGCTGGTCAGGAAGAACGCAGTCAGTGATGTTGGGCATGCGCGCAATGTTGCACATGCATGATAAGGACTGATTGGGAGGGGAGAGGCTGGTGGAGAGGGATGGGGCCAGCCAGGGCACAATTTGCCAGTTCTCTGAACTGCGCAGAATCATAACTGGTTCTATAGAACCGGTCTGAACCGATAGAATACCACCCCTGCATGACATTTAAAAAAAAACTACCTGGTTATTTGTAACTTTTCTTTATTTTTTGATCAATATGTTTTTTTTAATTCACATTTATATGCTGCCCTTCTCCGGAGACTCAGGGAGGCTTACAGTCTTTGGAGCACAACCCAATGTGCTCAGCAATAGCCTTCATTCTATTGTATATGCCTACTTATTACTAGGGCTTTTGGCCCCCCCAAGCGGCATTTGTACAAAGTCAGCTTATTGCCCCCAACAATCTTGGGTCCTCAATTTACCTACCCCAGGAGGATGGAAGGCTGAGTCAACCTTGAGCCTGGTGGGATTCGAGCCTGCACTAATTGCAGGCAGCTGGAGCTAAGTGCTAGGTGTTTAACAGCCTGCACCACCAAGGCTCTTTTGGTAGGTAAGTATTGTAAGCATTCTTCGTGAACAATTATTTTCTCTAATAGCTTAATCTGACAGGCAATTCAATAGATACAGAATTTCACAATCACATTGCCATATTTGTTTTGTATATGCATATGAGTTTACATACATACATACCTAAACACACACACACTATGTATTTGAGTTCTAATTAAAAAATTAAACTTCATAAAGAAATAAATGTTTAGTTACAGGATAACTGAACACCCATTTGGCACTAAAAAGTCAATCATAACCTCATGTGAAAAATATGCTAAGATGTCATTGTTAATTTAGTTCAACAAATCAAAGTCCAAACAATGGTCTTTGCATACGTATCACGGTTTCTTTGCTACCAGAATCCTGTGGAATATAGGCTAAATTAGTATTTGACCTTATTTTAGCTCATAGATACAGGTGGCACTTAAAGAATAGGAAGGCATACTCATATAAACCATGCTTTTTGAAATTGAACTTTGTCCTGTATAGGATCCAGTGGACTGTAAAAAAATTATTCAGATAATCTGTCAGTGATATAGCCAGAGTTAATAGGAATGTAGGACTTGAGTCAGCTATCTTCTGATTGGTTTTGGTGATGGAGAAACCATGAAAATCATTAGTTATTATTGCTTTAAGGACATTTTTACTTGCTTCAATTAATGGGCTTTTGACTATCTTTATTTGAACCATTTGCATCATTCCTATTCTGCAAAAGAAAGCATTAAAAACTATTTATAAAATCTAGGCAATCAACAATGTACCTTTATATCAAGTAAAACTCCCACCATAAGCAAATTCCTGAACAGCATGCAATGAATAAATGAGAAATACCTTCTTTTGAGGGTGAAACACAGATAAAAAGAAGGGTGACATAAACTCTTCAGAGACAGAGAAAAACTGCTCTAACATATCAACAACATATATTATGGGTGTAACAATGGCATATGGTTGAGCATAAGGGACAATATACATAAAAAGATACAAACTTTCAAGTAGTAAAATCTCAAGGAATTCAGGGCTTTTATGATGGTAATGATATTCTGAATTGCATGCAAAAATAAATTAGCAACTGATGAGGAAAAGATCACAGCTAGTAAAATGTTGGGGAATTTTAACCTGCCTTCCTTCAATGAGAGATATGGAATGGCAAGGGTGTTCATGATTACCCTGACAAACACAAACCTGTCCCATTTTATAGGCATTGCTCAACGTATGACCACAACTGAACCCAAAATTTATGATGCTAAGCGAGATAGTTAAGTGAGTTTTGCTCCATTTTACGACCTTTCTTGCCATATTTGTTAAGTGAATCACTGCATTTGTTAAGTTAACATGGTTGTTAAGTGAACTTGGCTTCCCCATTGACTTTGGGGAACTTTGATTGTCAGAAGGTCACAAAAGTGATCACATGACCCTGGGACACTGCAACTGTCATAAATATGAATCAGTTGCCAAGCAGCAGGATTTTAATCATGTGACTATGGGAAGCTGCAATGGTCGTAAGTGTGGGAAATGGCCATAAGTCACAGTTTTCAGTGTCATTGTAACTTTGAACAGTCACTAAATGAACTGTTGTAAGTCAAGGACTACCTGTACTGAGTCCTTGACACACAGAAGAAGTCACATGCTAGATCTGGTTTTGTCTTGGTGTGATCAGAGAACAAAGTACATTGACTTTTGCCTCTTCTCGTTACAGAATATTGTCTGGTTACTGCAGAGTTTTGCAGTGTCCCCCCCTCTCTCTTCACACACACACACACACACACACCTTGAGTTTTCAAAGAATTGTTGGGAAGTTTTCTGAGGAATTGTGTGACTGGCTAAGGTTCAGATCATCCAGTGGAATAAGGTTCATTCAGTTCAGCAGATGCTCTGCAGTTCTCGGGCTCAATGATTATCTCAGCAGATGAAGATGCTTAGAGTGCTGCTGGAGAAAGATTAAGCCTGACTGAACACTGATAGCTCAGATTTGAGCCTACACATTGGCATTTTGAGTGGCAAAAGGGTATTTTATTTATTTATTTATTTATTTATTCGACTTGTACGCCGCCCTACTCCCTAAGGACTCAGGGCGGCGAACATTAAAACAGGACAAATTTACAATAAAAAGACAATTAAACAAATAAACAAGTCGAATACAATTAAAAAGTTGAGAAAATAAAACCCTCAAACCCCCGGGTCATTCCAGGCCGGCCTGTTGAAACAACCAAGTCTTCAGGTCTCGGCGGAAGGAGCGGAGGTCAGGGGCCAAATGGAGATCCACGGGGAGCTGGTTCCAGAGGGCAGGTGCTCCCATGGAGAAGGCCCTAGCCCTGGGAACCGCCAGCCGACAATGCCTGACTGACGGTATCCCAAGGAGGCCCCTCCTATGAGAGCGAACAGGGCGATCGGAAAGTGATGCTGGCAGGAGGCGTTCCCGCAAGTACCCTGGACCCAAGCCATTTAGGGCTTTATAAGTTGTTACTAATACCTTGAAGGCGACCCGAGAGGCAACCGGCAACCAATGCAAGCCGTGCAGGAGGGATGTAACATGGGAGTATCGGGATACCCCCATCACAGCCCGCACGGCCGCATTCTGCACCATCTGTAACCTTGTCACATTTAGTCTGCTGAATGCTTCCCTGCAGACCTTTTTTTAAAGGTGCTTCACTCTTTTCAGAAGGATGCTTGCTAAAACTATATGAAAGGCTTTTCATTGCATTGCCAGAGGAAAAGACTTCAGCTGGACAGTTCTATTGGAATTGACTGGAGCCTTGTGAAGTGATCTGGGATCATTTTGAGTTATAATTCTTAAATAAGCAGATAAAGTCCGTTCTGCATTGCCAATTGGATCCCTGACCTCATATTGATTAAGGCTTCTCATCAGGTGCCAGGAGGTTAGATTGGAGTAATATTCAGTGGGTTATCAATTGAAGGAGGATTTGCATCTTTCCTGGTTGAGACTTTGTCATGGGAACATAAGCAAAGTATTCATTAAAGCAACTGTTCTTTACTTAGACTGCAGTTAAGCCTGAAGCAATACATAGCTCTTTTAAGAGTTATCTTCAAGAAGACTCTTTAAAGCAGCTGCTGTTTTATTTAGTATTTAGTTTTGCAACTTTGCTAGTACTTTAATAACTAGCAGAGATTTTTAAATTAGATAGATGTGTACAAGTAGTCCTTGACTTACAATTAAATTAGATGGATGTGTACAAATAGTCCTCAACTTATGACGTTACAACAGACTCAAGAAAAGTGACTTACAATTTCTACCTGTAGTTATGATAATCACAACACTCTTGTGGTTGCATGATTAGCATTTAGGTGCTTGGAAACCAGCTTGTATTTATGGTTGACTGCAGCATCATGCTATCATTGATCATAATTTCTTGCCATTGGAAAAATGGCAAGAAACACCTATTGGGAGAGCTTGATTCACTTAACAACCATTTGATTTGCTTAATCATTGCAATGATTCACTTAATGACCATTATAAAATTGTAAAATCAGGTCCAACTCAATTTATAAAACTTGGTCATGTCTTGTCACCTTTTTTTTTTTAATTACATTTATATGCCGCCCTTCTCCGAAGACTCAGGGCGGCTTACAATTTTTGAAGCACAACCCAATGTGCTCAGCAATAGCCTTCATTCCATTGTATATGCCTGCATATTACTAAGTGGCATTTTTACAAGGTCAGCTTATTGCCCCCAACAATCTTGGGTCCTCAATTTACCTACCCCGAGAGGATGGAAGGCTGAGTCAACCTTGAGCCTGGTGGGATTCGAGCCTACAGTAATTGTAGACAGCTGGATCTTAAGAGCAGGCATTTAACAGCCTGAGCCACCAGGCTCACTCATTTCCTTCCTCTGCCAGTTGAAAAGCTACATCTTGCACTTCTCTATTCTACTGCCTTAGCCTCAGTCCTCAAAGACAACCCAAGACAGAAAAAAGTATCAGAATTTCCATAATAGGCTGAATTAGCTGCATGAACTGGACACAGCCGATCTCTTCATAAGATTGCTTCATAAAGTTCTAACAGCATGGAGACTTGGTCCTCTGTAAGCAACAGTGACATGGTAAGCTAAATAAAACTACTCAGAACTTCCTATGGGAAGAGTCACATGAATAACATGGTTTGTTTTCCAACTAAGTCTTCAAGCAGAACTGGTACCATAATAATAAGCCACACAAATTTGCTCCACTTACTCTTTTTAGAGTCCACATAAACTTACTGAGTATGAATATTTTAGAATATATCCAGCTGTGTCAACAAAAAGCAAAAATCATCAGGTGAATGCCAGGAACCTACAGCTTTAGATGGTGAATGAGCTCTAACATGAACTAAAAATCATGTAAGTGAGGAAATAAAACTCTTGAAATGTAGGTTTAATTAATATATTGTAACTAAAAATGCTGGGGTTTTTTTGTTCACTCTTTGAAACTCAGAAATGTATCTTTTAAAATTTAATCTCTGTGTATTTTTAGAATACCTTCTTCTTGCATACAATTTTGGTACTTAGAATATGGAAAGATCCAATAATAAAGGACTACATCTGTGGGGAAAACTTTAAAGACTTCATTTATACCAAGCTATGGTATTAGTTTTCATTCCAGATTCTTTTCTCCAGCTACTTGCTTCACACAATTCATTTGCTCATTAGTTTAGTATACTTGGTCATGCTGATGCTGATAACTTAAAAAATCATAGTACTGTTTTTTTATATTAAGCTGTATGTTCAATGTCTTGTGCAATTCAACCCCTGGTAATAAGCAAGTAAAAAAGCACAGAGCATATAGTATAAGTAGACCTGCTGCCAAGTTACAAATCTGCAGCACATTATTAAGAATTAAAGCTTTTAGCAAAGTGTATTTATTTTTCAGCTAGAATATACAGAAACTGAGAGTCTTGTAGTCCTTAGGGAAATTCAACCCCTTATGCAAAGCTAGAAACTAAAAAAACTAAGATTTCCAGCATGAATCTAGGCTGACTGAAGACATCTCTGTGAATGTGAAAGGATGATGACTACTACAAAGAACAAAAGTCTGGTGAATAGAGTGGTCTTTTGAATCTCTCCAGAAAAGGAGAGAATTGGAGATCACCCATGAGTGCTCTAACTTCTTTAGCTGGTATTGGCCTTTATGCACATCAAGTTCTTCCCAAGAATCTAGGGTGTTGTGATGCATTCATCTATAATATGTGCAGATCCAAGCAGTGTAACTTTTTGTAATTGACAGATGGAAAATTTATCAATGTGTATATTTTCTAACTGCCATCCAAGATTTTTTTGGTATGGCACTCAGTATGCCAAAAACCACTGGGACAATCATGGCTGGTTTATACCATAATATTTCAGTTTTGATTTTCATATCTTAATTCTTTGTGATCTTATTTTCCATTTTACTATTTTCTGGTATTGCCACAGCAATTATCCACACATTCTTATTTTCAATCACAGTCACTGTAAATCTGATGCGCTATGAGCCAAGACTTTATCAACTTATATTCATAAATTTTAGCCTGCTCATTCTCAACTACTTTTTCAACTCTATGTTCCCACCAACTTTTCATTATGGCACATGATAATTTTTACAGATGATTCAGTGAATCATTTTGGTAACTATATTATGTCATCCATAATCAAGTTGTGCAATCTTCTTGCACGAATAGCGTATACGATCTACTGTTGCTTCTGTGTCTTTGCACAATGTGCACTTTGAGACATTTGATGCTTTTTCAGTTCTGTCCTTGATTGTATTAATTTGAATAATTTATCATATTTTAGTCTTCCAACTAATTGAATGGAAATCTCAGCTGTTCTTTATGTATAATATCTATATTTTTCAACAACATTTTCAGGCTTATTTTAAACATCTTTTTAAGTTGTGGAAAAATATGATTGAAGCAAATAAAAACTTTCACACAATTAAAAGCAATCAGATGAATGTTTAACCAAGAAACATATTGTGCGTGTTTACCTGGACCATTTACTTTTTTGAAGGAGGGAAAGCTTTCATCTGAAAAGGTGAATGTATCCTAGGTTACTACGTCAGTCCGTTTTTCTCTGCTTCCTCTGCATATCATATGCATCTCAATCTGACCTCTTTCTCTGCTAAGAACATGAAAGCTAAAACATTTCTAAATACAAGATAACATATTGAGGAAGCAAATGGCATTTAAAACTCTTGTATTTGTTTAGTTAATCTAATAAGGAGAATGATGAGGGGCCATGAATTACTCTTCATCTGTTTGGAATTGAATGCCTTCCAGATAAGGTGTTAGTAGATCAGATTTCAGTAGAGAAAAGAAAAGATATTTCTAAGAGAGAAAATCAAAGATTCACAGCAAATGCAAATGTTCTAATTGAAAAGTTCAAGTTACAAAAGAGTAATATAACAGAGGAACTATGTAGTGATTTACTTTTAAAGATAAAGTTAAAGTTACAAAAGAGTAATGTAACAGAGGAACTATGTAGTGATTTACTTTTAAAGATATCATTCCATTATCTGAGGTAAATATATAATGGTCTTCAAAGGAGCTGAAATGTAACCATCAGCATACTAGTGATACCGTTATATATTTATATGCATGTGAGAGAAGAAATCAGACCTTTGGCCCTCTTTATGTAGCATCTACAAGATGGTCCTGTATTCTAAGACCTAGGTCTTGCATAAATATTCAAAGTAGGATAATTGGAGCTGGCCATTTGTGTCTCAAATGAGAATTCTTGCTTGGCTTGTTCAATGCTCTGTTCAATTAATCATTTCTTTGGTTTTTTTTTGGCTGTCTATGTTATTCTTAGGAGCCTCCACTAATAGTGAAAAGTGGCAGTACTCTTTCTATCTGGGTCCCTCAAAGTAGTTTTCAGAGTTCTAGGCAACATCTGTAACAAACAACTCTGGTATCTGTCATGCAGTTGCTCCCACTCATTGGCCCCAAACTTCACAACAGCTGAAATCATGGGAATTTGAAAGTTATTTGTTTTTGTGCCTTTTCCAGAATGTTATACTTCAAAGAATATTTTTGTTGCACAGAACATATAAGCAGGTTAAAAAAATACATAACATCAAGATCGTTTAAGGGAAGAAAGAATGCTTATACCTTATCATTTTGTTGTCTAAAAGCCGTAACCCAAAATTCTTCATACCTAACATTTTTTTGTGTATCACATAACAGATTTTTTTTCTTTCAACATTTTCTCCACTATTCCTGTTCCTTCTATGACACTCAAACCTTCTCAATTTGCATTGTGTTTCAAGAATAGGAAAATCTCTAGTTTAAATCACTTACACGTAGTTGAATTGTTAGTACTAATGAAGGTGTATAGAACGTTTAAAGCAGATACAATAAATATTTCAGATATGTATCCATATTGACAGGAGACTTGCCTCTTTAAGATGGTTAAATCTCATGTTGTATTAGTAAGAAATCTGTTCTATGTGAAAAATAACCTTCTGATAAAATAGTCATGTGGTCTCATTTCAAAGTTTTAGATAGCCAAGAGCTCTGATGAAATTGCCATTTTAATTTCATAAAAGCTCTCAATGTAGTGCTGAAACATTGGAGAAATAAATTAATCAAGTAAATTGAGATCCCTGGAAAAACAATGGTTGGGTGGAAGGGGTATTGCCCACAACCACAGCACTCCATAAGGTCATTTGTGGATAACCCCTATTTTTAATAACTGTGTCATGTAAAGGCACTTTCAACCACCAAAGTGGAATTAAATAAATGGGTATAACTCTAATATTTCCAAGCTATAGAATGATTAAGAATCTAGTTGCAATTTAACTTATTTTACTACTGTAAAATCAAGGCTGTTTTGCTTATCATAAGACATATAGCAAAATAAATCCACAGAGAGTGCTGACGTGTAGTGTAATGATTTGCAACTTTTGGCAACAAAATTAAAACACACTGTCTAGACTTGGTTCTTTGAAAAAATGTTCCCTGCCCAAAATATGTGTGTTTTTTCTCATTTCTCTAATTACACAAAGTAACATCAAGGGTATGTTGATCAAAGCTGTTCACTAAAATTTTAGTCAGAGTACCAAAAACATGATGTAAACATCATGATCTTAAGACTAGTTTATAAATGTACTTATGTTAGAAAACTGAGCTATAGATCTTGCATTTAAATTAGTACTCAGTAAATTACTATTTCAGCACATACAAGATTTGGAAGGAATAAAAACTCTCAGTGAAGAAAAATGGAAACCTGAAAGTTTTTTGAGGAAAATATTATGAAATGTTTCCTTAAGTTTTTAATATTATGCAGGGCTATATTCAGCCAAGGTTTCCTGTATTTTCTTCAAATCAGCGTACACAATAACATTAATATTAGAATAATATTAAAATTACAGAGTTTCAATCTGATTAATACTGAAATTTGGAGGAAAATTTAGAGGAAAAACGGTATACTGTGTACATATCAAAACAAAGAGGCAGCTCCTATTGTGTAACACTCTGAATGATTTAGCATTTGTCTTTGTGTTAGAGTTTCTGTTTGTGATGTGAAGTGTGATGATTCATAGGTAATTTGTATGAATGGAATGTGAAGAATCTAAATAATCTAGGCTGCACTTATAATGGTGAACATTTATATGTTAGAAAATATGGAAAGAGCTGAAGAGCTGTTATGTGACAGAAACTTCAGTAAAAAAAATTCAATAAAAATGGTAAGAGACCCTTATGCTATTCAAACAAGTTAGCAGAGTTAAAAATATGACGGCTAATTTTTGTGCAGGGTATAGAGAACATACTTCATTTTTTCTGAACTGAAATCATTTAGCATGTTTCAGTTCTTGTCATTTTTTATTTCACTTAGGATTAATTTTGAAAAGTATATCCCCTTCTCTAATGCCCAGATGGGATTGTGAGATAATAGCAATCAAATTAATTTTCAGAGGATTAATCAGTCATAATGTACTGAGATTTTAAGCTGCATTTGATATTTCATTTTAAAAAATGACAGATTTTGGCCAGTGTCCATTTGGACACTGTCACAGAACATGTAGGTCATGTACTATGTGATGCTTTCTCTATAAATAAAATTATTGCTACAAAAAATAGGTAGTTCTATAACAACCTCCTTTGATTTTTTTCTTACTTGTTCCATAATACATTCTGAGTTATACACAGACAAAATCATGAAAACCTAAAAAAACTTTTATTCTCATGTTTTGTTTGTTGAATTTTTGTATATGAAGATCATTCAACCAACGTTTAAATCTATTAGGAGTACAACAAAGCAAACTAAGCACTTGTCTTAGCTGGCACATTGAAAATTGTGCCATAATATATTTAAAGGGGTAGGGCCTTCTCTGTGGGAGCACCCGCCCTGTGGAACCAACTCCCCATGGACCTCCGCTTGGCCCCCGATCTCCGCTCCTTCCGCTGGGACCTGAAGACCTGGCTGTTCCAACAGGCTGGTCTGGACTGACCTTGGGGGGTGCGGGTTGGTTTTTAGTATTTGTTTTAATTAATTTTAAATTTTGTATAATACTGATTAGGCTTGTATTTGTTTAATGTTTTTTTAATTGTAATTTGTACTGGGTTTCTTTTACTGTTCGCCGCCCTGAGTCCTTAGGGAGAGAGGGTGGCATACAAGTAATAATAATAATAATAATAATAATAATAATAATAATAATAATATCCAATTTCTTGAGAGTTGAATTAGCAAAATGGTTGAGAATTGTTGCTGAGTAGGAATGGTATATGATGGAATAAAATAGTGTATAATCATAAGTCCTTAGGATATGGTTCAGTACCGAACAGAAACTAAGATGAGAGGCAACATGAAGTTCCTTTGATTTTGTTTTAATGTGTTTATGTATAAACACCATGTTGGGTGGTGATATTAGAGGTTTAGCCCTTGAGGACCACTCGGAGGCTTCAACTGGTACAGAATGCAGCCGACCGGGTTGTGTATCGGGACAGTCCCATATTACACCCCTCCTGCGTGAGCTACATTGGTGAGATTCAAGGTTTTGATAATCATCTATAAAGCCCTTCATGGCTTAGGTCTGGCGTATTTGTGGGAGCACCTGCTTCAAGCAATGGTTTCCCATCACCTTGTGCACTCCCACGGACAGGGTCTCGTCAGGGTGCCGTCGGCCAGACAATGTTGGCTGGTGACTCCCAGGGGGAGGGCCTTTTCTGTGGGTGCACCTGCCCTTTGGAACCAACTACCCATGGAGCTTCGGGTGGCTCCTGACCTTCGTTCCTTCTGTCATGACCTAAAGACTTGGCTTTTTCGACTGGCCAACCTGGACTGAAGGGGTTTTAATTGTTCTTAGATTTGTTGGTGGTTTTAATTTTAATGTAATTGGGGTTTCTTGTTTAATTGCTTTTTAAGTTTTGTATTTCTGTTTTTATTTTTTGTGAGCTGCCCTGAGTCCTTTAGGAGATAGGGCGGCATAGAAATCCCATCATTAAATTAAATTAAATTAAATATGCATGTACAGTATATGTCAGCATTATCATCATTTTAGCCATTGTCTATCCACTGTGTGATGAAGGCCTCTTCTGTATTTTTCCAACCAATATGGTCCGGAGCTTTCTTTTGCCAATTGGGCCTGCAATACTTGCTGATGTCATTGCTCCATCTTGTTTTAGGTTTCTTTTTATCAAGTGGGATCCATTCTATGATTGCCTTGGTCCACTTGCTGTCAGTTCTTCTTGTTACATGAGTCCATTTCCATTTCAGTATACATACATTATATGTAATTTTCTATATACATGATGCTGAATAATATAGATCTGAAAATTAATGCACCAAAGGCCAGGTTAGTTGTTTTTCACAGATATAATAGTATAAAAAAATGTAAGTTATATATTAAAGAAAGAAAGCAAACAAGTGATTTTATGTACTCTAGAAAGATTTTGACTAATGATGGGAAAATAGACAGTGAACAAATTCTGGTACTGGGTAGTATGTAGTCTGTTGTAAGAAATACACATCTGTCAAAATAATACTGTACACTCTTATGTACAGTTCAGTGTTTTGGCTAACTTTGCTATATAAAGGTGAGAATTGGTTATATTAAAAGATACTTTAAAATAATTAAACACCAATGGAATGATATCCAGCTTGGTGTAATGGTTAAGGCATCAGGCTAGAAACTGGAAGACTGTGGCCACAAAGCTAGCTGGTTGACCTTGGGCCAGTCATTTTTCTAAGCAATAACAAGATGACAAATCTGAAAATATTCAAGATTTCAAAATCTTTTCCAGAAAATGTTAGGGACTACTTCAAGTGGCCACTAGGAATCAACATTGACTTGAAAACACACGCGCACACACACGATGGAGTGAGACCCTTAAGAAAAGTGAAATAAGATAACAGGGTCTATGGTGAATAAGTGATAGATAAATATGGATGTGACCAGTTTTTTAAAAATGCATTGAAATAGTTGATAACATAAAAATGAAAAATGGGGATCAGATTCCAATAAATTAAAAAAACAATGAATTGGTCAAGGGGAAGAAGAAGACTGAGCAAGATGCGGTTGTATAAATTTCTGTTTGATGAGATTATTAAAAAATAGGCAAATACTGTATAAAACAAAAGACAAAAATGAAACATAAGATGGGCATCATAAAGATGCTTTTCAAGGACAGAAAGGATAGCATTACTGCATGTTGGTATAAGGTAGATTTATTTACATTTAGTTTGCTCTTCTGTGCTTTTAATTGTGTTGGATATTTCTTTCTTCCTTTCTGAAGTTGCATATTTTTGCTTGTTCTAAAAAGGATCAATGTGTATAGATATGCATAGGTAACGGTAAAGGTTCCCCTCGTACATACGTGCTAGTCATTTCCGGCTCTAGGGGGCAGTGTTAATCTCCGTTACAAAGCCGAAGAGCCAGCGCTATCCAAAGAAGTCTCCATGGTCATGTGGCTGGCATGACTAAATGCTGAAGGCGCATGGAACACTGTTACCTTCCCACCAAAGTGGTCCCTATTTTTCTACTTGCATTTTACATGCTTTTGAACTGCTAAGTTGGCAGACGTTGGGACAAGTAATAGGAGCTCACTCCATTAAACGGTGCTAGGGATTTGAACCACTGAACTGCTGACCTTTCTGATCGACAAGCTCAGTGTTTTAGCCAATGAGCCACCGCGTCCCTTATAGATATGCATAGAATATACCAAATATATGTTTTCTATATTTAAAATGTTTTTAATTTTTTTTGGTGGGTTCTGCTGTTAATATTGTAACCATTTAATTAAAAGCATAAATTAAAATCTATTTTTTTCCTGTAGGTCTTAGCATTCCTATTTTGGAAGTAATATGCATGTGATTTAATACTAAAAATATATAAGCGCAAGATACCTAAAATATTTAGGTAGCTATTAAATTGATCATCTATCTAAATTAATTAGTTGTTGATAGATATATCACTTTAAAAAAAATCAAATAGGTGCATTCTTCAGAACTTTGGAATTCCCTAGCAATTTTTTTGTCTAAAGTTTAAATGCATGGTATCTGTTATTTTCTTAATGTAGTACTAAATGCAATGCTACATTATTACTCAATACAACTCTGAGATAGAGAAAAACTATTCTTAACCTATTTCTTCATTTAATTGGTAGAGCCACAAAACCTGAACCTGGATCAATGGAAAATATCAGCTTTTGTTATTCAATGTCTAAAAAGGGGAATATATGTCAGAATTAATGCTTCCAGAAACAAATGCCAGCAGGTATATGTCCAATGGCAACCTATATTACAAGTCTGTGTAATCACAAGTATAGGGCCAATCTTTAGTTCACAATTTAGTTCAAAATTGGGAGCGTCTTATCAAATTCTGTACCTGTCAACAGTTGTGTCCCTCAAGTCAGCGTTCTAGGACCAACTCTCTTCATACTCTACATAAATGACCTCTGTGATCATATTAAGAGCAATTACGTTCTCTTTGCTGATGATGTAAAGCTATTCAACACCACAGACAATACTGCTACCTTCAAAAAGACCTCGACTATGTATCAGAATGATCAAACAAATGGCAACTTCAAATCTCAACGAATAAATGCTCTGTCTTACATATTGGCAAAAAAAATCAGAAAATAAAATACAACCTGAATAGTCAAGACCTTGTTGATGATCCAAACTCTGTCAAGGATCTTTGAGTACTCATCTCTAATGATCTAAGTGCTAGAGCCCACTGTAACTACATAGCCAAAAAGGCATTAAGAGTTGTTAACCTAATCCTATGTAGCTTTTTCTCTGGTAATATCACACTACTAACTAGGGCATACAAAACATTTGCTAGACCAATACTCGAATGCAGCTCATCAGTCTGGAACCCACATCACGTATCTGATATTAACACAGTTGAGAAGTCCAGAAATATTTCACAAGAAGAGTTCTACCCTCGTCTACTCATTGCAGAATACCTTATGCCACCAGACTTGAAATTCTAGACCTAGAAAACCTAGAACTATGCCGCCTTCAGTCTGATCTAAGTATAGTACATAAAATCATACATTGCAATGTCCTTCCGGTCAATGAATACTTCAGCTTCATCCATAACAATACAAGAGCACACAATAGATACAAACTCAAGGTTAACCACACCAAATTGGATTGCAGGAAATACAACTTCAGCAACAGAGTGGTCAATGTCTGGAATACTCTACCTGACTCTGTGGTTTCTCCCCCAAACCCCCAAAACTTTAACCTTAGACTGTCTACTATTGACCTCACCCCTTTCCTAAGAGATCTGTAGGGGGCGTGCATAAGTGCACCAACGTGCCTACCATCCCTGTCCTATTGTTTCTTTTATTTTCTTATATGTATTCATTTCATGTATTCACAACTATGTTTATCCTTGTAAGCAATTGACAAAATAAATTAAAAAAACATGTTAAATAAATAAATTAAAAAAAAACATGACAACAGCTTTTCTAAAGAATGCTGCTGATGGAAGGTTGAGTAAGATTGGGGTTTTAGTGGGAAAGTAACTGAAAAATACAGCCTTATCCAATTTAATGAATTCTAGATAAGTGAGGATCATATCTTCTTGAATTTACAAAGATCCCTGGCTCTTTGTAAGCAACATGAAGCCCATAGGCAAATATATATATACATAGCATTCTTTTTCCTTCATGTCCGAGAGCCTTCCTGCAGCCACATATTTCTACTGGTATCATCTTCCCTATGACTAGAGCTGGTGGTAAAGTCTTCACTGGAATTACCAGATATGTTCTAGCAAATAAATAAGATCATTTCCTAGGACTGTTCATCATCTTTTAAAATGGCTGACTAAACAGACACGAAAATCTATTGAATTGAAGAGGCTTATCAGCTAGCCAAATAAACTGCTCCCACTGAAAGAATTACCAAATATTAAGATGAATTATTTGAGAAATAACCAAAAAAAACCCCATCATTTATTTTGAAACATAGCAATCCAATTCATATTACATAACAAAAAGCAAATGCCAGGGATATGAAGCACACAAACATGACAAGAATTACAGCTTAAAGTTGAGATGGCCACAAGTTTAGAGAGAAAAATACTTTAATGTAAATATAGCAGATGCCCTCTCCCGACTGCCTCAATGCCAAGCAGAAAAAAATGTCATTATACAGCCTTTAATCGATAATAATAGTGTAGAACCTGGACGAGTAACATGGCTACCAGAAGTAGACTATGAAAGGTTGCAGAAAGAAACATCAATTGATGAATGGTTGAGAGAACATCCACAAGTGTGTTCTTATAAAAACAGAATAGCTTTGAAAAGAGATAAAATTTATGTACTGCATACAATGAGGGAAGATATACTGAACAAGTGCCATGATGAAAAACCAGCTGGACATTTCGGGTTCCTGAAATCCTTACATTTAACACGCAGGCAATTTTGGTGGCCCAACATGAGACCTGAGGTAGAACACTATGTAAAAACCTGTCATGTCTGTGCAATGTCTACACCCCGAACAGGCAAGCCGTTAGGATTATTACAACAGGTATCAGAACCTTCAAGACCATGGCAAGACATTGCGATGGATTTCATTGTGGAATTACCAAGCAGTAAGGGGTACAATGTCATATGGACTATAGTAGATTTGTTTTCAAAACAGGCCCATTTTGTTCCCTGTAAAGGACTTCCATCGGCAGGCAAGCTAGCTGAACTGTTCATCTGACATGTATATAGGTTACATGGATCCCCTAGGAGAATAATATCTGACAGAGGAGTCCAGTTTACTGCTCAGTTCTGGAAGGCTTTTGTCAAGTTGTTAGGATCATCTCAGGGATTAAGTTCAACTAATCACCCGAGTACCAGTGGGGCGGCTGAAAGAGCTAATGCTATGGTTGAACGGTATTTGAGAACATATATCACCTGGCTTGAGATAAAACTCTGATAATATTTTTTGTGTTGGTGTACCATTTATTTTTTTATTCCATAGTGGTTCTGACTTGTCTTAACAGTGTATGTTTCACCCATGTAAGTGCCGCTATAGAGTTAGAAAACCATTGTCCTTAACACAAAGAAAACATGGGTTAAGCACTTATTAACTGATTTCACCCAAAAAGAGTTTCTGCTAGTTAAATGGGATCATATATTTTTTAATTAATGACCTCACAATGTAGATGTTCCTTGATTTAGTTAGAACACTGGGAAGATACTGAGAAACTTCCAACTAATTAGGAAGATCCTTCTCCCAGCAAGGTATGATATAATGATGAAATGAAATATAAATGAAATTGATAATATTTTTTAAAAAATTCATATTTATATGCCACCCTTCTCCGGAGACTCAGGGCAGCTTACAATTTTTTTTTGGAGCACAACCCAATGCGCTCAGCAATAGCCTTCATTCCATTGTATATGACTGCTTATTGCTAAGCAGCATTTTTACAAAGTCAGCTTATTGCCCCCAACAATCTTGGGTCCTCAATTTACCTACCCCGAGAGGATGGAAGGCTGAGTCAACCTTGAGCCTGGTGAGATTCGAGCCTGCACTAATTGCAGGCAGCTGGAACTTAAGTGCTAGGCATTTAATAGCCTGCACCACCAAGGCTCTTTTAATTTATAGTTACATAACAAGTTATAGAAAAACAATTGTATCAATAGGTTAAAATATAAAGTAACTGAACATAAATAATGCTTTATTTCAAAACCATAAAAGAATAACAGTGATCTAATCCACATCTTCATGGATTTTTCAATGAGTTTTCCCATTAAGGAAATACATTAAAAAATCATAACACAAAATAGAAAAAATGAAGAAAACTGAAGAAAAAGTACTCCTTGAAAGATAATGATAACTTTTTATCTAAACCCATATTTCAGAAAATAAGAAAATCTCATATATCATATATGTTGCAATTTTATATAGTAAGAATTTTAGGTTTCCTTTGGACAATGTTGTTCTTTCAGACTGAGTTCTGTTCCTTGGTATACATTTCAACATCATTTTAAAATCAGAACATGTTTGATAGTCCCAATGAAGAGAGTTGATTTCCCAACATTTCCTCTAAATGTTGGCAGGTTCTGATATTTTGTACATGGTATTTTCCAGACCAATATTCTTTATAGGTGGAAGGTGGAAAGCAAAATCAAAACCACAGATGGAAAGAGAATCCACATCCTGTTAATGCTATGAAGATTAATGGAAACCTAATGATCAGCAAAACACTTTGATCTTCTGAATATAAGAATAGTAGCATAGACCACTTCCTGCACTAATAATACTGCCTCTACATTGCCAGAGGAAAATGAGAGGAAAATTATTATGCAGCCAAAACATCTATGGAGGCAGACTGTTAACTGTCCCACTAGGTTAGAAAGCAAAAGAAACTCCTGGGACATTTTTTTTTTAAACCAAGAGTATAACTTTCCTAAGATTCCATGTGGTTACAGAAGTAACAATCTGAGAACCCAGATTGTTGAGGGTAATATACTGACTCTGTAAGATGCTTAGAAGGAGCTGTAAAGCACTATGAAGTGATATATAAGTCTAAGTGCTATTACTATTGCTATTGCTAAAAAGCCAGTGCTAATGATTTCATGCAAAAACAGCATTGGAGAACTTTCCCTTTCCCCACTGGACCTCCCATTGTCCATTGTCCACAATCATTTGTACTCTCTTTGTTTTGGGGATGACCAGTCTGCTTTAGACTTCCCCAGCTGGAAACCTTGAGGTGTTGGGTCTATTTCAGGTTTCCAGTCAGCACACTTTCCAAATTTCCCTCCCAAACCTTCCTTACATTCCAATGCCTTCTCTTCCTCCTCCTGTTACAATTGTCTGGTTGCAAGCGGGGCTGCATAGCGAGTCAACCATGACATGCCAACCCTCCAGAAAGAAGATTAATCCTACAAGGAAATAAAAACACACATATTATTGGTCCATGATCCGTCTGCAGGTTTACCTATCATGGTCAATCTGGGTACCTAGAGTGGAACCTCTGAATGAGTCTAGGGACATGGACTTTCATTGCCATCACTCATTCTGCCTCTGGCTGCAACTTCCATAAGACTAGGTACTGCAACTTCCTCTTGTAGCTCCAAGAGTCAAGGATCTCCTTGACCTTGAAATGTTTTGTTTTCATCTACCCATATGGAGGGAGAGGCGGCTTAATGACCAGCCTCAATGGTGAATTACAGAAGGACTTTAACAAACTATAGTGAAACACTGGGTGAATGCACCTGAAGTTTTTTTTGGCAATTCCAATTCCACCATCTTTGATTCAGAATCTGGATGATGGAAAAAGGACTTAGCCCCCAACTTCTTGCAGGGCTCCCAACTGCAGGAACTTCATGGACAGGTATCTCATCCCCTATTGTAAACTCCTTCTGGGGTGCTCTCTTCTTGTCAGCCTGCCTTTTCCATGTCTCATAGTGCTTTGTGCACTATGAGCCAGACGGCTTTCTAAGCACTTAGTCATTTAGCCAATGAAATTGACAAAGGTGTCTCTTGGGGAAGCTCTGTCATAAACACACATTCTACACCAGTGTCCACTCAAAAAGGGCAACCCTGTGCTGCTGTGAAATGTAGCATTGTGCTAGAACTTCAGGTCATTACCAAATTAAAAACTCTTTACTTTTCCAAGTTTCATTTTGGAATTAATGTTTTGTGGAAATCTGTTCTGCAATTTCCTAAAAATCTTTCTGGCAAAGGACTGTTGTATTCATGCTGGGATTATTTCTGTATTTTGGGGTTTGTTTATGTGCCATCGGTTGTTGTTGACTTTAGTGACAAATAAATTTGTTTCAGGGACAAGGATAATTTGTCCTTCAGATCTTCCAACTACAGATGCCACTGCAACCGAGTCCATCTACCATTTCCTTCCACATTTTTTCAGACATGAAAGCCTTTTCCAGAGACCTAGATAGAATAATAACAAGGCATTTGAGTCCCTTCCACGTGATTAGATAATAAAGTCCTATTGATTTATTTATTTATTTATTTATTTATGATATTTATTTATGATATTTATTTATTAAATTTATATGCTGCCATTCTCACTATCAAGTGACTTTGGATGGCTTAAATAATAGAAATAACAGGAATCAGCAGAAACATCGTAAGCTTTATGCAAAAATCAATTGCACAATGGAATACACAGTTGCTAGTCAGTGGTTGTAGACTGGAAGACCTTAATATAAAGAATACTACTATACCCTGGTAATCCCACCTATGTCTTAGTCAATCACATAAATCATAATTTGTTCTTCCATATGCTGAGACACTGGTGTGCTTATTTACCAGGATTTTTTCATACAAATAAATAACAAAAATAATCTTATCTACTGCAAATATTACTTTTGCTTGGTCAATAGAGATTTTATTCACAGAAGTCACACAACTTTTATTTTTATTCTATAATTTATTTCTATAATTCATTCCCATTATGAATATACAGTACAGAGTTTTGTACATATTATTATAATTTGCACAAAAATAATTTGTATATATTTGTATATATATATATATATATATATATATATATATATATATTTGTATATATATATATATATATATATGTAGGTCTTGGTGTATTCGGGTCTTGTCCGTGTAAGGTTGAGAATACCTTGGCACGTTTCGACGAAATCTCATCCCATCTTCAGGCTGGTGTCTTCAGCTTCGCTCTCCTGGGATGAGATTTCGTCAAACTGCCAAGGTATTCTCAACCTTACACGGACAAGACAATACACCAAGACCTACATACCTTTACCCGTGAAAATCTACGAAAACAAATATATATATATATATATATATATATATATATATATATATATATATATATAATTGTATGTATATATGTATGTATGTATGTGTGTATATATATAGATATAGATATAGATATAGATATATCCAAAATGCTCCTACCATCAGTCTTCATTTTAAGTTTAACCATTCCTTCTTTTTAGGTTTCTTGTTTAGCTTTCTTCACCTATTCTAAAAATATGCACTCAGAACTACCCAAAGTTCATATTTTCAGTTCATATTTTCTGTTGTATATTTTAAATCCTTTTACTGGCAATTAAACATATTCCTTTATACCACTCCACCATTCAGATCTATTACATCTTTGCTCTTATGATTAAAAAAAATGAAAACATGGAAACTTAGCAAGATTTAGCAACCAAGCTATGGTTAGTTTTGGACAGTTTTGCTAGTACCCCACAAATGCAATCAAAATCCAGTTTTGTATTGTAGATCCCAAACCAAGAATGACAGGTGGTGATCAGGGGTGAAATTCAACCACCTCAACCCAACTCGGGAGAGGTGATAGGGACGATTTTAATCGGTAAAAAGTCACCCCAGTTGCTATTACTATTATACCAAATATACCAAGCCATGCCCACAGCTACGCATGCAGAGCTGGTAGGGAAAAATTTTGAATTTCACCCCTGGTGGTGATCCTTTCAAGTGGAGTACTTTATTATTTCACATTTGTAGACCAAATCATGCCACACTGAACACTCTACTATCTGCATCTACAGTATACTGGGTATACTGGGTATATTAGGGACGGGCTGTGCTTATCTTTTTTCTCTCACACATAATATATGAACTGTATTCCCTCTTGCTTTCCTAAACATATACCTGTAACTCTCAAAAATAAACCTCCTTACTACATTCCATCATATCTATGCTCATGATTTTCTACTCAAGCTATTACCTCTAAAATAGAAACTAATTGAAGCCAACATACTGCTCTCACCGTACCAATTAAGAGATATATGCAGTATACTGAGACCCAAGGAACGTAGCCTCAGAATTTCCTCCAAAAAAATTAGCACAATAACCAGACACTACATCTAAGATACACTCATGTCTACTTAGTATCAGTAGATTACAACTTTTATGCTGAAAAAATGTTAAGTGTGGTTCATGTACAGCACAACGTGCCCTGCTCTGCTTTTAACTAAGATTGTTTTCATTATGAGTGCAAGAAAGCCTTTGATATTTGCACATATGGAAAACAAGACTATCAAACAATTGAGGTGGGGTAAAGCTTTCATTTCTTCAGATGGCTTGATCTGCATAAAACAAAAGGTTTGTGGCTGGCTAAAACTTGCCATCTTCTGAAAATAAGCAAAAGTCTTGTAATTTTTCAAATGACTTATTAAGCAAAGAAGAAAGGCACACGATACAGGCATAGCTGCACACATGACAAGTGAGGCTTACTGGCACTGCAGGCCAGAACAGACTCTGCAATGTTTCTGTGATTTCAAACTTTTCTGTTACATCAAGGCATAACTGGCTCAAAGAAATATCTTAGGAATGTTTCCTGCTTAATATTGCACCAGAAGAATACTTTATGATGTGGTATGACTATCAAGTTGTCATGGTTAACTCATTGCATTCAGGAAGCCTTAACACTTTAAACTGATAAGCATTTTTCAAGTGCCTTGGATTCATCCCAAATATGTGGTCTTAAGATGCCTTTGGTAGCATTTACCCAGCTGCTACCGAGGCATTTAATGTATCTTTGTCTGCAGCATTTAATAAGGTAATTATAGCCATCAATCCTTGCCCAACATTAACCACCCAAGAAGGGGAAAGAAGACTGCTTAATATCTGCTAGAACCAATATTACTCACAGAGTATCAGTTGCTTTACTGCACATAAAAGAGAGCTGCCTGTCAACCATGCAAATTACAGCAATGCTGTTCATCAGAATTGACAGCTCTTTGACTGTTATAGAGACATAACCAGTTGTTCCATAAACGAGACACTGCTGAAAGAAGAACTACAGTAATTAATTGAGGCTATTTATTTACATTTTTCCACAGGTGTTGAGTACCTCTAGGCAACTTCATAGTCTGCTTGAATTCTTCTGAGGTTTGTTCCAAAACTAACTCATTCCCTTTTATGTGCCTGGGTTAACTACAACAAAATCAACTCTTTCATGTGATTCCACCCACCCACCCCGTCTATTTAATCCAGAACACCAAGTTATAACTGATAGCCTGCAGCAAGACAGTTCTGTTGTTTCCGTTAGGAATGCTTAGAAGGAACTTATGATTCAGATAAGGAGGGAATGGTAAACATTAAACGAATGGCTGTCAGTAAAGAAGGATCTTTATATCCTACCTATTCAACTCAACTGGCTCCCACAAATTAATATGTGTACTATTTAAAAACTGACAGGAAAAAAAATATACCCAGTATTGAATCAAGATTTACTGAAATCTACTAAATTTAAACGAATCATGATTAAGTTAACTGTAACTGATATATATATATATATATATATATATATATATATATATATATAACAGTATAAATATATACTATACATATATATACTATATATATGTAGGTCTTGGTGTATTCGGGTCTTGTCCCGTGTAAGATTGAGAATACCTTGGCGACGTTTCGATGAGATCCCGCTCGCCATCTTCAGGCTGGTGTCTTTGGCTTTGTGCTTGTGCCAGCAAAGCGTGATCTGAGCTGCCTTCTCTCTATTTTGTCTTGGCAATTGCATAGGAATGTGAGGTCACATAAGATGGTGGCTCTTCGGACTTCGAGTTTCTCATAGATCCGGGTCAGCTGGAAGGTTTCCTCCCCGTAGAGGTAGGATATTTGTTTTCGTAGATTTTCATGGGTAAAGGTATGTAGGTCTTGGTGTATTCGGGTCTTGTCCTGTGTAAGATTGAGAATACCTTGGTGACGTTTCGACGAGATCCCACTTGCCATCTTCAGGCTGGTGTCTTCAGCTTTGTGCTTGTGCCAGCAAAGCGTGATCTGAGCTGCCTTCTTTCTAGAGAATAGAGAGAAGGCAGCTCAGCTCACGCTTTGCTGGCACAAGCACAAAGCCGAAGACACTAGCCTGAAGATGGTGAGTGGGATCTCACTGAAACGTCGCCAAGGTAGTGTATATATACAAATATATATATAGTATATATATTTGTTTTCATATATATATATATATATTTTCATAGATTTTCACGGGTAAAGGTATGTAGGTCTTGGTGTATTCGGGTCTTGTCCCATGTAAGATTGAGAATACCTTGGCGACGTTTCGATGAGATCCCACTCGCCATCTTCAGGCTGGTGCTTTCAGCTTCATGCTTGTGCCAGCAAAGCGTGATCTGAGCTGCCTTCTCTCTATAAATACTGGAGGGGAGGTGTGGTGTGCTGGCTCTGCTGTAAGCGGGTTGGTTGGCTGTGTTGTTGGCTGTGTTGTTGCTTCTTGATTGGTTGATGGAATTGGTGTTTGCTGATTGGTTGGCTGTGTTGTTGGCTGTGTTGTTGCTTCTTGATTGGTTGATGGAGTTGATGTTTGCTGATTGGTTGGCTTTTTCGTAAGAGCCTGTGTGGCTGAGGTAGTGGCTGTGTGTCTACCCACTACCCAGGTAGCTACAACACAAAAGGCTGAAGGACACACAGCCACTACCTTAGCCACACAGGCTCTTACGAAAAAGCCAACCAATCAGCAAACATCAACTCCATCAACCAATCAAGAAGCAACAACACAGCCAACAACACAGCTGTGTGAGAAGAACGAAGCTGAAGATGACGGACGAGATTTCATCGAAACGTTGCCAAGGTATTCTCAATCTTACATGGGACAAGACCTGAAAACACCAAGACCTACACACACACACACACACACACACACACACATATATACATATACACACACACATACAGATATATTCATATATATGTGTGTAATCATAGATACACACACAGTCATATATATATATCTGATACAGTTATTACATAATATATATTACAGTATAATATACATACATATATATATACCTATACATTTACATACATACATACATACATGCATACATACACAGACATGAAGAATATCCTGTGAAAAATGCTGCCTCCCCACTAATGCCATACCTCCTGCCAATGCCCTACTCCCTGATGTCACTGATGCTGAGGGCCAACAGCAGTGATGGGATTCAGCTGGTTCATACCAGTTCTGGTGAACTGATTGTTACATTACCCACCCACCCTGCTATCAAAGTGGATCCTGGGCACTGTGCTGGAATGGAAAAATGGACAATGGAGCAGCTGTCACAAGGGAAGGAGAAGGCTGTTTTCCCTCTTTCTTATTCCTGCTCCTCCTCCTTCCCTTGGGCTGGCCGTTGCCCATTTCTCCATTACAGCGCAGCATCCAAGATCCACTTTGATAGTGGGAGGGTGAATTTTTCATCCAGGGTCAGGTTGGCCATTGTAGGAGGCTTATCCCTGGAGGACGGGGATGGGCCACACCTCCCATGACAGCCAACCTGACTGTGGGAGAACCGGTTGTTAAACTATTTTAATCCCACCACTAATACAGAGTAATAATGGTTCTTATATATCCAAACTATAATTAAACCAGTGTGAAGTACTGTGTCTAAATCAGAGAGTTCTATAAAGAGTTTTGTTTAACATATTTGTATTTGTTCCTAATTCATAAGTACCTATGCACACCAGCTCATAGATATGAATGGACTTCAATGTCTTTGGTGAGATGAGTTCTGCTTTACTGCTTCTATAACCAGTGAGAAAAGAAGGTGGTCTTCAAGGAACAGCTGTTCCTTGAGGAAGCAAACTCTTGAAACACTATCAGGCATTTCCTATTCCTTTCCTTAGAAAACTGGTACATGGGTCAGGTGGGAAGATCTCATATTTTACAAGACAGGGAACATTAATCTGTGCTTTAAAATTAACCACACTCTGTATACCACCACAGTTTTAAGTAAAGAATATTTTGGTTTATATTTTGTGCTAAATATATCTGCTATCTCTGATTTTGATTGAATACAATGAATAAATCCAGACATTGTGTTTTGTAGTCAATGATTTATGGCTTAATAAAATATACCAAGTCAGCCAGTTGTGTTTTATTTAATAGTCATTGTTAAAAATAATATATTTGTATATATTACACCATAACCACTTGGCTGTCATTGGCAAAATTGAGCTGCAGCTATATTTTGTATGAGCTAAAGTTTCCAAAGTGTTTCAAAAGGCAATTCCATGCACAGTGCATTTCAATAAGTGAATTTGTTTTCTGAACAAGTAAATGAACTGTAGTTGATAAAAGCAGGCACTAACTTGATATCCCTATGCTTCCTTCAGCAGCACAAATGCCAGGAGTCCTTCATCCTTAAACAGGGATATTTTAAGGTTTGTATAATCTTTTCCATTTCCTGTTTTGCCCCTCTCTGGTCAGATTTTTCAAACTAAAGTAGCCTTTGACAGATAAGAAGCAATGCTCTGCCCTTCCTAACTTCATATTTTAGTCAACCCTTTCCTTTCTCTCTATCTGCTACTGTGCAGGTAACTTATCCATATTCTAGGAGAATATTGATTAATCAGGCACTGCTAGTCATTCTAGTGGCAGATCTGCTAGAATGCCACTCTTGGAAAGAGGTCATAGTAATTACAAATCAGATTTTTGCTGAAACGTAATAGTCCATATAGTCCACAAAGTAAGATCTTGGGAGTATGTCTCAGGAACATTACAAAAGCACTGCTCTTCAACCATGTAAATCTGTTTGAAAATAAAAAAAGAAATCATGACCTCTTTTCAAAAATAAGGTGGGTTTTCTTTCTTTGGTGTTGAAATGACTCCCTTAAACTTTGCCTAGACATTTTCCATAATTAGATATTTTTGGAAGTTAATGAACCATGTTTTAATCAAGTAAGGATGTTCCATCTTAAACATTTTTCTAATTAAATTATCATTCCATTCTTTCCAATTTGGTATGATTAAAAAGAGTACTACATACAAACTGATTTGAAAATTGATAGCATTTTCTCTAAACATGATTCATGCAAAACACTTCATTAGAGCTTGCATTTTTTAGTAACAATTTCTTTACTTATATATATATGAACATACAAAATGATGTCCTCATAAAACTTTGGTACACTGTAAAATAATTTTAGCTGGGCACAAATATGATTTGAGTCACATTCTGTTTCTGAATACAAATTGCAAAACAAAACAGATTAGTGTTTTCTGAAGTAACATTATTCACAAAAAGTTATTTCAGTTAGAACTTGTAAAGTGCTCAGAGTCATTTAGATAGTGAGATGGGCAGCATATAAATAGATGATAGCTATAGATGATAAGTAGATAAGATAGATGATAGTTGGATTACAGATAGATAGATGATAGATAGATGATAGACAGTTAGATAGAAAAATAGATAGCAAATGTACAGAACTTGACTTAAAACACTTTGAACTCCATGTTAAATAAAAACTTTCTATTTGGCATGATCACTGCCCATTGCAATCCTTAATTTCCCCTTGCCAAGGTCATATAAGATTGCTTAACCATCTAAAATTTAGCTTTATTTGCTTAAGGTATTGAGAGGATAGGGATGGAGGAAGAGAAATGGACAATGCCATATAATTATTCTCCATTACTATGGATTACTGTGGCCATATTAAGAAAGTAATTGGACAGTGTATACTGAGATTAAATTGTTCTTCTCAGATAAATCATGCTATTGTTCATTGCTGGGCTGCTGTGGAATTGTGGAAAATGGCAATTGCATTTGAAGAAATTGGATAAGGGCATTCCTGTCAGGATGAGGAAGCACATTTTCTGAATACTCTAAATCAGTGCCCCCAACCTTACTGGCACCAGGGATTGGTTTCAGAACAAAAATTGTCTTTCACAGAGTGGGTGGGTGGATTTTGCATGCAACCTAGATCCTACACATGCACAGATGAAGCTTCACTCATTGGCCCGCCACTTGTGCAGCCAGGTTCCTAACAGGCCACAGACTGATACCAGTCCATTGACTGAGGGTTGAGGACCCTTGCCCTAACTAGCATAATATAAACAGTCACATAGTATATTTTAAGCCTCGTTCTGACCCAACCTGGTTCCAAGAGAGCAAACACAAGACAAAGGCAGCAGCCCCCACCTTTTAAAGTTTAATCTACGAATTCTGTTTCCTCACAGATAAAAGGATGCTTCCAACTAATTAGCTCCGACAACAAAGAGCCTTGCCAAGTTGTTGTTCATGGTTGCCAAAAACCCACAGATAAGAAAATAGTTACAAGAGTTTTCAAATATTATTATGTCCATGAGGCTGAGTTTCAGAGCGTCTTTGCCTTCTGCAAAGAATGCTTCTTCAAACCTGGTTTTTATCCTCTTGAGGGAGGGGCCATTACTTTGCAGCCTTACTCCCAAGTCGCCTGTGCTGCTGTAACTGCTCTCTCCTATGATCAATCCTGCATGCACGTGCACTTGGCACAGGCTCCTTGGGAACCTCCTCATCACT
This sequence comes from Naja naja, assembly GCA_009733165.1. Classification (NCBI taxonomy): domain Eukaryota; kingdom Metazoa; phylum Chordata; class Lepidosauria; order Squamata; family Elapidae; genus Naja; species Naja naja. The sequence goes on from CM019153.1 coordinate 9,783,855, forward strand.
GCTGCCAGCCCCCACAATCTCTGAAGGCAGCAGTCCACTCCCTAATGGTCCTGGCCCCTCATTTGAGTCCTCGCTCTCCTCCACCATCTGCACCTGCTGCCGGCTAGCCACAACAAGCCTTTGCTAATCTGTAACAAGTGATTCCATACTGGAACTGTGCAGCAGTTTGGGTTTGAAAATGAAAAAGTTATTCCCTTTGTAAAGTGTCTAGTGTTTCCTTGATTTTTAATCTAAATCAGCACACTGCCCTACTACATAATAGGGACTGATGCTAAATAGCACAAAAGGTGTTTATTTAACCCACAAAAGGTGTCCTATTAGATGCTAAGTACTGCTAAGGACAGTATAGAAAACAGAAATCCTGAAAATAATTAGTTAGAAGTGGAACTAATATGTAGGTTCATAAAATCACCACTATAACTGACAACAAGTTTCAAGGCAGCTATTAAAGGGAGGGAAATGTTCATTTAAAAACTGTAATATTGTTCAAATTCCCAATGCAAAAATTGATCAAAAACATGCCTGTTAAAAAACTGTTCCATGATTGGGAATGAATCTTAAATTTCATGCCGCAAAATTAAAAATTAGGTATTGAGTGAAATGTCTTCATTTAAAAAAAAATTGAACAGAAAAAGGCCTTGATTAAGAAATGTATCAGATATATTTTTGTTCTGTGACAAATTCAGCAAAATTCAGCATAGAAACTACCATACTATCAAGAAGAATGGTACAGAGGAAAATTCTATATATATGGGCAAATCACTATACATTAGGGTAGATTCTGGTGGCAATTCTTCTGGTCAGTGGTGGGATTCAATTTTTTTTTACCACCGGTTCTGTGGGCGTGGCTTGGTGGGCATGGCAGGGGAAGGATACTATAAAATCTCCAGTCAGAGGTGGTATTTGTCAGTTCTCCAAACTACTCAAAATGTCCGCTACTGGTTCTCCAGAACTGGTCAGAACCTGCTGAATACCACCTCTGCTTCTGGTCCTGAAGTGCTGTACCAATTTAAAATCAATACCAACAACAAAGCAAGGTAAAAATTTTAAAAAATCATCCGGTCTCCAGTGTTGTCTTAAGTAAAATAATATTTCACATTTTCTTTAAAAATCATCCTCTCTCCAGAGTTCTCTTAAATAAACTAATATTTCACATTTTTTTAAATCTAACAATGGTACCTTGGATCTTACAAATTTGCAACTCAAAACATGATAGAAAAATCAAAGCTAGTAAGGCTTCTAGTGTTACTATTAAAAAAGCATATTTTTCCTTTTAATTAATATTCAGTTGTTAAATTTTCAGTAAATTAGGTAATGCATCTTTTTCTTTCAGCACAAAAAATTAATAAATATAAAAAAGGGAAACATTTACAGTATGCAATTTAAGAAGGTGGAGGTTACTGTAATATAAAACAGATGGATGTGAATCTCTTTTTATCCAGTAAATTCTCAAAGGATTTTAAAAATACTGATCCTTAATATCATATGTTACAGAATGTGCTGGATAGTATTTTGCCTTTGCTGTCACATTTTTAAAGCTTTAATCAATACATATTTCATAATAATTTGGGGTTGTTTATAAAAATTGATTTCTACTTATAGTATTTATTGAATAAATAGAATTTATTGAATAAATTCATGCAAAGAATGATGACTTTTTGGTGGCTGTTAACAGTGAAATCTAAAACAATTCTCTGCTTTCAGGGGTCAAATAACATTTTAGCTGTAATATATAGCAGGAATATAGTTGGATTGTTTTTTAAATTTTTTATTAAAAAGAAACTGGATCCCTCCAGATGGGAAGCACTATGTGCAGGTTGAACATGTAAATATTCTATCATCTTATCCCTGTATTCTATCTTTACTCCTCCGATTCATTCCTGTATAACCAACAACTAGAATTTTTACAGAAATGTCACTATCATTCATTCAAACTGAAGCAGTTTTTGGTAACAACCATAATATAGAAGTAGTAAAAGATCCATAATAAGTCTTGAAATACAGGAAGCAATTTAAAACAAAAAGAATAGACCATAAAGTTTAAGATAAAATAGTACCAATCGCCTAATAAGACAAGAAAAATATCAAAAGCTGAGATTCCCAGCTCAGAAACCTTGGTTTTCATCATCTTTCTGGATGCTTTCAAGGACAGGATCACTGTAAGGCAAGGGTGTTGAACTCACATCATCATGGCGGCATGACATGATGTATTGAGACTTTCCTCCTTTTGCTAAAGTGGATGTGGACTTGTCCAACACGTGATGCACAGAGTTTGACAGCCTTGCTCTAAGGCAAGGGTGGGCACTGGGCAATTAATTTTCTCAAAATGTCACATGAGAAACTGGGACTGTTGTGGAGCATTACTGCTGTCCTGGCCCTGCTGATCTCCCCTCCTACCCACCCCTGCCGTTGCCCCAAGCTGCCTGCCCCTCTGCCACGGTTGATGTCCTGTTCCTGCCACTGCCTCCCCACCAATGCCCTACTCCTGATGTCACTAATGCTGAGGCCAACAGCAGTGGTGGGATTCAGCTGGTTCACACCGGTTCAAGCAAGCTGGTTGTTAAATTACCCACCCACCATGGGTGCTGCAAGGGAGAAACGGCCAATGGAGCGGCTGGCATGAGGGAAGGAGAAGGCCACTTTCCCTCTTTCTCATCCCTGCTCCTCTTCCTTCCCTTGTGCCAGCCACACCGTTGCTCATTTCTCCATTGCAGTGCAGTGCCCAGGATGCACTTTGATAATGGGGGCTGGGTAATTTAACAACCAGTTTGCCCAGGGTCAGGTGGGCTGTCGTGAGAGGTTTGTCCTGCATGTGTGGCAGAGCTGGAAGATGGGAATGGGCCATGCCTCCCATGACAGCCAACCTGACCCTGGGCGAACTGGTTGTTAAACTATTTGAATCCCACCGCTGGCTAACAGTGATAACTGAAGGGAAAGGTATGGTCTGTGGGCTGTAAAACGCTGAAGTCTGTTCTAATGTCTATTTATTTATTTATTTATTTATTTATTTATTTGGTCTTATATGCCGCCCTATCTCCCTAGGGACTCAGGGCGGCTCACATAAAAACACACAATACAAAAGTTAAAAGGAATTAAAAAATTATTAAACCCAATTCGACCAAATAAAGTATTTAAAACCACATCACATGACACTTAAAACTAACCCCCTCCCCTCAGTCCAGGCCAGTTTGTTTGACTAACCAAGTCTTTAGGCCACGGCGGAAGGAGTGGAGGTCAGGGGCCAATCGCAGCTCCAAGGGAAGCTGGTTCCATAAAGTGGGCACCCCCACAGAGAAGGCCCTACCCTTAGGGACTGCCAGCTGACATTGTTTGGCCGATGGTACCCCAAGGAGGCCCTGTCTGTGGGCATGCACCGGGTGATGGGTATTCAATGCTGGCAGGAGACGTTCCCGCAAGTACCCCATCTTTCTATTGAAAGACTTTCCAGAAAACTGGCTTTAGGATTGTTTGGTTGATTGGTGCTGGATAGAACATTGGCTACTTGGCTACGGTACAACAAAAGTTTCTTCCAAGCATTTTAATATGTATTGTATTTGTTATTGTATATATACTGTAACATGCATATTTCAAATGTGGGAAATATAAAACAGAATAAAATAGGGTAATTTGCAACAAGTTGTTATGGTTGCAAAGAAATATGGAAAAGTCTCAGTAGATGATGGCACTGACCTGACGTTGCCTGATCTGAGTAAATGCTAAGTAGGATTGATCCTGATTAGTACCTGGAGGGAGGGTTACAAGGCAATCTCAAGATTCTAAGCCGGTGGCCCCCAACCTTTTGGGCATCAGGTAATGGTTCCATGGAAAGAGGTTTTTCCATGGACTGGAGGGAGCGCATCCTGTGGATAGAGCTTCAATGTTTGCCCAGCCCACTTTCTGACATGCTGCAGCCCGATGCCGGTTCATGGACTGGGGATTGGGGATCATTGTTCTAAGCTAAACTGGACAGCAGTGGCAAACTATTTTCATATCAAAAATGTAACCTGGGTGTATCTGTAAAGTCAGCTAGAAGTTAAACTTGGCTTAGCTTTTTCAGTTATATAAATTAGCTCTCCAATGTGGTATTTGTATATTATGCAATGCAATGCTCAATGTGTTCAGTGGGATAATAATATGTGTTTTCAGGAATGGAAACTAAATGCTAATTTCTCTCTATATTTTTTTTGTGACAAATGCCTCAAATATATAAAATATTAGGAGTTGTCTACATGAAATGATTGGAGATTATTAACCTTTTATAGCATATTGTAAGTGGGAAGTTAGATCTCCTTCAATATGAATTTTATTTTTAGAGCTTTACAAATAAATATTACTCATCTGAAGAGTGGAATGCATATAAATTTAATTCAGCTAAACAGAGAGGTTATTTTATGAGTTATTTACACTAATTCTATCTAAAAATAATAATTTGTAATGGCCCTGGTGAATATGATTCCTGAGTGTCAAATCATAAAGACTTCCAGCAGTAAGTGTGGGAGAGAAGAATGATAATTGTGATTTGGCAGTTAATCAATATCCATTGTTTTGCCTCAGGACGAAAACCATCAGAAGCATAAAACATTCCACTGATGCCAGGCAAAGTTTGGCTTTTACTTTTATGGATGTGAACTTTCTAAACTATCACAATGATAAAACTGTAACAAATAATACGAAATGTCTTAATGCAAACAAGAAAGGGTAGCTTATTAACACCTGCAAAAGGTAGCTTATTAATGTCTGTATACTTGAGGATTATGTTACTGAACAAATATTATCAGGGACAGCCTAAAAGATTTTGTTGCTGGAGGCAAATTGACAGATGGCATTTTTTCAAATTGAGGTTCGTAATATGTTTGGCCAGCGAAGTTGTTATGTTGCCATCTGGGTAGAAAGTCTCATATACATAACCTTCTTTCAGAGGCAATAAATATCAATAGCAAGAACAAATATGATAACCAGCTCTTGTTCATACCACCTTAACCATCTGCCTAATCTTTGGGTGGCCCTAAATAGAATAACATAAGCATTTAAAACACTTGGACTGAGTTACAGAATTGTAGAATCACAGTGTTGGAAGAAATTACTTAGGCTATTAATTCTCAGCTTCTTGTAAATACAGAAATCCAGGTTGAATTCTCCCAAATGGATTGCTATCTAACTTAAACTAATCCAGTTTATCAGCAATCCTGTAATAAATTACAGTCTTTATTGATTAGCCCTTGGGCCATATCAAAGTGCAAAGTTCGAGCAATAAATTGTTGTTAAAATTTGATAAAAACAATTCAAAATGGAATTTAGTAAAATACAATTTAAAATGGAATTGGATAAAATACAATTTAAAATGGAATCAGAATAAAATACAATTTAGATAAAATAATAATATACAATCTAAAATGAAGTTATAATAATGTAGAATAATTTAAGATATAGATAAAATATGACGGCATCATACTTTGGAGTTGCCCCTACAATCCACCCCAATCAGTCCCACATATGCAGATCTCAACCGGATCATTTTGTTTAAGTACTGTGCTACGTTAAATGTTATTTTCAAGTTCTGGCTGGACATAAGGTAAGTTATTTTGATATGGGGATCCCAATGGGTCATTCATCTGGTATATAGACCAAGATACCTGTCTCTCACCCTCTTATAAATGCAACAGTCAAATAGGATGTGAGCCAGGTCCTCTACCTCCGCCGCTCTGCAAATGCAGAGATGCTCATTGTACGGTATAATATGAAATCTCCCGTATCTGACCATTGTGTCAAGCTGTTCGAATCTTGCTCTTGTAAATATCACCCTAAGCTGTTTTGGGAGTTGTAACTTCAAGTAACTGTCTTCTTGAAGAGTATGTTTGTATTTACTCAGCCATTTCAAGTTACCCACCTTACTAAGGATAGCTATGTCAGTTTGTTCTTCTATATCCTTAATTCTTTGGGCAACTCTTCTTTTAGATTGTTCTCCTGTTACACAAGAGACAGGAAGGCAATCCTGTAATATTTGTTATCCAGTACCAAGTTTGAAACAATCCAATTATTTACAATATGTTAGTATTATTATCCAGTAGATTGCAAATGGATAAGTAAAAGATGGAGAGAAGGTGTGACCAATATAAGTCTCGTTACTTTTCTGACCAGAAAATGGACATTGATGCATTTGTAGTCCAAATGGGATTACAGGGAGAAGTCATTCAAATTAACGTTATAAATATCTCTTTTTATTTGATGGCTATACTTCTGAAAAAAAGGCAGAACATGCATGGCTTCTGTATAGAAGCTGAAAGAAAGGATGAGATGAGAGGAGGTCATATGAGATCAGATGAAGTAGTAATATGGTACAGGAATCAGAAATGGAATCTTTTTATGTGAATGTGTCCTCCCCACCATCAATTCCCAGTAGGTGCACGAATCCTAATGTCAGAATGCTTTTCTATCATTACATATGTCTGTTGTTGCCAAAGTTCATCAGTTCTCTCCACTCTGGTTTCTAAGCCATAGAGATTGTTAGATACCTGTCAATCTCTGGCAATTTAGACTTATTTTTGATTTACATTTACTTCAGCAATAAATGTCCACATTCTGTTTTGGTTGCTGATGGAGTGATGATCATATTGTTTTACATATTACAGATGTTTTTTAATTCATTTAATCTATTATAGGAACAATGGGCTCTATGCATAGGTAGTGCCTTTAAGACAACATTGTATATTTAAGCAGGGATTTATATCTATGGAAATGATGTGCTTTTTTTGTTCAAAAATCCTGTGAAATGTGTGGTTGAAAAAAGGAGGGGTGGAGGAGCATTCAACATTGTGATCAGCCCATTGCCACCTCTACATATGGAATACATGTCATAGACATAAGCATGAAAGAGATTCTTAAATCATGGCTACTGTAGTCTTTTGAGTCTTCTATCAAATTGTACTTGTATGTTGATGATATTCACTATTACCTCTTATTTGGCCTTTGGTATTCCTACGTAACTCAATAATATGCCCTAATGTATCATAGTTGTAGTTATCTATCATCTTGACAGGAATTCAAAGCGTGTGATATCCTTCAGTATTTTCAATAATTCCTAAGATAAAAGACAAAAATAATTATTTGTGAGATCTGTTGCATTCATTTTTTTTCTTTCTGTTCAGTTAAGATTTTAATTATGTGTTGGATTTTATGAAAATTAGCAATGCTGCTTTATCAATTTCCTTTTCTTTTTACACTGAACTGGTTGATTGATTGGTTGGTTGAAATCTGTATGTTGAGAATAAATCCAAGAGGTAATCAAGGGTAAAAACATAACGCATATGAGATGTACCATGCTTTCACATAAAATTGTTTTTGCATTTCTATGTGCAAATATTGTGCAACTCATATGCATTAAAATTATATACAGGTTCATAGTAAAAAATCCAGGTATGACTGCGAGGTCAACAGGTTTTCTCAATCTTTTATTTGCTTATGTTTCAAATTATAAAAGTAAAACCTTTTTTAAAAAATGAAGTATTATTTGAGCTGGAAAAGAACAGGCTAGAATTCAAAATATAATCATTATTTCCTATAAAATGAGTTCCTCCTTGCATTGTTCTAGCAATCTGAAACAGCTTAAACTCTCCATGACTGAAACGCCCCAACTATAAATAACAAATTGTACTGAAGCCAGCAATAGATTTATTGAATTTTGCAGCTCAGTCTACTTATGTTTCTGCTATAGCATATGGACTTGAAAATAATAGATGAAATGTTGTTTTTGGAATAATTTCTTACAGTTACGGTTGTAGTTTCCTGAAATGAGAAGCTGTAAAAGGGAGAGGCTTCAGGTGAAAGGCTTCAGAAAACCTCCTAAATGGAGTCTTTCGTCTCAGGTTTTTATTTAATGTTTTCCTAAATAAATAAAAGAAAATTTCCTCACTATTTTGTTCACCACTATGTACTTCATAAGTAAGAATTCTGGGGAATAGAATAGACTAGAATCACTTGCATGGTTGTAATATGGCATTTGACATTTTACAAGTATTAGTGGCAAAGGCAAAAATAGTATAAAGAGAGGTGTAACACACACACACACACACACAAACACAACGACTCTAACTATTGAGTTTAAAAGAATCTAGAGTCTTTTCCCCTTATTTATAATGCTTTAGTAAAGCAGTAATTCCTCAAGCTGATGAACTATAGAGATGAACAAAATCGTCTTACATGGACCTTATATTCATTTGGATTAACCTCACTGTATGGCAGACACTTCAGATAAATGACAGATTGACAGGAATATGAAATGGTTTTATAATGAATGCTTGAAGCTCAGTACAACTGAGACTTCCATACTACTGACATATAAATCCCTTTTATACCATCTGAGCAATTATAGTGCATTTGTGACTGATAACTGACTGCTGTGGATTAAGTGCTCAGCCAGAAATATGGTCAGAGTTCAGATTTGTCCTTATGGGAACAATTCCACCCACCACTTCCCTCTGCTTTTAAATTATATCTTTAGTGAAAAGTTACAGATTTTTGCATAGATTTTGATACCTTGAATGCTGCATGTTGTGCCAATATGATAACACTACACTTTAACTCCAGTTACTTTTGTTAATGTTTGCCTGGCTTGAAAAAAATATAAACAAGAAAGAGCTTACTATGTGTCTCCATGGTAATATTTGAGTAGACAGATATGGCCGTAATTAGAATGAATGGAGTTGGTTTCCTAAACCTGTTGGTCTGCCATGTTGTATATATTTATTTATTTAATGAAAACATTTGTGTTATGCCTATTTATTTTTCCTGATCCAAAAAAGTGATTTGCTTTGCTTAAGTGATAACTTAAATTAAACAATAACACCTATGTTTTATTGAAAAATAAAATATATCTGATATAACCAAACACAAATGAAAAGTGGGTGAAAAATCATGATTCATCAATTAGGCACCAAAGCTGGGGAACAAAACAGGTTTAAACTGCTATATTTAAGGTATTTGTTCCAAGTATTTTTTTTTCTTTCTCTACATCACAGATTCCTGAAATATTTGCAGGTTAAAAACATATTCTTATAAAGTTTCAAACATTTAAGGTAAAAGTTATAAAATATATTTAATGATTCATCATGAAAATAATTAAAAACTCTTCATCTCTTGCCGAGAAGACAGCACAAAGCACAAATGCTTGGTGGCTCAGGCTGTAAATGCCTGCTCTTAAGATCCAGCTGTCTACAATTACTGTAGGCTCGAATCCCACCAGGCTCAAGGTTGACTCAGCCTTCCATCCTCTCGGGGTAGGTAAATTGAGGACCCAAGATTGTTGGGGGCAATTAGCTGACCTTGTAAAAATGCCGCTTAGTAGTAAGCAGGCATATACAATGGAATGAAGGCTATTGCTGAGCACACTGAGTTGTATCCCAAAATTGTAAGGCCCTGAGTCTTCGGAGAAGGGCGGCATATAAATCTAATTAAAAAAAAAATGCGGAGGCATAGCAAAGCATTCCACAATGGAAATACCACGAGAGAAAATGTTCTTTCTCAGTCATTATCACTTTCATCTCCCTGGAATTGTGTTGAAGATCCTTGTTTGTCCATTGTTTATGTTCTAAGACTTTTAGGAGAGAACTAGCAGACTGAAATTGAAAATATGTTTTTGCAATGTTGTTGCTTCAAGTGTTTAATCTGCGACTATTAATATTAATGTAATTTCAAGCTGCATTTTGAGTAAGTATATAAATATGGATTATACATGTATAGTTTGTTAAAATATTCAAATTGGATTTTGCAACATTGGGTAAATGTGGCCAGGTTTTTAAAAGAACTCTGAATAGCAAGTTTTCCCTGTCTGGGTGTCACTCTTAGAAAGATCTTATCTACTACAAAGCATCTCTACACAATGATATAGATTGCATCTTTGAAATCTGAAGCTGGTTTCTGGTATATCTAATTGTGCAGACAATTGTGCCAACAACTGCAACAGCCATCAGGCGTGCAAACATTTCCAAGAATGAGACTGGTTTAACACAAAGTAATGTGCTTCACTTATGATAATGGACTTCTTGCACCTGTGTTGCCAATTCTTTGCGTGATCCTTTTCATCAGACTATAGTGTTTTATATCATGATGAATGATAAGGAAAGTTATACTGTATATTGCAGCTGTCACACACACACACACACACACCCTTCCTCTAATAACTTTTATGATGGAATTAACCAGTGGTGGGATTCAAATAATTTAACAACTGGTTCTCTGCCCTAATGACCAGCTGGGTAGGCATGGCTGGGTGGGCATGTGACTGTTTGGGCATGGCCAACTCAACATTACTTACATTGGCCCTCCCCACCACTTCCCTTGCCACTCCTCACCTGGCACTGTTCGGGCTTTTCCACCTTGGCTGGTGGCCGGGAGGCCAGGCACCCCCACACTCTACCCTGACTGGGCAGGTGGGCAAGGGCCGGCTGGTGGAGAGGCAATGCAGTCCCTTGCTGCCCCGTGCCCGCTGACAGACATGAGGGAAAGATGCAGATTGGGGAGGGGGCTGAGTGGCAGCAGCTCAGCCTTCCTCACCTTCCTCTCTGCCACCAGCCACAGGAGGAAGGAAAATTGAAAATAGGAAGAAAATTGGGTTCTCAGCCAGCCGGGAAAGCTGATTCCCTGCCCAGAACTGCCAGCGGAGGTAGGCGAGGTGGGGATAGCGGGGCTTGAAGTTGCCAGCCCTTTCTTTGTAAATCTGCCCAAAAGAGGAAGGGGAGGAAGTCCCCCACCCAGCTCCTTTGTTGGATGCAAAGTCCTCGCCAAGTCGCCTTGCCCACTAGCCTCTCCAGGGATGGGGATGATCGTTCCCTCATATGCAGTCCCCAGGACCGCCTGGTGGGCTCAGACCAGGCTGGCTGGCTCATGAGGTGGCGGCAGCCAGGGTTGGGATCACCGCCTGGGGAATGCAGCTGGATCTCCATGCACTCAGATTTTTCCCTGCTCCAGCCTCCCAATTGTCCGCATGAACCCGTGGAAGCGATAACAGCAGAGAGGGCTGGCTTTTTGCCTAGGTTTGTCTGGCTGTTGGGGGGGGGATAGATTGGGGCCTGTGGAGGAGGCACCTTGCCTGCCATGGCTGCCAGCAGGCAAGGGGCAGCCAGGGACCACAAGGCTGCACTGCCTGCATCATCCCTCTACCAGCCAGCCCTCCTCTGCTAGCCTGCCAGCCCACCCAACGGCCTGTGCCCTTCAGCCAAGCATGGTAGGCCCACAGTGGATCTCCCACTACCAACCTTACCTTCACGGGCAGCCACGGTGAGCAAAGCGGTGCAAGCCCCCTGGGCTGGAAGGCGACTAGGAACCATAAGGCTGTGTCGCCCACATCAGCCCTCTGCCATCCAGCTCCTCCCACCGGTCGGTCCACCTGAGCACAGTGGGCCCAGAACAGATCTCCCTCCCCCACTGTCAGCCTTACCTTCCAGCCCTCAGGGCTCACACCACTATGCTCACCATTTCTCCCCTGGCAGCTGGACAAACCTAGGCAAAAAGCAAGCCAGGTGAGGAGTAACGGGTAGGAAAGGGGCAGGGGTGGGATGGGGACAGCCAATGGTGGGATTAGCAGGTTCGCTGAACTGCAGAAAAAGTTAGCTATTGGTTTGCATTAATTGGTGTGAATTGACTGAATCTCATCACTGGAAGTAACTGAACATGGGAAAGAGAATGGATGTTTGCAAAAAGGAGAACCAGAACAGATTACATGCCTTTCTCCTTGCCGGGCAAATGGGAAGTAATATCTTCCCTGTGTCAAGAGTGGTCAGAAAGAAGGTCAAAGGCATCAAGTAAGCCTAACCTTAATGTACTTTTTGGGAGCTGAGGGCTAAACTTATTTCCAGGATTCTTCAGTACAATCACTTCATCCTCTCAATTAATCTGACTAAGACTCGGTGAGAATCTAACTTCTTTAGTTGTGAGCAGCAAGAGAAGTTTGAAAATTACACTGTAAACTATCCCACACAAAAAATGTAGGTTAAGTCACATTATTATTATTATTATTTTATTCACATTTATATGCCGCCCTTCTCCGGAGACTCAGGGCGGCTTACAATCTTTGGAGCACAACCCAATGTGCTCAGCAATAGCCTTCATTCTATTGTATATGCCTGCTTATTACTAGGGCTTTTTTTGCCCCACTCCCCAAGCGGCATTTTTACAAAGTCAGCTTATTGCCCCCAACAATCTTGGGTCCTCAATTTACCTACCCTGAGAGGATGGAAGGCTGAGTCAACCTTGAGCCTGGTGGGATTCAAGCCTGCACTAATTGCAGGCAGCTGGAGCTAAGTGCTAGGTGTTTAACAGCCTGCACCACCAAGGCTCATTATTGTATTTTCTAGTATACAAGAGATGAACTTTCAGTTTGATTCAGTTTAACACTTCAACCTTTTAAAAATAAACATCTTCTCCTTTTTAAAATCTCATTCTTATATATGCAATACATTGATCCTTTTTCCTTTCTTCAAACTGCCATGTACCATTTCCTGTCTTCTTCCATTCAGCTTGTCATAAACATGGCAAGTCTTTCAACAAATATAAACTCTACCAGCTAAATGTTCTGCCAAATGTTCCACTGGAATACAGTAGGGTAAACATAACATACCAATTGGCTTAAAGCTAATAGAAGTCAATAAACAATTCTTGGTCTGAAAAGCAGAAGACCTATATAAACTGAGTAGAATTCCAATGAAGAATATCAACTAATAAATGTTCTGATACTTAAAGGTTCCTGGAAAAAGTGGCACTTAGAAGGAGTTTAGTCAGGTACTATATACATAGAGTATATTCCCTCCCCACCTGTCTCTTTATGTGTTTGAGTTGATCAGGCTTTCAAGAAAGGTCACATGCCTCACCTCTGCCAGCTAAACAAAACTGCAGTGAGGGTCTTTATTTATTTAATCAAAAGCATAGAAAGCCAATCACATATAGGCAGCTTACAATAAAAAGCAATCAGTTAAAAAAACCCTCATTAAAACATCACCCCCACAAATGAAAAGAAGATTAAGATTTGATCAGGTGAGAGAACCTCCCCCCCCAACCCGCCAGGCTCCAGGAAAAAGCCAGAATGGCATGTTTGTATGGATTTCTGGGAGTAGAAAGTAGTGTTTCAGTTAAGAAGTGGAATTTAGTGCTGAATAGAACTGGATTTGTTTCCCAAGAATGACTTCATCCAGTCATTCAACTCTACCAGTGTGCAGTTGCTGATTTCCCTAAACTGCTTTCATAAGGCTGAGTAATGGAAATTAAACCCAGGAGTACTGCAAGTGCAATCCTGAGAGGAAGGTGCAATGAAATTGCTTTGTGTATGAATTATATTACTGCCATATCTAATTTGGTCCATGGTGGAATTATAATATTTATAATAGTCTTATTACAAGTTTCAAAGCTTAAAGCCCTTACGAATTATATAATACAGCAAAAATCTAAAACAACCAGTAAAACCAACATGGGAAAATATATAAACATGAAAATGAAATGTTCAAAAATAATTAACTTAGCATAAATATTTGTATGAAGGCAGAATTCCATTTTTTGGAAAATGACTGTTATTTGCTATTTTGGAAGAATGTGCTGTTTAAATAATATACTTGTCAAAATTGTTTGGCAATTTTGGCTAACGCATTTTCTAATACCAATAAAAGGAATTTGCAGTACAACAACTGAGAAAAAGGAAGGTCCTTAGCTATTCAATATGTTTCTCTACTTTAGACCTGGTCATGGAAATGTAGGTTCAGCACCACAGTAATAAATTCTATCTTATTAAGAAAAGTGGGTCCATAGATATTGCAAGCATCAGAGATTTATTTTATTGAGCAAATCTGTGGCAGCATAAATCCTGTCTCAGATCCTCTTTTTATGCCTCATGCTGCAATAACACAGACAGTTTACAGATTGAAGCCACGCTGAAGCTTTAAAATATATATAAAGGAAGAAAAAAGTTTTCTGTATTAATAACATTGTATTCAGCTAGTTGTTTTTATATCTTCATTCTACTATAACATTTGGATAGAGAATGAAAATCTACAAAGTATCAGAAACAATAAAAACAGAATATAAAGGAATATCTGTCATTGAATGTTTTTTCCTTTTTGCATTCCAAAGATTTAACATACAAAGGTTTTGTAACTTTTATCTTCTTTTCAAAGTTAAAAAGGTGCAAATTTATTTATTTGTAGTTTGTCAAGTTACAAATACAAAATTGCAAAGATGAGCTAATAATCTCAAATATCTGAGAAGTATAAGGTTTTAATTGAAAAAGATATTAAAGATATTAAATAAAAAGGAATCTCATGTTTCTCACTGTTAATTCAGTACAGAATGTTTCTACAAAGAGAACATTTTAAAAATGTGTCTTAAATCAAGCACAGAAGACAGAACCACAAATAATCTGAATACATTGACACATATGAAAAGATGGTTAAAAATTAGATTGAACTGCATTTTGAGGTTCATTTAAGGATAAGAAGCATCTAAGCTAGGGGGGTTGAGGAACTTAAAGACCAGCAATTCAGTCTAAGTTGCTATGCTGTTCTTATTGTTTTGGATCAATAAGCATTCACTGAAAAATCTACTTAAGCCAGGGGTGGGATTCAACTGGCATTACTACCGGTTCTGTATTTGCATTTTGCACCCCTGACTTAAGCTGCTAAAGTCATTCCACATGAAGCTGGTTTTAAATGCCTGAGATGCTTACAAATCAGGCACCTAAAATTGTATATTCTCAAACAGTATTTCCCATCTCCATTTTCTTGTATTACAGAAGATTCTAGAAAGTTATCACTTTCAGTTCATATAAATTAATTATATATTGGTGTCCTCATTATGGCTTTCCATGATCAGATTCTGTATTTCAACTCTCCCCTTTGAAACTCCAGAGTTATTAAAAACTGAGACGAGACTCCACAGTAAGTAGAATCAGGTCCTCGCAATTTTATCTTCATGAGAAATCAAACATATCATAAAAGATAAACTGGTTTAAAGATTTCTTCTTCACTCCACAAATTAATTTTAGCCAGTATTTGAATCATCAAATTCTCATGACAAGCTTTACTGACATGCAACCAAGCATCAGCCTCACATCTGCAGTTGAAATACAGTGAGGAACATGCAGCATTGTTCTTAAAAATCTGTATTGAATTACTTCCAAGTTTCTTTGCATCTTTTTATGGGCACAGATTTGTGCGTGTGGTACAAAGTATTAGGTTCAGCACTTTGGCCCTGAATAGTGTGGCTGAAACAGAACATGATTACTTCCACAAAGGATAAAAACATCTAATTATTGTATTGGAATTATTTCAGGCACAAGATGAAATAGTTTCTCCCCCTCCTTCTAAGCATTAGAAGGTTGAAAAACAATTCCTAACCATTTAGAACTCTTAATTTGTTCAGCCTGATTGCTGTTTATTTTCCAATTATGCACATCATTAGCACATCATTTTTAAAATACAACTTTTATTTTACTAGAATTATTTTCTAATTTTTCTTTGCTGCAATAAGTGTCTAAGACTGATGGATTCCACTGAAGACCACCTTGTACTGGGAAAGATAATCACATCATTTTTATAAAGTAAAACAAATAAGGGCTTATTAATCAGCCTCTGGATGAAATTCACTTTTTGTTAAACTTGAATTAAAGAATTGATATAAAGATTAAATAAGACAAGAGAAATTACATTTATTTAATTCTCTTATAGCAGGAATTGGGGATAAGAAACTTATATTTGTTCTACATTTGGCTTACATGTTTATACATTCTCATGGAATATCAGTAATTATTAACATCCTCTGTATCTGCCTCTAGAGATTGAATTAAAAAAAATCCCTTCGGGATCATAAAGTATGCACTGAGACAAATATTGTTTGCTAAATATTTTAAGGTCATGTACTGACTGATGGTCAGCAGTCTTGCCCTAAAGCCCATTTCTTATCACTCAAGACTTTCCCTTGTTCTAGGCAATCTATGAGTTTCTTATAACAGATACTTAGTACATATTGAGGCGTTAATGTACTAACTTGGCGTATATGTCTTGCAATGACATTGATTGCTTTCTGAATTGCTTAATTAAGCCACAAACCTTTAGGCCAATGCCAAACCAATCTGAATTATAGGTACTGTATCTCCTTTAAAATGTATTGTGTGACTGTAACATTCAATAAATGCAATGAAGTTACATTAATGAATGCAAATTGCTCGATTTTTCATTATTTCAGTTTGTCTCATACTTGGGGAACATAGAAGCACAGAAGGCTTCTACAACTACGATTTATTACAAAATATGATTAAACCAATAATTAAACTACTAAAAGATGCAGCTCTATATCTCCTAGTAATATATAGTGTTATACATATTATGATTTCATGTAAGCCTTAGCTTCTTTTCAATTAGAAGGAACAGATGTCTTCCTGAAAAAGTTAATGTACACTTTCCTTTTTTTTCCTTTGTTACTTTCCTACATGCATGTCTTCTCAGCAAAGCCCTTTTCTAGATTGGGAGTGGGGCTTTGGCCAGTCACTCATGCTCTAGTTCAGGGCTATCAAACTCCTGGCCCATGGGCCGGATGCATCACACACTGGCCACACCCATGCCTGATTTAGCAAACAGGAAAAAAAGTCCAGATACCTCACGTGACAATGCCATGATGCCGTGGGTTTAACACCCCTGCTGTGGTTACCTCACAGCTTGGCTACTTTAAAATGCTTCTGTAAAATGCCATAGCTGCTTCACAAGCTATGTTGGTTGCCAATTTGCTCCCCAGGTGTGATTCAACGCGCTAGTCATAACTATAAAGCCCTACATGGCATAGGACCTGGTTACTTGAGGACCACCTGTCTGCTATAACATCAGCCCAGCTGCTTCAATATTGCAGCGATGGCATGCTCCAGGTTTCTTCAATGACAAAATGGCCCAGGAATCATGCCTTCTCTACAGGAGTCCCTGTCCTCTAAAATGAAGTTTGGCTCAAGAGCTGTATGGCCAAGCCTCCTATTGTTTCCAAGAGCCATGAAGACCTGGCTCCTCACCCAGGCCTTTAGTGTGAGAGAGTTTGACTTATTATTCTATTCCATCCTGCCTTTTGTTAATTAATTCATTATTTATTTATTTATAAAATTTCTTGGTTGCCCATCTTACCATGTGGTAACTCTGGATGGCTTACAATCAGTAAAATTTATCTATACATGTAACAGATAAAATCAACATTAGTACCAAAGGACACATGGGGAGGGCAAGATTGGAGCTGGAGGGAGATGGGATTTGTTGTTATTTGATCAACTACCTCATGACATCTTTTATTAGTTTTATTTTAATTTCTTAAATTAAAGAAGTTGTGAGCTGCCCAGAATAATGGGATTTTATTTATTACTGGTACTATTATTACAAGGAATTCTAAGTTTGGTACAAGTCTGGTCATCCAAGAAGTCCCACTAGGCTCAATAGGTTTAACTCCAAATAAATATAAATAGACTTGCAGTTTTAATATTTACTTGAGTTACTACAATGTTAGTAATTTTGCCAGTGTGAGCTAGTTATTTTGCATTATTATTATGATTTAGATTATTATTACAATTATTATTATTTCTCTTTGTGTGTGTGTGTGTACATGTGTATGCTTATGTGTTATATGATTCTCATCAGAGCTCTGCAATGCTTCAGGACTTGAAAGCAAAAGGATGCTTCAGATGGATAAGGACTGCATATTTCCATAGATCTAATTGTCTTAATGGAATATGCTACTCTCATTTAGAACCATTTTAACACACATTCAGAGATGTGTAATCTGGAGAATGAAACACACTACTTCCTGCTGATCATTTTTGTCATATTTTCCAGGATGTTCAGTACCAGATTCTTTTTATCTGTAACTGCACTGCTGTACATATTTTTTTTAATAGATCATGCAACTTCTAACAGTTGTCAATAGGATATAAGACAATCTCTATGATGCAATTAATGTTGGACCCTACCAAATTAATTAAATCTCCAAATATAATTTTGGAATTAGGTGGAAGTTGCAAAGTTGCTTTTCAAGTTTAGTATATTCAACCTTGTTTAGTGCCAGTATGGAAGCTCTTGCATTGCAACATGTTAGAAGAATCCACAAGGTTTATATGTAATCTCTTTCTCATTTATTTTGGTTTTTGAATTAGATTTTAGTTGAGGAGCATCTTTACTAGAATTTCTAGTATTGTTCCAATGAAACTTACTGGTAAATAGAACAGAATAACAGAGTTGGAAGTGACCTTGGAAGTCTTCAAGTCCAACCCCTGCTTAGGCAGAAACCCTATACCATTTCAGACAAATGGTTGTCCAATGTCTTCTTAAAAACTTCCAGTGTTGGAGCATTCACAACTTCTGTAGGCAAGTTGTTCCACTGATTAATTGTTCTGTCAGGAAATTTCTCCTTAGTTCTAGGTTGTTTTTTTCCTTGATTAGTTTCCATCCATTGCTTCATGTCCTGCCCTCAGGTGCTTTGAAGAATCAATTGACCCCTTCTTCTTTATGTCAACCCCTGGGATATTGGAAGATTGCTATCATGTCACGCTGAGTCCTTCTTTTCATTAAAGTAGATATACCCAATTTCAGCAACCATTTTTTGTATGTGTTAGCCTCCAGTACCCTAATCATCTTTGTTGCTCTTCTCTGCACTCTTTAGAGTCTCAACATCTTTTTTACATCTTGGTGACCAAAATTGGATGCAGTATTGCAAGTGTGGCCTTACTCCATAGTTGTTAGAGAAAAAGTATTTACTAGGGAACTGGGTGTAGCATCTCCCACATGTTTAACTATGTCCTTGGGATGATGGGGTTTCGCCAGCTTCCTCCAAGTGACTTCCTGGCTTAATATCTTTTGCTTGGTCCTCTTGGTGGACATTTGTCTCCAGGTTGACCGTTACAGCAGAGCTTGCCTACTGTCACACTGGCCCCAGCTTTGCTTCTAGGAAAGAATGACCCTTGATTCCATAGGTATTAGAGAAAAAGTACTTTTACTAGGGAAATGGGTGCAGCACAAGCAAGGCAAGCTCTGAGGAAAATCCATGTGAAAATCACATATTGCAAGCAATCCCTACATCCCAAATCCCTCCCCCCATGGGAACAGTCCAATCTGGTGTCATTTGATGTTTTGGGAATCAGGTGTCTCTGGAGATTGTAAATTCTTTTCTCAGGGTCATTATATAAGATGGCTTGGTTTGACATCTCTGGTTCTTGTTAGCATCCATACTTCCTTCCCACAGCTCTCTTCCCCTTCCAAATTCCTCCTCCCCCCTGGTTATGGCAATTGCTAGTGAGCTTCAAAGAAAGCATCTGATACTTGGTGCCATTAAATCCATCAGCAATATTGTGAAGGCCCATGTTTCAATTGTTTTTCAGTGGTGATGGACAAGCTAAACTTTGGGGAAAAAAACTGAATATGTAACTTTCTTACATACCTCAAAATGAATACCATTGAATTTAATTGGAGAAGGTTTTGAATAGACAGATATCAGGTTGCATTCTTAATATATTTTCTTATTTTCCAACAGCTTTCTGAAGTCCTAGTCACTACGATTAAAGATCTCAAACAATGGGAGTAAGCAACATTGGGAGGGCTACTAATTCTTCATCCTGTTCTACAAGATACAGCAATCATCTGTTTTTAACATTAATGTTTGTGATAGTTAACTTACTGTATCTGTTACTAGATATTACGTGAGAGATTTCCCTTGAGGTTACATTTCTATAGTATGAAATATGAACATTGATTGTCTTATTTGATGTAGTTTTTTGGCTTTTGCACTCTGAAGTTTTTAAACTTCTCCCACTGCTAATGGACAAATATAGCTAAGGCAGCTGAGAATACAACCCAATAAAAATCTTTCTTCATTGGCCACTGTTCATTTAAAAAAGGAAGATGGGGAATAGGGCAAGACAGCAAGTTCTCTTCACCAAATTAGTATCATTACTTTAAAAATATCCTGACCTTAAATGCTATGATTACTATGACTGCTGTGGATCAATGATGGATTTATAGTTAGGGTATCATACAAGTGTTTTGCTGCTTTGTTACCAGGACAAAATGAGTAGTGAAGGCTCTCTGGAATTCATCATAGGAAAGACATTCAGACAGCAACTCTACTTAGCCAGCAATATTTTATTTTTGTTCTTTTTCTACATGGGTGTTCCTATAATCAAAGTTTAGATGTGGATTCCATTGATCTGATGTGTAGGCCAAGGCTATTAGCCATTATATATTCTAGTTTAGGAAAATTTGTTCAACAATTTGCAAGCCAATTCTATTACCAAAGTTTCTTTTTTATAAATGTGTCTCCAGAAATAAAAATGAGAAAAGCCCATAAATTCTAGTCAGCACAATCAGGATATCATTCTATGGTTTAAAATAGTCATCTGTTAAAGATCATGAATATGTTTTTAAATTGAAAGGCTATTTCCAAATAATTTTCCAAATAATTTTGGATTTTTTTTTGTTCCTGATGTTGCTGAAGAAAGGTCTTTCTAAAAATAATAAATGTATCTTCCACAGGATGCTTAAATTTATAATACTTCTCAAACCTATCATTCTATTTAGCTGATGCTAGATATTACCCAGCATTTCTCAGCCTTGGTAATTTTAAGATTTCAACTCCCAGAATTTTCCAGCCAGCATGCTGGGAGGTTGAAGTCCGCATGCCTTAAAATTGCCAAGGCTGAAAATAACTGTATTAGGGGGGGGGGAAACTTTGAGGAACTTCATGCATTTTACTTTTAAGGTGACATGAAAAATGTCAAATGAGGGAAGGGGTGGGATTCTGCCAGTTTGGACCAGTTCAGGCGAACCCCTGGCTCCG
This sequence comes from Naja naja, assembly GCA_009733165.1. NCBI lineage: Eukaryota > Metazoa > Chordata > Lepidosauria > Squamata > Elapidae > Naja > Naja naja. Next base: position 9,804,684 of record CM019153.1, read on the forward strand.
AAGATCAGCTGGGAGCAAACCGGTTCGCTCTGATGATCATGTAGGCCCACATGCCGGCCCCTGCACTGTACTGACCTGTATTGTCCTAGCTGATCAGTGTGGAAGAGTGGATTGCAACTCTTCAGCTGTGTTACTCCTCAAAGTAACCTAGCAGGTAAGGATTTTTGCATTGCTGTTCAGGTGCATGCCGATCACTGAACCAGTTGTTATACTGGCAGCATCCCACCCCTGAATGAGAGTCTCTGTAGATCAGATAAAATCATGCAGGGCAGGACATGTGATTCTCAGCTTCTTTCTGACATATCCCGAAATAATGCACTTGAAACTGGTGACATGTATAATAATGGTTTGACAATCCTGTTCCAACTTCCTGGCTGCTACCATGGTATCCCAACTCTCCCAAGGTTGCAACTGTTGCAGGCTGAAAAAAAACCCTCATTTGAATATTATAGCTCCACATTCCCTAAAAATTGCACATCCTTGTCTTCAGATCTAATGTGAATTTTCCATTCAGAGGGGCAATTGGCATTCTATTTAATTGCCGACAGTGGATCTCTCTTAGTCTTATCCTTGAGTTAGGGTTATCCTGTCCTTGGCTTATTCTCTTCTTCCATTTAGGAAGTAAGCCAAGATAATGCTTTAGAACACAGGTATCAAACTTGATCACATCATGGGTTGTATCATGATGTATTGTGATAGGGTTTTTTTTGCCTTTGCAGAGCCAGGGTGTGCATGATGCACCTGGCCCACAGGCCAGCAGTTTGACAAGCCTGCTTTAGAACAAGCCTGATGTGATGGAATACGCATCTGGAGAATCAGTGGATAAGAGTTTTGGCAACAGAGTTTTTCCTGAGAGAACCCCAGAATAATAGACTGTGCAATCCTGAGCTGGATAGGTGATGGAGGAAGAAGTTTAGGGTAGCCGCCATCTAGAATCCATCTTAATATATCTATGGTAGTAGATTTGAATCTTGAATGTAACAAGATTGTATCTGTTAGCTGTAAGCAAATAAATGATCGAACTAGATTGGATTTCTCTGTGCGTCCTTTAATTTTACTTTAATTCTAAATAAATCAATATTTCAATATGTGTTAAAATCAATAATTGTAAAACTTTGTATAGCACATTTTATTCATACTTACCTCTGTTAAAAACAAAATACATATAAGGCAAAAGGAAAATAATTCAAGAAGACTGAGATTTAAAAAGATCCTCTGATGTTTGCTACAAAGGTTCAGTGGTCTTAATCTGCCTTGTTAGTGAAGCTTGGAAGAGATTTGTTGCTGACAACGAAAGTCCAAGTTTAAACTTGGTTGAATTGTTATATAAAGCTCTTCCTTCCTTATTTGTTTAGTTTCTCAGATCCAAAATAAACAAGTTCTGAAAATTTCCTTTAATTCAGTAAAACTGTTCTGTGTAATTGTACTTTGAGTACATAAGCCAATGATATAATTGAAGAACAACTTCTGAAACTTAGTAGGCATGACTAATCAAAGATACCTGGGAATTTAAGGTCTTCAGAAACTATCTATTGCTGAAATTGAGAAGGTGGGAAGAGTGAGAAAGCAAAGAAAATTCTACGAAGCAAAAGGCTCACAATGGGAACTATGTCTGAAGTGGAAAATTGGGTGTCAATTTGAGAGTCAAATCTTGTGCCAAATTCCAATAGGTTTTCCTGTGAGCCCTCACACAGAGGATTGAATCATTTCTTCCTTGATGCAGTGGCAATGGAAAGCAACATTCTAGGCCAAAAAATAAATGCAAATGTTCCCTTTACTTACCTTATCCATTGGTCTCCCAGTTTTTATTTCTTCCCTACACTTGGCCACAGTCTGTTTATAAATAATGTTAACATATCTGGTTCCCTTCTTGATTTTAAATTGTGGACTAGATTTTGGTAGTAAATGTGATTAAACCATTACAGAAATATAATGAACTTTTGGCTTACAAAATGCAATTACTCTGCAAATACATTATATAGTTATAATGATTTTTTGATATATCAACAACTTGTGTGAATGGCAGACTTGTGTGCTTGTGCACATTTTGACTTATGAGTGGTGGTCTGGCTCCTGCCGAACCACTAAGTTGTAAAGATTGGGGACCGCTGTCTTAGGTGATCATATCAGTCCTATAAATGAATGAATGAATGAATGAATGAATGAATGAATGAATGAACGAATGAATAAACAAACAGACAAATAAATAAATAACCCAATAGAATCTATTTGTCTGAATGAGAAAAATTCTCTATACTATATGTAAACGTTTATACAACTAAATAATATACAAAGTCTAATTTCTGAGGCAGAATTCACATTATATAATATACAAATAAATGCAGGGGGATTCAGGATCAGAAGAAATAGAAAAAAAATCCCTGAGTACATAATTAAACTGCAGAATTTACTTGCAACCCCTGGAGAGATAATAGTCAATTTGGATGGGATAGAATGCCATGGAGAAAATTTAAGAGAAATCCTAAGGCTAAGATGAGAACAATTCAAAGGCACATTATTAATAATAATTTAAAAGATACTATGCAGATTCACCGTGGTCAGACTATTTGTGGTTACTAACATTTATTCACTTTCTTCTAGGTCATAAGGTTAGATATTGCTTTAAATATTGGTTACTGAAGCTAATAGGGGAAAGAGTTCTCAACTTTAAAATTCTTCTGAACTTTCCAAATGCTTTACAGTTGACACTGGTGATGCTCAACTACAATCCATGGCCAGATCTATTGAATTTAAAAAAATGTTTTTACAGATTTGTAATTTGTAAAATTTACTAATATTTCAAATCATTTTATGTCAAGCAAATCTTTATAGGCCTTTCAATGTCTCTCATTCTATTATTTCCTTACATGTATCATGTACTGTGGTTGCTGCTAATGAAGTAAATTCCTTACCTGCATTTGAAATCCTATGTGAAAAGTACATCCTGTTGCAACAAGATATTTGAATCAGTGATAAGCTTTGGATTCAAAGTAGATCTTGTCTTTAGCTATTTCTCTTTTTCTTTCTTTCTTTCTTTCTTTCTTTCTTTCTTTCTTTCTTTCTTTCTTTCTCTCTCTCTCTCTCTCTCTCTCTCTCTCTCTCTCTTTGCATGTATGTGCATTCATGCATGCACATCCTTCAAAAGGGTATTTGCTGGAAGATATGGAACACTGTTGAAAGGTGAAATACAACAGTCTCCTTTTATGGGCCTGATGGCATCAAGACTGCAAGTTTGATGAGAGTGGCCTTAGGCTTCACATTTAATCCTTGGATTATAGTAAACCATCTTTTGGATTCATGATTCTGCTTTGATAAAATGCTGCACATTGTAGTTCATTTTAAACACAAAATAAATCCCTTTTCCTAATTTAAACTAGAGTCTATGCTGTAAACAAACAAATGATTGTATTTGTTTGCTAGTAAAATATTTTGTATTACCCAGTAGCATATATATTTGTATGTAATGATGAGAAGCCTACTGAGGGTGTGTCACTGTAAAGGAAGAGGCTGTAGGAAAAAGACACCAGTACAAATAATTATCGTAGCTGAGGGAACAGACAATCTGTTGTAGACAGACGAGACTGTCAAGCAACACTGTGGTTCAGTAATGTGCTGAGACATTCCAAAGTTATCTTCAAACTGTGTCCAGCTGACATCAGGCCAATTGTATCCTATGCTGTTGAATCTTCTTATGAATCTTTCCAAAACTTCATTTTCTTTGACTTCACCAGTATCCTAGATAGAGGGTTCCCAGATATTGCAAAAGTAATAATAGACATCCACTCAGCTTATGCAGAAATGTCAGTGTATTCTGAAAGAAGAAAAAGAAAATTCTGAGACTGATGGAGAACATTAAGAAAAGTTCAGTGAACTTTTTCCTCTTTTCAAAAAGTCAAAATTAATTAGAAAAAAGCTGTTTTCAAAATTTTACATGTATGTCATAGTATTTCCATAAGAACAGTGTTCACCAATTTGACATGCTATCCTTTGTTCATTCCGTTGTCTTCAATATTTGGTGCTTGTTCTTATATGCATCTTTTGTTAGGTAGTTTCAATGTAACATTTTTACCATTATTTCTATATATTTATACTTGGAGAAACTTGCTCACCTTTTGACTCTTGATCCTTCTGTTTTACCCTTATAGTATATCACTCAGGTAATTTGTTTCTGGAGGATTTGTTATTTCTTATAATATAACAAAATGTTTTTGAGAAAACATTTACATGCTTTTGTAGAGATACTCAGAAAAAAGTGAAGCTATATTTTGTACAAACTGCACATAAAATATCTAGATAGATTTATTCTTTCTCTAAGATGGAGTTTTAAGATGGCAGATTGGTACTTGATTGGACAATCTGTAATAGACACTGGTTAGCATCCTAGATTATTTATTACAGTTATGGAAAACATAACATAGGTTATAGAAAAATATATATTTAAACGCATTTGACCAGATGCACAACATTCTTTTGGGTGTGATCAAGAAGGAAATAACTGAGCAGAACAGTAGAAGGGTGTGCTAAATCAGAGTAATGTACATTATTTGAGAATGGCCACATGGGTGTGGATAAGAGTGATCCAATATACAGAGTTTATTTGATCTTTAAAAATATATCTCAACAAAGAGGAGGGGGAGCTGGCATTGCAGTGGTACAACGTGCGATCTTAATTCTCTAAGATCGCCGTCAATATCTCAGCTGCTGGTCAGTCCTGTCGGGCCTAAACCATCCCGTAGAGATGGTGATTGATAAGGGCATGTCCTGCTGATCCCAGGGATATCACAAAGTCCCTGGTTGATCCAGGAAAAGCCCTTTTTGCCGGCGGCAGAGAGGCAGCCATTCAAGCTGCTGAAGCTGGGACAGTTCTGGAACAGAAGAGATTGAAAGAAAGTGTGTCAGTTTGGTGAAATTTATTAATGTATTTATTTTATTTATTATTAATTCGACTTGTATGCCGCCCCATCTCCAAAGGAAGAAATGAACTTTTACTTACTATTTCTTGAAGAGCACACCCTGAAAGACTTAAAGTGGAATTAAAAGTGAAGAGAAAAGAGTTTAAGCGGCAAGATTAAGCTAGTTAAAGTGAAAGTTTTTCTTTTTCTTTTCCCTTTTTATTGGAATTTTGAACTTGGTAAAGCTTCTTAATTTTAAACTGGACTGGTCCTTTTTAAATTTTATATTTCTATTTTTATTTCTTTTTTTAACAATCCTCTTGAAAGTTTGTTTTTGATTAAGACTCTTATTTCTGATTTGAGATTTATTTATTTTTTTAAAAGAAAAGATGTTACTTTTTTATGTTCCTGGCTCTGGGTGTATGAGGGGGAAGTGAAAGTGAAGGAAAATAAGTAGCACTGCTGCCTAGAGGCTTGGATAAGTTTTCTTTTTTCTTTTACTTGTTTATGTATTCGTGTTATACTCAAGGACTCTGAGCTTTGCACTGGAAAAGATAGTGGGATGAGCATGGCAGTTTGTTTACACAGGTGCTCATCTGTGAAACTATAGATAGCTGGAGTCTGGAGTTGAAGTGGAAAGAAAAAAGGTTGAAGTGACCTTGAAAACACTGAACTGGAAACTTTGAGCTGATTTATCAAAGAGCCTTGGATATCTAGTGGCAGAGGCTTGCTTTACATTAGAATTGTTTGTTACTTTTGCCTTCTTTTCTACTTCCCTCTCATTGGGCTTTTTTTTTAATTTGGATTTTGATTTTTCAAACCAGGAGTATAAACCACTCTTTTGGAGTGGCAACTGTTTGCCTTGTTCTCTCTCCCTCTTTCTCAGATAAACATTACAAGATAGTAGAAAGATAACAGCCCCAGCTGATAAACCTCACCATCTATACTATCAACAATGTTACAGAAGAGAGAAGGAAGTGACATTGCAGATGCAGCAGGAAAGAGAGAGAAGGAAAGACATTGCAGATGATCAGTGCAAGGAATTCAGAAGATTGAGCAAAAAATTGAAAAGACAGATGAGAAAGTGGAAAATATTCAATAGATGATGATGAAATATGAAGACAGGTTCAAAAAAATTGAAGAAGAAGATATACAAAGAGATAAGAAAATTGGAGATATTGATACTCAATTGAGCGATGTCGAGAAGGGCAGGATTGAACTATTGGGATGGGAAATGGATAAATCAGAATTTTATTTGAGATTTCAAAATGTGGAAGAAGGAAAAAGTGAAAATCTTGCTGAAATAATGACAGAAATACCTGCAGAAGCATTAGAGGTAACCAAAGCAAAGATGATGGATGGGATGGATGAAGTATTCTGTGTCTATACAAGATATGCAATGAGAAACAAGTTACCAAGAGAAATACATATTAGATTTATGAAGAAGATAATCAAAACACAGATACTACAAGTGGCAGGAGAGAAAACATTAAAGTACAAAGGCAAAGAAATTGTGGTGCTGAAACAAGTACCAAGAAGAGTAAGAGAGATGAGAAGAGAATATACATTTTTGACTAAAGAGTCACTTAAAAGAGGAATAAACTATAGATGGTTGATGCCAGAAGGCCTCTTGTTCACTTGGCAGGAACAAAGACACAGAATCGACACAGTTGGAAAAGCAGAGTTATTCTACTTAGAATATTTTAGAGGAAAGGAGGAAGAAGAAAGAAAAGAAGAGTCACTAATTGAATTTCAAGAGGAGTGTATAGCAGTAATTGAAAAAGAAAAAGAAGAAGGTGCAGTGGGAGCTATAAAGCTCTTCCAAAGAGAGGAGAGGGCAACCAATGATCCTCTGGGCAATGATGTAAACCAGTGGTTCCCAACCATTTTTTGGCCATGCCCCACCTAAGCATCTCTAAAATCCTGATTGTTCCCCCCCCTGGTGACATATAATTCCTACTCATGCGAAGGAAGCTTAAAAGGCCATTAACTTGGTTTAAACAAGGTTCCAAAGAACATAGTATCCATGAAAGAGAAAAATAAAAGAACGAAAAACAGTAGAAGTACTGAGGAACTTAAACAATAATAATATGAAGGGATATGAAAAAACAGCAAATAAAGTTTCAAAACATATAACAGAGAACTGAAATGCATAAATATAAAATAATTTTAATGAAAGCTTTTTCTGTAATACTTTGATCCTATTACTTACTATACATATTAAAATAAAGGTACCTAACAAATTCAAAATACAATTTGAGCTCACCTCAAGATCATATTTACAATGCAATCCTATGCATGTCTACTCAAAAGTAAGTATTGTTGTCTTCGATGGGAAAATGTTGTAGGATTGCAGCTTTAGTCTACTTAAGTTAGTGAGATCCTGTGTTTTGATGCCTGCTGCAGAGAGATTTTATTAGGCTCCAATTAGTCACAGAATAAAGTCACATTTCTCACAAGTCTCCCTGGAGGTGGAGGTGAATCACACAATCCTGGCAAGGCCTATGCATGTGTAGCCCAGCCCCAGATTGCTCTGAGAAGGCAAAGTCTTGTAAAACACAGCCTGGGAAAACCCAGACTAAAAATAACTGTAACTCTTAACGATTTCTTACTTAAACTTGGGTCCCGGTTCTGTATCTAGCCACCCAGCAGCAAAGCCCACAGGAAAGAGAGAGAGAGAGAGACTCTACCAGTCCCATGATCCGTAGTGGGAACTCATCTGATTGTCTGTCAGTTGCCCCCCCAAGTTGGCATATCCTTTTCAGACCAGGCCCTAGGAAATGCACTTTAACAAAAATAACAATAGATAAATGAAACACAGCTGTTTCATCACAAACATATAAGAACAATTAGTGTTCAAAATTCAGTTAATAGCTCAATTTCAAATTGCCCCCATTAAAAATTAAATTGCCCCCTTGTGGGTCGTGGGCCTCACGTTGGGAACTACAGATGTAAACCCTCTGGAACGTTGTCCTATCTGCCGCTGTGCAATTGACAAACCATACACAGGTGCAGTAATTAAAGCAGTCTCTATGGGGCAACGGTAGAAAGTCACCAGCAGTTTTTCATTCAGTTGTTTCCTGAGAAGTCTCAGGTAGTATAATCTCTGCTGGACCCTTTTGACCAGGGCTGCAATGTGAGCATCCCAGGTCAGGTCCTCTTTTATGGTAACACCCAAATTTAAAACTGGTCTCTTGCTCCACTCAGTCTCCATTGATAAGCAAGGGCTGGATGTCTGATTTTGCTCCTACATAGGCCACAGTTTGTTATTATCTCATTTTCTCTTTCAGCTGTTCTTTAGATATTAAGACATATTTTGGGTTGGAGTTACCACCATTTCCCCCTTCACCAGAAGGTACGCTGTTCTGTGTAACTATATTTTTTGTTGTAATATTGTCATAAAACCTCTCCCTCCCCCCTCTTCCTCCCTCTCCCCCTTCTATCAACAAACTTAGCTTATGTGGAAAAGTTGATAATGGTTGGCTCTTAGTAAATGTTGGAATACTCTATCAGGCAAAAGTGACAACATTTGTCCATGCTGTAAGCTTTTGTTATTTTGACTTTGGCCAATTCCATATTTTATGAATGTTGCAATTTGGCTTCACAGTAAATTTGGCTTCACAGTAAATTTATCTGAGGATGGACTTGATAGTCAAATGCATTGATGCCCTTATTGTTTTTGATACTTCATGCTATATATTAGTAGCTGTTTTCCTCTTCTTTTTCTTAGAATGTGTGCTTCATATTATTACTTCCATCAATTTAATCACATACATTTTTGGAAAAATGTATTATGGTAAGAAGTACCCTTTTGGGACAGGGTGAGGCAAATTTAAACAATTTGAGTGATTATTCTGTGATGGTGCATGGCTTTTTTCCCCCAACTTTATTTGCATTGCTCACCCACATGTTTCTGAATGTCTCATTAAATATTGCTTTTTTTCCTGTATTTTTTGAATCTTATCTCTGCCAAAACTGAGGATTTGCTTTGCATCAGAAACTTTGGTGCTATGCAATAGGACTTATTTTGCACCTGGGAGGAATATAAAACTTAGTAAGAAACCTGAAAGCACTTAGTCAAAATGAAAAATGTGTCTCATCTAGAAATACTTTCAGAGAGAATGTAAAGCACAGTCTATGGGAAGATTGAAAGATATCGTAGATGGATCCTTTTTATAGTTTAACTTTATTTGCTTTTAATCTGCTATCAGGTATATTGAGTGCATTTTTTTTAATGATGAGCAATATAAAGCTTCTCAGATATGGGTTGGAAAAATTGAAAGACTGTTAAATGGCAGTATGGAATTAAAGCTTTTTGTATATTTGTTGCCATATAGTAGCTTTAGCAGTCTCAGATCTCTTAGACCTAGCAATACCAACTTAAAGCTATTCTGGCTGTTCATAGTATCAGTGTTGACATAATCCTACAATGGTAAACATCCAATACTAAGCCCTATTGTATATCTATACCAGACAGCTGGCTTGTAACAAGCTATCATGCATTCATCCCCAAAACCACTTTCTGGAAAATCCCATAGCCCAGAGGTGTCAAACTCATGTCATCACAGCAGTGTCACATGACGTACCAGGACTTTCCTCCCTTTGCTAAACCAGGCGTGGTCATGGCCCATGTGTGATGCATCCAGCCTGTGGCCCGGGAGTTTGACAGCCTTGCCCTAGTCTGACAAGTTGCTTTCCTTCTAGTTTTTTCCACCTTTCACAGAATCAATACCCCTATAATATACAAAATTTGCAACTATTCTTAGAAGAAGAAAAAACCAAGTTGAAGATAATATGTATAAGTGGTTTCCCTGCAATCAGTTGTGCCTCTCCAATTGCTGCCAGAGTCCCAATTGATAGTTTATTTCTTTGAAAATTAAATATCAGGCTATAAGTTCTTTGATCACTTCCTATTTCCTGGCTCTTCATTTGTTATTGGCTCATAAGCTCTAGTCCATTAAACTGTTACTCCAGTTTAATAAGTTGATAACTGGCTAGTAGCAATTCTCCCTAAAGGGAAAAATTTATCCATTGGTGTATTATGAATTCACTACATAAGTCTGAACAATGCATATAAACAGGCTTTTGAATAAAGCTGCAAATTTTTCTAGTGCATACATGATTTTTGGGCTCTGGCAATCTTTTCCTTCCCTCTTTGATGCCATTATAAACATTTTAAAACTATAGTGCTTATTATCTGATCTTAATTAGCATTTTCTGAAAAACTAAAGGTTAACTGTCCGAGTTGGACGACAAAGTATAAAAGAACCAGATATCTGTAAGATGTTTATTTTAGAGGTTTTTTTAAATGAATTTTTGGTCATTGTATGCCTACAAAGAGAAACCAAGCTGATATTTTTATATTTTCCTCTAGGAGAAATGATGTTTATACATTTATCTATATATCCGAGTATGTATCTGAGTATGTATGAATGCTCAGAGTCAAATATTTGGTAATTGTGTATGGATTGTCTTGTTCTTACTGATACCTCATTACATGGCAACAAATACTGACAGAAATTATACAGAAAGATTGAAGCACTTTCTTATAGGAACAATAGTTGGGATATATACTGTATGTATTTTTGAAGTCAGTTGCAAGCTTTGAATTGTTCTGCATGAAAAATAACTTATTAAGGAATCCTAAAGCATTCAAGACATTTATTTATTTATTTATTTATTTATTTATTTATTTATTTATTTATTTATTTATTTATTTATTTATTTATTTATTTATTTATTTATTTATTTATTTATTTATTTATTTATTTGACTTATATGCTGCCCAACTCCCAAAGGACTCTGGGCGGCTCACAGTAAAAAACACAAAAATGACATTTATAAAAAATTTAAAAACAATTTAAAAAAGTAAACAACAGAAGGGGGGATCTCGCTAGCTCACAGTTGCGAGATCAACAGCCCCATGCCTGTCGGAAAAGCCAGGTTTTAACTGCTTTGTGGAAGGTCAGTAGGGTGGAGGCAGTCTGGACCTTGGGAGGTAGCTGGTTCCAGAGACCTGGAGCAGCCACAGAGAAGGCCCTCTCCTGAAGGCCCGCCAGCCGGCATTGTTTAGCTGATGGAACCCGGAGAAGACCAACTCTGTGGGATCTTACCGGTTGCAGGGAGACGCAGGGTAGGAGACGATTCTGGAGTTAACCTATCCAACACTTGGACATATCCAAGTGTGATTTCTTTATGTTAGATGTAAAACATGGAAATACCCGAAGGGTTTTTTTATTCATATTTATATCCCACCCTTCTCTGGAGACTCAGGGCGGCTTACAATTTTTGGGATACAACCCAATGCGCTCAGCAATAGCCTTCCTTCTATTGTATATGCCTACTTATTACTAAGCGGCATTTTTACAAAGTCACTTATTGCCCACAACAATCTTGGGTCCTCAATTTACCTACCCCGAGAGGATGGAAGGCTGAGTCAACCTTGAGCCTGGTGGGATTCGAGCCTGCAGTAATTGCAGGCAGCGGGAACTTAAGTGCTAGGCATTTAACAGCCTGTACCACCAAGGCCCTGTGATGCTGGTTTTCATTTTTCGGCCTCCAAAGGCTGCAGAGGCTTCCCTTGAGCCCCTGAGAGGGCTAAAATGGCCTTCCCTGGGCTCCAGAGGCCCTCCAGAGGCTGAAAACGGGCACTTCTGGTATTTCCAGAAGGCCTGTTTTTTGGCCTTCCAAGGCTGCAGAGGCTTCCTTCAAGCCTCTGGAAGGCGAAAATAGCCCCAGATGGGCAAAAAATCAGCTGGGAGGCATGCACATGTGCAGTGCAGGTAAGAGGAGGGTGTTGTGATGCACAGGGGGGGCGTGTTGCATTGTGGGTGTTGGCGCGCACATGCTTTCGGCACACCACAACAAAAAGGTTCGCCATCACTGCAATAGACTAAGGTTAAAAGTACAATCAGCTAGGAATTTCACATAATGTATTTGGCATGGAAGATTAAAATTCTGTTAAAAATCTCCTAGTTGCTGGTTAGAGAATTCTGGGAGGTAAAGTCCACACATCTTAAAATAGCTGGCTGAAAAACACTGGAATAACTGAAGAGAGACTTTCCCAAATATTTACCTATCTAAAGGTCCCAAGTTTTTAAAATTGAGGACAATAATGCCATCTGCACCAATTATCTTTGCTGCCTTCTTTTTTCTTCTCAATCTTTCATTACCTTTGTTGTGCTGTTGGTTAACTTTTATTACATATTGTTCTTCTAACTTTTCAGATGCCCTTGGACAGGATAGCATTTAGATTTGTTATCTTTGGTTCCTACAAAAAATAAAGGGAAAAACAAGGAATTCAGTTTCATTGAATTGGATGGGAATTAATACTGTTGATGTATTCTAATTTCTCTTCACCCTTCATCCTGTTCTTTTTTTATATCATTTCAGAATGTTAAACAGGTGTGCCAAGAATTTATCATAACAAATTGTTTTCCTGATGAACAACGTGCATCTTTGTGTTACATCTAAAGGATAGGCTATAGCAATCATACTCTTGAAAAATAATAAATCATTTATTTATGAGTTTGATTAGACTTAAGAACTCATCCACATTATCCAGTGGTAATTATTTGTTAGGCTTTATTTATTGCTTTTCAAAAATGAAACTAAAACATATTCTGGATTTGACCATTTCTTAAGAGGCACAGGTATTATTCATTAGCATATTACCAGGGGTGGGATTCTACCAGTTCGCACCTATTCTCTAGAACCGGTTGTTAACATTCTAAGCAGTTCAGAGAACTGGTTGTTAGAAGAAATTACTGGCCTAATCCTGTAAGGAAGGAAGGAAGGAAACATTCTGGTGTTGCTTACAGAAACTGCCTCTCCGTTCACCTTTATTACATTCTTGGCAGGACTAGATTTTCTGCCTCAGGAACATCTCTGGAGTTTTTTCCCCTTCTTTGCTGGTACTTTGCTTGTGTGGAGTGACCATTCAAAGTTACAATGGCACTGAAAAAGTGACGACTGTTGCAGCTCTTGAGACACCCAGCGAATAACATGACCACCAAGCCATGTCCACCCAGTCACATGACCACCAAAACCACACCCACCAACTAAACCACGCCCACAGAACCGGTTGTTAAAAAATTTGAATCCCACACCTGCATATTACCTTTTACAAGACAGTCTGTTCTACCTATTAGAATATCCTTATCTTTTGATACTAAAACATTAAAGGTAACATTTGAGTATAAACAGAAGACAGAAATTATACGCTGTTATTAGCATGGTGGTATTTCAAACCTTGTAAGTTCCATGCCTTTTTAATCATAAAGTTGAAACAAGGGAAAGCTGTGATGAAGTAAAGTGGGTAAGGGAGGCCTCCATAAGGAAAATTGTTAAATCTGCTACTCCTAAAGCATTTCAAAATGGCAGGATCAAAAGGGTTAGTTAAGCTATTAATCTCAGTTCAAAGAACCATCAAGTAAGCTCCCTACTGTGCTCAGAAGTAGATTGAATCCTTATGAGTCTGCTGACTGTTGGCATTGAATCTGGTAGAGCAAGCAGAACAATTGAAAGCTAAGGATTTTATTGTTCTTTTTAGCACATTACTTGCCTGCTAGTTTCATCCGCTTCTCAATTATATTCAGAAACAAATCCAAGTTCGTTTGTTTTTTTTCTTCTCACCTTCGAAGTACATGCTGTCAAGATATAGACCTAGCTGTTATTTCTCTGGATAGGTATGGTGAAAATGGTTGACATCTATACTACTATCTCAAAATTCTGTAATTGCTACATGCAGCTATAATAATAGATTTAGTGTTTTTTTAAACAGGTGTCACAAAACATTTTAAAACAACCATGTTTTAAATGTGCATCTTGCCAAACTCATAACCACGGGACTATGTTGTGAATATAATAAGCCATTTTCTTTATTACAGCAATATTTTCTGGAAGTTGAAAATAATCATAGGTGGTGCTCTAAAATGGCTGGTTGAGCACAAGAAAAACATGAAGTTTGGCCATTGTACAGTTTTATAATGATGAGGTTAGTCCACCAATTCCCACTGGGAATAGGTACATACTTAGCTATTTTTTTGTTCTTAAAAGAGAAGTATTAGCTTTCCAAGTGTCTTTGAAATATTGAAAAGACCTTGCCAATTAAGAAAAAAAAGCTTGTCTTGTTTTGGTCTATTGGCAGCCCTGATCTGCCAACACCCCACCCACATCTCTCTCCCTCCCTCCCTCCCTCCCTCCCTCCCTCCCTCCCTCCCTCTCTCTCTCTCTCTCTCACACACACACACACACACAGACAGATAGACATACACATATGAACACTAATTTAATTAAATACTTCCTTTATACATTATAAAGGAAATTTATCTAACTAGATAAAGTTTTTTTCAGCAGCGTTTTAGTGAAGTTTTTTTCAGCAGCGTTTTAGTGCTTCCAAAGGTACAAAACCTGGATTTAGGAATCCTTACTAATTATCTAAAAAGCTTTCAGGACAAACAAAAGCTTAAAAACATTCTGTTACCTGATCCTATAAGTAATAGGAGATATATTCTAGGAAAAGTCAAAAAAGTAATATCAAATAGAGTTAAAATGTTGTTTCAGAGAGCAGAGCTGGAATGCCATGAAAGGTCAGCAGATTGATATAAAATTTGTTAACTGCGTAGTATTAGTAATAGAGATGATGAGAAATATTTATGGGACTTTTTTATTTAATGTGTTTTTGATACAATGATTCATTTCAGACAGGAAAATAGTTTTGGGAGAATTTTCAAGAGGATTGAACACTATGTTCAATGCCCATGTTCATTGGAATGTTTTTTTAATCCTTTCCCAGTTTTGACACTATCTGTATCATTGGTATTAACTTGCCCTTGCAATCTTGCAGAGTGTTTGGAAACTGGAGCACAAGATGAAGAGAACAAGATACCAAATTATTCTAATTTCAGAACAGCATGTAGAATCACATTGATATGAAATCAACTGACGTTGAATGACATGACCAAAACTTCCAGCTGTATATGGAAGTCAGACTTAGTTCTGGGTCACTTAACAGAACCATGTTTTCCAGACAACAACATAGAAATGATTCATCAATATCATCTTCCAGGTTAGTTTTTTAAACTTCTCAGCCTAGCCTTCATCTCTGGAATTCCCTAATGGCCTCTCATCCAAGTTCTAATCAGAGATCAAGATTATCAAGATATGGTATTTGTACTAAATTATCACATTAAATTAGTCGTTTTGGTTCTCCTTTGATTAGCAGATGTATAGTCTTCTATGACAATGTTCTTTACATATTTTCTGTTCTCACCATATTATAAAATATGGGAGATGAATTTCAGTCTTTTCAAGATAGAGGTTACTATTGTGTACTGTTATGAGACATGTATTAAATAATAAATACAATTTTGTGGAACTATTGATACCCTAGTATTAAAGGCAACCACTTATAAGCAAATACAATTTCATTTTGCATTCAAAGAAAGTAACTGGCATTAAAATAATTAATTGGATAATTAACTATTTAGTAGTCTATTAAAATATTTATACTTATGCACGACATCTAGAATAGACTCATGCATTCCAATAAAGCTAGAGTTGCAGTGGAGATGTTGCAGCCACTTCTTTCATCCCTTGCCAAGCCTTGGTTGCTTGTGTAGATGCTCCATGTGCTGTCCAGGTTGGCAACTGCTTCTCTCCACTGCTGCTCTTGCTGGGAGAGTGCCTTGTGCAGCTGTGAACCACCGCTTTTCTCCAAGTCCCATCTGGAAAGCGCTGTGGCACAGAGAAACATAATTCAACATGGCTGCTTTTCTCTGTGCCGCAGCGCAGGAAAGCAGTGGCTCCCAGCTGCTAAATTGCACAGATGCTCTCCCACTAGGCAGAGAGAAGCAGCTGCTGCCCCAGAGAGCAGAGATGGGGAGAAGGCCCCGAAAGGCTGCTTGGTTGAGCCTCACTGTGTGGCAAAAGCCATGCGCATGCGCGGAAGCTGCGTGTGCACGCTACCTTTTCAGTGAACCGGTGGTGAAATTATTTGAAACCCACCACTGATGCCAATGCGAGTAGATAAATAGGCCCCACTTTGGTGGGAAGGTAACAGCAATCCATGATGTCATGCTGGTCACATGACCACAGAAATGTCTTTGGACAGTGCTGTCTCAAAGGCTTGAACTGAAATGAGCACCATCCGATATAGTCAGCAACAATTAGTGGAGTAAAATCCACAGAGACACCTTTGTCTTTACTTTACATCTTAAAAACCAGTGGAATGATACTTCAGTTTAAAAAAAATTTCTTCTATTATTATTAAAAATAGTTATTTTATATATAAATATATTATATATCAAATAATAAGTAAAAATTATGCTGTTCTTTTACCTGAAATGGGATGCAAACTTTATAAAATTTAAAAACTATTTTTTTTGTCTAACTCTAGTAATATTTATATCTTTCTTTTATTTTCTGTAACATTATAATTCCCCATGGCAGAAAAGTATGTGCTGTGATTTGCTAATAATCAACTACTCCTGTGTTTTCCCAATGGTAATCAGTGCCAATAATTCCATCTGTAATTTTGGAAATGTTCATACACATGCTGAATACCAGTAATCTGATAATCCTGCATTCAATTTCTTACTAAATATTTGACAGTAATTGAAACTAAAGTCAAACGAAGTGCTTTGGGGCTTTATTAGAAGAGTAAAAATTAGTGTTTTTTTTAAAATTATCATTTACAAATAATATTGAAATGTAATGGTTCAATGGAAATAGAAACAGCTAGGCCAGACTACCCATGTTCTCATAACATATGAGTTGGGCTTTATCCAAGTGACATTTTAATTTCCATTGAGAATTTTTTTTCAATGAGAAAATTCCAAGCAATACTTGAATGTTTTCCACAATTGAACATGAAAAGTACTTAATTTTGTTAGGTCATTTACTTGATTTTCTCAGTTGGATTTATGGATGTTCAAAATGAAATAAATAAAATTCAACCTGCAGAATTTTATATTGTCAGCCAATTTTAAAATAAATTGCAACCTTGAATGTTGTAGAAATTAATGCTTGCTGGATTGAATGCAGGGCAAACTCCTTATGTCATGTTGAAACTGGAGTGATGACTGAGTGTATGGTTCATCTGTGATTAATTTATCTAGATACAGCCTGATTCCCTCGTGTCTGAGGGCAAGAAAAAGGGACAAAAACTTTCCATACGAGACACACTATTCTTTTCCAAATTACAATGTTTATTATGGGTGCTTTTAGATCAGGGGTCTTCAAACTTGACAGCTTTAACACTTGTGGGCTTCAACTCCCAGAATTCCTCCTTCAGTCATGTTAGCTCAGGAATTCTGGGAGTTGAAGTCCACAAGTCTTAAACTTGCCAAGTTTGAAGAGCCTTGTTTTAGATAGAGAATTTGTGCATATTTCTAATAGATAAAGTAGCCTTGGCCCAATTAACCTCCAGAAGCAGCCTCTGAAGGCAGTGAAGGGTTAGGGTTATGGATGTCTACTAGGAAGCTGTTCTAAAGAACTAGTACAGTTACGGAAGAGCAGCACTGCGGAGCCTCCTTCCACCAACTAAAGTGGAGATTGCTAATATTTCCTCCTGGGAAGATTGAACTGGCTCAGCTGATTGCAAAGAGAAAACATGATCTTGCAGATAAGTAAAAATAGTTCCTGAGATTTTTAATACATGTAATATCCCTAGTTACTAAAATCATATTAGGAGTAGGCTATCCATTCTAACTTAGAAATTGCACCCTTATTTCTCTTTCATTGTTTTCAGTCTGTATTTACCAACTTGCCAACTTACCCACTTTACCAGCTTGAATGCTTTTCTGTGTATCAGTTCTAAATAGACAAGTATGTTGACAAATAGAGATGTGTCTTGAATTTAGTCATGGAATTAAGAGACATTCACACAGCAGTAGTAGTGATAAAAATAGATCTAAGATCTAAGTAGAGGGCTCACTATCTTGCACACTTTCTCTGATGCATAACTGAAATAATATAAAATTGTTTCAATTTCTCAGGTTTTTCTGGGTGTATTTGTCACTGCAGGGACTTCTTTTAAACAGCAGATTGCAAATCCTGGTTTCTCAAGATTTTTTTAGATACTTCATGTAACTATCATTATAAACCTCTCATTTAAAAGGGGTAGTAATGAAAAACCTATTTGATTTGACCGCTAGGTTGAGTCAAATTCCCTATCTTATGCTTTACATGAGCTTATATTCCTCTTGTGTGCTAGCAGATTATGGTTGGCTTTCTTTTTTAATTTTTGATTTCTACTTGAGGGAAGACAATGGAACTTTGTTTCAGTGAAATAGCTTCCATTTGGAAGAAGGAATTGGATTTATGTGAAATGAATCCTAAGGATTATGTTGGGAAGAAGTAGAGAATAACTGTTGAGATGTTGATATAGTGAATACAAATTATAGATTTGATTTGTAAGATGAAAACATTTCTGTATAATTTTAAAAAGTGAAATCCAAAATATATAAACTATTGGTTATGATACTGTAATGAACATATGCTTAACAACCAGGTATGTATGCTTCTTCATTGTAGAAGGCAAAAGTTCAAGCTATCATGTAGGATTCCTGAAGGTCTATAAAAAGGTTGATGGATACAACACAAGATTACAATTCATTTGGTTCATTTTACTCAGTGGGTTGCTGCTGGGCTAAAGCTAGCAAATACTTTTTCATGAATATGGAAATATATGAGTAAAGCATCTCTAACAAATGGTACCTTCAATATGACACCTGGCATTCAAAAATTTGTAGTAGTGGATTGTAGTAGTCCTCAGCTTACAGCAGTTCATTTAGTAACTGTTAAAAATTACTATGGCATTGAAAAAGTGACATATGACCATTTTTCACAGTGACTGTTGCAGCATTTCCATGGTCACATGATTTACAGGTGAAATGTCCAGGATCTGTCTCTATGTGGTGACTCTTGATGCACTGACTCCAGCCTCAGTCCAATCCTTGGGAAAGTCCCCAACACTTTTGAATGGCCTTTTCCTGACAATCCTCTCAGGCTGCGGTCATTCCTGCTGCTTGTGCACCTTTTTCTTCCACATTTTTCCCTTCCACATAACTTTCTATTAATGTGCTTTGATACAGCACTTTGGGGACATCCAACTTCTTTTGCAATTACCTTTTGAGGCTTTCCCTCCTTATGGAGGGTGTCAATGATGGTTTTCTGCACAACTGTCAGGTCAGCAGTCTTTCCCATGATTGTGATTCCTACTGAACCAGACTGAGAGACCATTTAAAGGCTCAGGAACCCTTTGCAGGTGTTATGGCTTAATTAGCTGATTAGAGTGGGACACTTTGAGCCTAGAATATTGCACCTTTTCACAATATTCTAATTTTCTGAGATTGTGGATTTGGGGTTTTCATGAGCTGTAAGCCATAATCATCACAATTATGACAAATCACAGCTTGAACTATCTCGCTTTGCATGTAATGAGTCTATCTCATATATTAGTTTCACCTTTTAAGTTGCATTACTGAAATAAATGAACTTTTGCACAATATTCTAATTTTTCAAGTTTCACCTGTACATTTGGATGCTTGACAACTGGTTCATATTTATGATGGTTGCAGTGTCCCTGGATCATGTGATCATCTTTTGCAATGTTTTGACAAAAGTCAGTGGGGAAGCCAGATTCACTTAACAACCGTGTTACTAATTTAACCGTGTTACTAATTAAGAAATGTGGCAAGAAAAGTTGTAAAATGAGGCAAAACTTACTTAACAAATTTCTCACTTAGCAATATAAATTCTGGGCTCAATTGTGGTTATAATTTGAGGACTACCTGCACCATTGATAGAAAGTAACAATATAAGCATTAAGTGAGCTACATTGCAATTACCTATGTAAGTTCTTTTTATACTAAAATAAAATTATTAATGAGATTTCTATAGAAACTTAGAATGGATCCCTTATTAAAACCTATCAGATATAAAATATTGTAATTGTACTAAAATGTGCAACTTTTTTTAATCTAGAGGTAACCCCCATTGAACTCAATTTGATAACAGGGTTATATGGCTTATATGGAAGTAGATAATACATTATGTAAGTGCACCGTGGGCAGATCTACTTATTCCTAAAGTTCTCTCTTATGGAAATACATGCTAATTAAGAAGGTTGTCTTCTGCATAAGAAAAGAATGGATGTGAAGAATATTGCAACATTAAAGGGCTCCTTGGGTATGAAACTAAGTCTTTAATAGGTTATCCACATCTGTTCTAGACAAATAAAGCATTCCCAATGCTGGTATTGACCTATAAAGCCCTACATGGCTTAGGACCGGGGTATTTGTGGGAGACCCTGCTACCAGTAACGGCCTCCCAACGTCCCGTGCACTCCCATAGGCAAGGCCTCCTTGGGTACCGTCGGCCAGACTATGTCGGCTGGTGACCCCTAGGGGTAGGGCCTTCTCTGTGGGAGCACCCACCCTATGGAATCAGCTCCCTCTGGAGCTTTGGGTGGCCCTTGACCTCAGATCCTTCTGTTGTGGCCTGCAAATGTGGCTTTTCCAGCTTGCCGACCTGGACTGACGGAGGGGATGGGATTTTAGTAATAGTTTTTATTAATTTAAATTGGTTAGTGGGATTTTGCATTTAATGGTTTTTTAATATTTGTATTTCATTTTCTTATTATTGTAAGCCGCCCTGAGTCCTTCGGGAGATAGGGCGGCATGGAAATCTCATGAATAAATAAATAAATAAATATTGGTGATATTTTTAAAAGGGGAATTCTGACTAGAATATGCAATCCTCCAGCTTTATATTGATCCTCCAGCTTTATATTCACGTTCGAATTTCCTAATACTTTAATGTTCTTTCATCACAAAATGATGCATGAGTTTCTGGCTATGAAAACAGCTTATGTCAAGATGCCCCATGTGCACTTTTATTTTGTAATGTAGAACATGTGTTGATCTATAAAAGCAACTATGTAATTGTAAATTGTAGCACTTCAAATGTCACCTTGTCTACAAAACGTCATAAAATAGTCCAAGCCTTCGCTATGGGATCTGAAATTTATTACACATACTATCCTTTAAAATTGTATACATATTTTTAACAAAGGAAAATAGATTTATTATTTGTTTTAAAATAAATATATTTAATTGAGATTTCTACCTTTATTAAAATCCTTCCACCTATCAAATTCTTTATGAAAAGTATCATGTATTGTCACGGAACTCAAGGAAAATTGTATGCTTGAGATGGTGAATATTAATTTACCAGAGTCCAGGCTACAAAATTCCAAATAGCCACTTGAGGACAACAGATGTGTTTTCACCTGTTGTTGCTGCTATCTACTGGCCATCCATGTTTTTTCAGTTGTGAGCTGGTAACCCTTTATAACAATGGTCCCAATCTTTTGGGTATGAGGGGCCAGTTCCATGGAGAGAGGTTTTTCTGCAGAGCAGAGGGGTTATGGTTTCACATGTGGCCTGCATCCTGCAGATGGGTCTTCACTTGTTTGTGTGGCCCTGCTTCTACCATGCTGTAGTCCAATGCCAGTCCATGGACTGGGGCTTGGGAACCCTTGCTTTATAAGACATAATGGAAAATCAATAGTTAGCAGTATGAAAATGAATGTAACTAAGCTTTAAGCTTATAGGCTGCTATTCCTTAAAGGACCCCAAGGTAAAACAGTGTATTTTAAAACATGTTCTAACATAGTATCTTGTCCAGTTCTCCTTCTTCTTCAAAAATAACTGTTCTTATTTCTTTTTTAATGAATATGTTGATGCTTTTATTATTTAGTAATGAAAACCATGTTATCAAGCTGGAGACCTGAATCAGAATAAAAACCAGAAATAAAGGAAATAAATGGAGAAGGGGCTTTTATAGTCAGAGGATTTCAGATTTACCACTTTTTCAGATTTTCAACCTTTTGAAATCTTTTTGTCTTGACAGAAAGAAAATGTAATGATTGTGAAACGAGTCCTTTTTGATTGCTATTTTCTATTTTAGAAGGGAGCCTTACATATTTTTAAATAAATGTTTAAAACTAACAAGGTAATGAAAGTGAACTATAGAATTCCCTAGTAATTATTAGCTTTAAACATAAATTCAAATCTAAGATTAAAGCATATATTTAAATACTTTTTTTAACAAGGATATTATTTTACATATTCATTAACTAAGCTATTTTATATTTATGCTATCATTTTGTTGTTATTAGGCATGATGGATTCCTCCTACCATTTATTTATTTAAAAAAAAATCTAAATTGCAATCTAAGGATTTAATTGTATTAGTTTGTAGATTGGCAAAAAGGTTAATGGTTTAATTCTTCTCTTTATCATATATATAAATAAAATTATGCTTGGAAGTTTTTCAATGTTTGGGCATGAAAAAATAACCACATGATATATAAACATCTCAAATGGGATTTCTAAAATAATACTTAGAATCCAATAATAATTAGCCAAAATAAAAACTCTAGCTGATTTATTTTCTCTCATTCTTCATTTGGCAGATCCAAGAAGAAAAACAATCATACTGAGTAATGCCCAACTGAGTAAATCATGGTCAGAGTGCATGAATCTAGAGGCCCTGTTATTAGAAGTGTATAGCATGCTTAATTAATGAAACCTTAACCAGAGAATCTTGCTAGTTTGTCCTTAACTCAGTACTGTACATATCAATTAATCTCTATGCATATTTTATTATGTGTAAGATGTAGTTAATTCAGTAGTCTATAATGTGCTTATCATGGCTTTAGATTCAATATCTTAAAAAATATTTATTACAATCACATAACTGGCAACATCTGGTAAACGTATCACTTTTGTTTTATGGTGCACATGT
This sequence comes from Naja naja, assembly GCA_009733165.1. Taxonomy (NCBI): domain Eukaryota; kingdom Metazoa; phylum Chordata; class Lepidosauria; order Squamata; family Elapidae; genus Naja; species Naja naja. The sequence goes on from CM019153.1 coordinate 9,827,390, forward strand.
GCTTGAACTTAAATTTATTGCAGGCAATGTTTGGTAAAAGAATTGTGTCACTTCTCACCCAACTGTTGTCATACTATACAGAGGGTGTGTTGCATCCATCAGCACCAGGATGACTACTTCTTAAATATTAACAGGACGCTGGGGTTTGCCTGAAGATAGAGAGCTGCTTAGGTGTGAATGAAAACAGATAGATTCGAAAATTTTAATTGCTGCATGAATCAAGACAATGGGTTTTCTTCTAGAAAATATATTAATTACACTGGTCTGTCAGAAGTGTTATTTATCTCTAAGAATATCTCCTAGATACAGATCTTTTTAAAAATATTTGTATTCTTTCTTACCATCTCTTTTCCCCCCAACTTAATCATCTCATTTGTATATAACTTACACAAACATACTCTACGTAAATTGCCCCTTTGGAGCAGTTCATTGTTAAAAACGGCATAAAATGAAGAAACTCTAACCCTAACTTTAACCCTATTATCAACATGCATCTACAAAAAGCCCAACTCAAACACCCAAACAAACAGGCAAACAAATAAACATTAAAGTCATAACCCTGAGCAGCACCAAAAAATTCTGATTGTGAAGATAAAGTTGCATACCCATAGACTGATAGACACGGGGGACACCAGAGCAAAAAAAAAATCCCAAAGAGATGACAGACCCTGCTCTGTTTGCGACTAGAACATGTAGATCTGTATATCTGAAAGTGACTGGTTACTAAGTCCTACATACTTCCACAGATTGAGGAATGAAGAGTTGAAACACACAAACAAACAAAAAATAGAGAAATAAAAGTCGGCATCTATGTGGATGGCATTTCAGAACTGCATAAACCTGAAATTGCATAAAAATATCACCTCCATCCCCATTTTTCTTTTCAAAATAAAATGGTGGACTTCTATTGTCTTCTTTTCAATTGGACTAGAGAAAGCTTGATTTCAGAACAATCATGGACAGCCTTAATTACCGGGAAAGAAATAATTGTGAGGAAGCTGGACAGTAATCAGAGGTGTGTCTGCATCTTCTCACATGCCTCAAACACACCTTTGGTCAGATCCATAATCTGAAGTTATAATGGAGTGAGGGGGGAAAGATCATTTTTATTCCAGTATGGAATAAGTGATGACATAAGACATCATGGTCTGGGAACCAGATGTGTTTAAAATCAATGGGAATCATTAGGATAATACGGAGCTGTGAAAAACTGTAAGAAGAAATAGGACTGAAACAAATGCAGAGATCATGAGCAGAGTTTATTTCCTTTGAAAAAGTCACAGCAGAGTTGGAGCTAGTTTTCAGCAATGATTATTTTTAGGGTTGATATTATTTTTGCTTATTGCATAATGTAGTTTCACCTTTACTAGTTGAAAGAAAAATAGGACATAAACACATCATAGTCAGAATTGTTTGAGTTAAATATTGTATCCCATGATTGGCATCTTATGCCACTAGTACTAATATTTTGGTACCAATAAAGGAGAATATTTGTTGCTCAGGGTTGAAAGGAGGGATCCTTGGTGCTGTCTGAGCTACCAGTGATGATGACTAGCACTGTTAATGTTAACTAGTTTGGGTAACAAAACATCTACATGAAAACAAGAAAGCTCAGACAGCACCAAGACCCTTCACTAATAGTATGCTATGAGACATTGTGGCAATTTAATGTTTTATATTTACTTGAGAAAATATCCTGCTATGTCATAACAAGAAACTAAACATACTTTATTTTAAATATGCTTTAGTTCCATAGCTGAAACATTCATTTCAGAACAATAATTCTGAACTGACATATGGACTAATTGCTAACAAAAGAACATAAAACTTTCCCCATTCACCTTTTTAACAATGCACCAAAATCTGCATTCCTTTTCTTTGAAGTTTTCTGTTCTCTAGGAAAAAGGCTACTATTTCATTTTCTAAACTTCTGAAATGTCTTCAGATTTGAAGTCCCTGTGCTTTTTTGGGGTGTGTGGGGAGAAATGGTTCAACTTACTGGTTGCAAAGTAGAAGTAAGTCTCGTGAGTACTTTGTAATTAAAAATGGGCACACAATTATTACAGTTCTTTTAACATGTCTTTTAGACAGGAAAAATAAATAAACTGAATGAAAAATAGCATAAATGTAGAAGAAAGTTTTGGCATGGGTCTGGTCTGGAAGGTTCAAAGTACATTTAATATTTACAATTGCCTGTCAATGTAAATGCAATATTTAGGGTTGCTGTGAGTCCCGCAGCACTAAGAACATTTCATTTATGCAGTGCAAAGGCATGTGTTTTTCAAATAACATTCTTATTAGAATGCAGAAGCTTGCTTCCTATTTTTCTTTGGAAGTTTTCACAAAATACTATCCTTTGTACTTTTTGGCACTATCATATCCTGCTTCACCCACCTTTAATATGATACCACCTGAACTTTTAAAATAGGAATGGGAAGTTCGGGTTATTTTAAATGGGGGGGGGAATCTCATTATGCTATAAGAGAATACTATTACTGAAAATTAATGATAATGAACCAAAAGCATTAAACATCAGCTGTCTGAACAGCTAAGATACTGACAAGTTTTAACATCAAAGCTGAGATTAAATTATCCACATTGCTGCTAGGTAATAAAGTGATATATAGTCTACATCTGCCTTAGTTAGGAATGTTCCTAACAGACAGGAAGCAGCAGGTGAAGCTAGGCAGAATCACATCTGATACCTGTACAATTAACACAGCCCACTCCCCTCCAGGCTGGGTGCTTTCTCCATTTCTCTTCTGCCTATATATCAATGACTGCATCTCAAACGATCCATCTGTTAAAATACTGAAGTTTGCAGATGATACAACAGTGATTGGTCTCATTCGAGCCAACAACGAATCCACATACAGATGGGAGGTTGTACAACTTGCCTCGTCATGTGACCGGAACAATCTGGAACTGAACATACTCAAAACCGGTGAAATGGTGGTAGACTTTAGGAGAAACCCTCCCATACTACCACCTCTTACAATACTAGACAATACAGTATCAACAGTAGAGACCTTCAAATTTCTAGGTTCTATCATATCTCAGGACCTAAAATGGACACCTAACACCAAAAATGTCATCAAAAAAGCACAACAAAGAATGTTCTTTCTGCACCAACTCAGAAAGCTCAAACTGCCCAATCTCATTTAGGGAGGGGGATTCAACAATGAGGATAGCTATTTAATATCTATATAAGATTACTGAATGACCTCATCCATTGACATGGACTCAGATATCATCAGTATGCTGGTGATACCCAAATGTATATATTTGATCTTGGTGAGCTCAGGATGCTGTGCATATTTTATTGCCTGGTGTCTGGAGCCATGGAAGTCTGAATGGAGAACAAAAGGCTTCTGAACATTAGCAAGACTGAGTGGCTTTGGGTTTTGAATCCTTGCCCCTTCATCATTACTTACTGCCTCTCCTGGATCTTATCTGCCTGTCCTATCAGATCCAACAGAGAGGGCATATTGTTGGTGCCATTGCTAGGGAGTTACATTTGCCAGGCTCTTTTTGGGCCTTTTCTGTAGTGATATCCTCATTGTTGAATCCCCCTCCCCAAATGAGATTAGCCTTGTCACTTTTGAGCTTCTGATGGTCTCTTAAAGACCTGATTGTGTCAACAAGCCTGGGAGCCTCGGGATAAGTGAACTTGTGAACTGGGTCCATTATTATTAACATTCCTTTGTGTTTTATTCCTTGTTCATGTGTTTTTTAATAGTTTAAATGTTTTTATTATAATTAATAGTGATAGTTGCATTTGATTATTCATTATTTTTAGCTTTGTTTATACCATACAGAAGCACTTTTAGAAAGATGAGAGGATATATACATGTATTAAATGAATGAAGGAATGAAGGAAGGAAGGAAGGAAGGAAGGAAGGAAGGAAGGAAGGAAGGAAAAGAAAGCCAGCAGAAAGATTTTTTGCCATTAATCAAGTACAATATTTACCCATCAACATGACTTAAAAGGGGCCTACACCCAGGAATAAAATCTAGATCAAAACTTAGACCAAGGTTTTCTGTTCAATGTTTTTTTACCTTCCTGTCAGTCTTGTAAGCATACCCAAAACTCAGTTTATGCAACTGATAGATATGTGAGAATGTATGCAGGCAACAATGCCTTTTAAAGGACTGTGAATAGCACTGATGTCTTTGTGCATTTGGGAATCTGGAGAGTCTGACTGTTTTTCACTGACATTTCTTATAAAGCATTATGGTCCATGAATTAGTTCTCATAGTACTTATTTTATGTGTAAATAGCTAGTGTGTGATTATGTTTGCTTAAAATTCACATTCACTGGAAAAATGAAACAGTGCATAAAAATCAAGATGTGAAATAAGTCTCATTCGAAGGAAATACTTTGTTTCCCAAGAGAATACCTTAAATTTATAGATCTACAGTTTTAATGTTTAGTCATTAAGGACTTCTTCAGGGAGTTTACAACTGGTTAGAATAAACAGGCTTGGAGGGAAGCTGGATATAAGCTATTAACAGAATCAAATTTGGGTTGTTGTTAAACTTAAAATAAGCATACCTAGATATGAATTCACTGTGTTGGTTGAGAAGACCTCCTTGTGTAAAAAAAGTCATGGTTATAAACATATATCATCTTACCAACAGCAGTCCCCTTCACATCTATATTTATTCTAATTTGGTAAGAAAGTTTGAAAAAAGCTCAGATGAGGAATAATCAAAGAATGATTATGTCAGCCCTCAAAGCCGTCTTTTACTTAGGGTTTTCAGGGCTGCTGCACTTAGTGGATTGGATGCTGTGGGAAAACGGGAGGGGGTGCTGGATGGAACTGGAGTGAGATATATAACCATAACAACATTCTTTTCTTTGGGAGTCAAGGACATTCAGCCTGCACCTGGAGAGGAATGACTGGTAGTCATCTCCAGTTGGGATGATGGGATGATTGGACCATGTGATGGACATGTGGATGCAGGGGAAAGGACTTTGACTTTGTTTTGGGTGGGGAAAACCCAGGGGATTTCTTTCAAAAGGCAACTGGACTTACCTAATGTAGGTAAGGGAACCAATTTAACAACAGTTTGGGATGCTTGTAAGGCTGTGATATGAGGACATTTTACACAATACAATACAGCAATTAAAAAGAAGATGGATGAAAATATCCAAAATATGTTACAAGAAATTAAATTGAAGGAGAGGGAACTCTAGAATTCACCAGAAGATCTAACATACTTAATCAACTAAAATTACAACAACAAATTTCTTCATTGACTGTTTCATATATATTGCAATGGCTTCAAGGAAAAACAATATATTTACAACAATATATTTAATAGAATATATAGATATAGATATATAGAGGCAACTGGAGTTTGTTTTTCCTTGAAGCCATTGCCCTGAAGAGGAACCTTCTTGGATGAAAAGCGAAATTTCAAAGAAAGACGAAGTCCAGTTGCCTTTTGAACAATCAAAGAATGAGAAATATACATCTCTATATAAATTAAGCTGTTATTGGATTATAAACCTTGTCTAAAATAATAAATGCTCAAGATTTTTTGGGGGGGATGGAATAGACAACTGGATACTTGTTAAATGTTTTAAATAAAGTTTCCAGAATGTCTAATTATTAATGATAGAGGTTGTGGCTTGTGGAAGTTATGGCTCAAACATATGGAGAGCATCAGGAAACCTAATCAGCTGGACAAAATGCAACTTTATATGGAATAAGTAATTTCATTTTTTTATTTTGGGTTCATTTTTTTATTTTGGGTTGCTAGGATTTGTATTTTTAACTTGGTACAGTGATAGTTATCTCACTCCTCACTTTGCTTGTATGAATATTACATTAGTCAAGATAATAAATACTTAAGATGCTATCAATAACTTAGCATTACTTTATCCATCATGTGTTTATGACTTCCTTTGTTACCCACAATCTGATTTTAAATTCTGGAGATTAATTAAGTTATTAAACTTAGTGGATCACTAAATATTATGATTAGAAATAATACTTTGAAGCTTTGATTCTAAATTTTAATTTAGATCTTTGCATGTATTTTATGATTCATTCTGTTTCTTCATAAAAATGCACCAATTGGGTTGATCACTCTTAACTCTTTGGAGTGTATAAGTGATTCTGATATTATTTTTTCTCTTTGTTCTACTTAATGTTGGTTTTGTGCAACTGCTTTCAAGTTGCTTTAACAACAGATGTTGAATAAATCACTTTCTTTGTTCCACATGGCAATAAGATAACACTCCTTTGTTAAGGCAGTTAGCTATCTTTTGCCAATTTGTCTGAATAAATTTTAGTAACAAATCTTAAGCAGAAGTACTGTAGTTTTCTCAGCTGTAGATTAAGTGAACAAAGGAAAGCATCACTGGGTATGAGGCTTGCTAAAGCAACCTTGGAGCTTTTCACTCATTTGCATTGTTATTCAATTTGATAAATAGAAATTGAAAATATTCACCTTGTAGTGAATATGGGAGGCATGGAAATTTTGTAAATAAATAAACAAAATTAATGTAATGAAAATAAGTCAAAGTGGGCTGAAAAGAATGAAGAGCCAGTTGCTATTTAAAATTATTTGGTGAAATTGCTTCCTGGAGTCCAAATATGAATAGTTAGTTCAGTTAGTTAGTTCATGGGGAAAACTGTCCCTGTGTCTTGTTATTTTGGCATATAGTGCTCTATAGTGCTGTCCCAAAGGAAGGAATTGAAACAGTTTATGTACAGGATGTGAGAGTTCTGCAGATATCTTCTTAGTCTCCTCCTGACCTGCACAATGTACAGGTCTTCTATGGAAGGCAGGCAAATTGCATTTTTTTGCAGTCTTAACTACCCATTGATGTTTGACTGATTGATCAATCATAGTTATATGGCTGCCCATCTCACACAGTGTGACTCCGGGAGGCATGCAAAATAATAACAATTTAAGAAACTTTCCAAAAGTACAAAAAATAATATTATAAACAGAGTAGACTATTTCCATGACCTCATTGACAGTAGTGTGTAAACATATTATTACTTTTGTTCCCTAATCTGATATTATAAGAATATATATTTTGTGGCTGCAAGTTAATAATCCTGCAGTGGTTCTTTCTGTTCATTCAATCAATACTTAAAAATGATAACAGATTTACTCCTTGGGAACGTACTTACAGTGCATAGCAAGAATGCATTGTATTCCTAATGTACTTTTTGAAGTCTGAAACAGAATTCAATAGAGTAGTGTAGTGAACACAAGCTTCTATGTATGGCTCTCGTTACTATGAGAGCCATACATAGGAGCTAGTTGCAGCTTGTGTTCTCCTGGTGTAGGTATTGAAAATAAAACCCATACATTTTAGTTACATCTTGTTTTGATTATAAGAATTCACTTTAAGCATAAGCTATGAGATAAAGTTGAACTTTTCAATCTAAATTATATTAACGGATTGCAAAGACAACCTTTTCTGCTAAAAGGAGTCCATTGAAGATAAGGGATGAAGTTGTTTTAAGTACAAGAATTTGCAGGATTGAAAATATCATCCAGTTAATTTTAAATAGGCAGGATATGTATTTAGGCCTGTATTTTCTGGAAAGAGACAGTGCTATACAAACTATCTTCCCTTTGTCTGTAAGACTGTTCTCTTTGCATAATAAAAAATTTAATTACAGAGTGCTGCCATCTTATAACTATCCATATGTCTCTGAATAACAGCTACTATTAATTATATTCAGACTGCAGAGTGGAAACAACTCTGTACTTACATGCTTACATTGTTCTTCAAAGATGAAGCATTTTGTTTCTTTCTCAACAAGAAGTCTTGCTTCCCCTTAGAACATTTATTATGGAGCAACATTAGCACACTTCAGTCCAGTTTATCAGATGAAGTATGGGGGAAAAATTGTTTTAAAGTTCTGCAGAAGTTCAGTCACTTTCCATTTACTTTAGATTCCTCACAATGTAACATAACCTAGGTGAGATAATTTCCTTGGACCACTAAGTTAAACTGTGATAAAGATATGGGCTGAACTTATAAGAAAACTTACTACATTTGTTTATTTGGAATGTAAAAGAAACAGTCCATAAATCACTTGTTATTTGCCAGTAGTAGTCCAACTGGCTGGGTCAGTTATGGGTATTGAAATCCAACACATCTGGAAAACACCAGTTTAGAAAGACTGCTTTACATTATGTTGGAGATGTGTATGAAAGAGGTATGATAAATGAAATATATAACTGCAATCTGCACAGATACTTCTGGAGAGTTCTGCTAGCAGCAGGGTATTGTGAAATCACATAGTTACAACCGCTTTCACAAGCACTGTCATATTTATAAGAATTTGGCATCCTGGGGAACAAGATGGTATCAGTGGAATTATATAGCATTCTGCATTGTTCTGATTTGTTTGTAAATATAAGGCTTGATCATACAAACTTATTTATTTTTACTTAAATTTGGATGGATGGAAGCCTATAATTAATGGGAGTCTTGCAAGCGAACTTTCACAAAGCGAATTGCAGCTACATGAGACATTCAAGCATCCCCAAACATTAATAGTTTAAGGAACTCAAGTCTTGCCCCAGATGTCTATGTCTTTTTTTTATTATTATTTCTTTTTCATGCTGATTCCAACTTTCATTTGGATGTTTAACTATTTGGCTTTCCTTTTGAAATTTAATATCAAATTTAAAATTTCAATTTGAATTTTCAAAAGTCAGCCAAGATGTTTCCTGCTTATTTAAATTGATAAATGATCTTTTAATCTACAGTTTATGACATAGTATTGCCAATTTTCAGCCAACCCTTGCCAAAATACAGTACTTTCCATGATTATATAACTGCCAAGGTTTATCCAATAGCATAGATCAAACATGAATCAACACAAGCTACTGCTAAAATGTTGGCCTTCATTAAAAAAGAATAGCTGCTAAATATGCCTGCTGGTAGAATAATCCACCAAAGTATTCAGCTGTTCCGTTCATAAATAGAACCATCGCATTGTTGAATTAAACTCCATGTACAACTTTATACATGCTCTGCAATTCTGATTATGAATTTGCTATTTTTGTGGAGAATACTCAAACATGCTGGGTTTGATTTGATTTGATTGTGCTAGACATGCAAGAAAAGGATTTCTCATATAAATAGAAGTTCTCCTGTATAACTTGGATAGAGTTTTTGTATAATAATTATTATTCACTATCTCTGTATACCATCATCTATTTGTACAAGGAAAAGAGCTTTTTCTGAGACATCCAATTTGTTTTGTCAGAAATTTTTAACTATTATCTGTAATTATGGATTTGGTGCCTCTTATCTTTGTATTTTATAAAAGGAGATTACATTTTATTATATTGTATTTCTCTTTGATATTGTGGTGAGTGTGTGGGAACTGTTTAAATAAAACCAAAATAAAACCAGAGTCTCCTTGTGCTGAGGTGAGCAGCACGATAGATAGATGATAGATAGATAGATAGATAGATAGATAGATGATAGATAGATAGATGATAGATAGATAGATGATAGATAGATAGATGATAGATAGATAGATAGATAGATAGATGATAGATAGATAGATACATGATAGATAGATAGATAGATGATAGATAGATAGATAGATAGATGATAGGTAGATAGATGATAGAGATAGATGATAGATAGATAGATAGATCGATGATAGATAGATAGATAGGTATGATAGATATATAAATAGATGATAGATAGATAGATAGATAGATAGATAGATAGATAGATAATGCCTAGCACTATTTTATAGAGCAAATCCATATCCATTGAACTAGCTGAGTCTGTTTTTAGAAACCTAAGAAGCTCCCTTCAATAATCCCCTTGCCGATTCAGAGCAGCTTCCAGATGCAAAACGTAATTACCGAACTGGTAGTAATGCCGATTGAATCCCAGCCCTGGGTGAAACCCATACATCTAGAAGCCACCCAAATCAGAGAAGGCTAAGTGCATCTTGTATTATATGATTGCTATATACATCAATTAGCAAACATCTATCATCTCCTATATAGGTTTTTCTCAGGCCTATCTATAGATATCCAGAATTAGACCTTCTAAACACAGAACAGAATAGAATTCTTTATTGGCCAAGTGTGATTGGGCATACAAAGAATTTGTTTCCGGTGCATAAACTCACAGTGTATATTTAAACAGCAAATTGGCCATACATCATAATCATGATTACAATCATTAATCATAAATTACAAATAACAATTGATAAATCATAAGAAACCAGAAGATAGTAGGAAAGCTGAGAAAAAAGCTGAGAAATGAGACAGTGCTGTGGGAATTAAGTGTTCAGCAAAGTGACTACACAGGGAACAAAACTATCTTCATGACTGGTTGTTTTGACATGCAATGTTCTATAGCGGCGTCCTGAGAGGAGAACTTGAAATAGATTATGACCAGGATGTGAGGGGTCTATAGATATTTTCTCAGCCTTTTTTCTGATTTGTGAAGTAGGCAGATCCTCAATGGAAGGCAGGCTGGTTGCGATTATTTTTTCTGCAGTCCTAACTATTTGTTGAAGTATGTACCTGTGCTGTTTGGTTGCTGTATCAAAACAGACAGTTACTTAGGTACAAATGACAGACTCAATAAATCCTCTATAGATCCTTGGGCAATCTGAGCTTTCTGAGTTGACATAGGAAGAACATTCTTTGCTGTGCCTTTTAAATGGTGGTTCTAATGTTAGGTGTCCATTGCAAGTTCTTGGAGATAATAGAACCTAGAAACCTGAAGGTCTCTACTGTTGTTATAATATTGCGTGATATTGTAAGAGGTTGTAGAATATGAGAGCTTCTTCTAAAATCTATCATCATCTCTACAGCTTTAAGAGTGTTCAGCTCCAGATTGTTCTGGCTGCACCACAGGGCCAGTTGATTTACCTCTTGTCTACATGCAGACTTATCATCATCTTGAATGAGACCAATGACTGTTGTATTATCTGCAAACTTCAATACTTTAACAGAGGGATCATTTGAGATGCAGTCATTGGTATATACAGAGAAGAGTAATGGAGAGAGCACACAGCCTTTAGGGTCTCCTGTGCTAATTGAATGAGTGTTTGATGTGATTTTCCCTAGCTTCAACTGCTGCTTCCTATTCATTAGAAAGCTTATTATCCATCTACAAGTGTGGTCAGGCACAGCTAGATATATCAGTTTAGAGAGAGGATTTCAGGAATGATGGTGTTCAATGCTGAGCTGATATCTACAGAAAGGATCTTTGGGCATTCAAGAAATTGTAAGATGTAGTGCAGTGCCCTATTGACAGCATCATCTTCTGATCTATTTGCACTGTAGCAAATTGCAAGCGGTCTAGCAGCAGATCTGTGATGGCTTTCAGGTGGGCCAACACTAACCTTTCAAAGTTTTTCATAACTATGGATGTCAGAGCCACTGACTGGTCTGTAGTCATTCAGCTCCTTGATGGAGGGTTTCTTGGGCACTGGAATGAGAGTAGAGCAGGGGTCACCAACCTTTTGGACCTCAGGGCCCACCAAACTCATAATTTTAAACCCCGTGGACCAGAGGCGCTGGGAAAATCCCCAAAAGAAGTCTGCAGGAAAACTCCCCACCCCATTTTCCTACCGATCAATCATTTTTTATTTGGGATCACAGGATACTGTCTCCAGATCCATTCTCAGGGAGAGAGAGAGAGAGAGGGAGGGAGGGAGGGAGGGAGGGAGAGAGACTGACTTTTGGCTTCATTCAAGAAAAGCAGCAGAAGTCTTTCTTTCTCTCCCCCAAACTCCTCCAGAAATGAGTCTTTGTGAGATTTGTTGTGCCAGTGCAGCCTCTTGGAGCAGGATGCCTTGCAGGGTCCCAAAGACTCATGGCCTTGGTGGTGCAGGCTGTTAATAGCCTAGCACTTAGCTCCAGCTGCCTGTAATTATTGCAGGCTCAAATCCCACCAGGCTCAAGGTTGACTCAGCCTTCCATCCTCTCGGGGTAGGTAAATTGAGGACCCAAGATTGTTGGGGGCAATAAGCTGACTTTGTAAAAATGCCGCTTAGTAATAAGCAGGCATATACAATGGAATGAAGGCTATTGCTGAGCACACTGGGTTGTATCCCAAAAACTGTAAGCTGCCCTGAGTCTCCGGAGAAGGGCGGGTTATAAATATGAATAAAAAAAATATCTGGGGGGGTTTGGGGGAGAGAAAGACTTCTGCTGCTTTCCTTGCGTGTAGCCAAAAGCAGAAGAAGAAAGAAGCGGAAAGAAGCAGCCCGGTGGGGCAAGAGGGGCAAGTTCCCCTCCGCCCTTTTCCCCCTCCCCTCACTATCTCGTGTTCTTCACAATACAAGCGACACAAGCCTTGTGTTCCCACGGGCCATGTGGGCGGCGTAGCCTTGTGTTCCCACACAGCCTGGATTAATTGCTTTGTGGGGTGCTCTGGGAGTGACATTTCTCTGCGGACCACAAAAATTTTCTCACAGACCACCAGTGGTCCCCAGCCCACTGGTTGGCAACCACTGGAGTAGAGCATTTGAAGCAAGAAGGCTGGGACATAACACATCTCCAGTGATTTATTAAAGATGCAGCTAAAGATTGGGTTCATTTGATCAGCACAGACTTTCAAACAAGAGGGGGGTATCATGCCTGGTGCTTTTCTATCTTTTTGTTTGTGAAATAGACCTCACACATCTTTTTCTGTGATCACAAGAAAAGGGGGCTGCAGAGGGATGCCAATATTATTTCATTGTTGTTGCTATGGCTCCATACCACAACTTGAGATTTTATTTTCAGTAACATCTAAGAGGCTGAGGCTAACAAACTGTAGACTTGAAGTTATCTTTTGTGAATCCATTGTTAGTTCTTCGGCATTCATCAAATTTATTATATGTTAACTCTCTTCCCTTGAGGGAATGTTTCCATTTTTCTTCCTTTGTACCAGGATGTATTGCATGTACTGATTTGATCCATAGCTCAAAATTTTTCTTTTAATTGATGTTCCTCTAATGGACATAATTCTTTCTTTGCCTTTTAAATAAAGATTATTATAACATTAGTTCAGTTTGGACAGCACTTGACTATTGCTGCAGGGAAGCACTAAACAGAATATTTTTGCAAACGTAAATCTACTTTGTCTAATTCAACTTTTTTTTCTTTGTGACAATGGCTTCTATAAATCCAAATGTGATTTTGTTCTTACCCTTTAGCTAAAATTTAATATTGGATATATTTATCTAGCTTTCACTGCAGGATAATGCCATTGCAGATTAAGTTAGGAGCCCCAGGACAATCAAGTCTTTTGAACAATATCATTGTGTTTTACTTTTTAGTGCAACACATTCATATATACAAATAACTACCCCAAAAATAGTTTTCTATTTTCCTGAACATTTTTTTCTTTGTGGTAGCAGAAGTTACTGTCATTATTCTTCCCTCCTGTACATTATTCCAACTTTCACTAACCAGCCTGACTATTTTATTTCCTGAGCTGAAAAAGCTTAATGAGAGAATTTTATCTGTGATATCTTCTCTTGACATTCAGCTGAAGAAAGAGAAGATGAGAAAGAAGCAGATATCTGGAAAGATGATGGAGAATGAAAGATGAGACACTAAGATAGTGAAAAATTGTTGAAAATGTAGAAGAAGCATTTGGAACAGCAATCAAAATTGACCTTGGTAACTTTCTATACCATCCTCAGACCAGTAGCATCTTTATATATTTAGTTTTTCTACTTACTAATAATGCCACACACTGGAATTAACTTAAAAAAAATGCTTTACATACAACGGAGCTCCTAATATAATGACACATATAAAACATGCCTAATATGTGGCTCTGGATTCTAGAGCTGCCACTAGACCTTCTTGAATTATTTCTCAGATTTTGACTTCTAGTGTTCTGCCACTGCTTTTGTGACAAGCTGATGCCATTGACTCATTCATACCTGAATGATTAAATGATATGCACTTTTATGTTGAGGCTTAATGTTACCATAGATCGTCTTCAAGGTGAGCTGTCTTTAAGGTGAACTGTCTCCATCTATCTCTTCTTCTCTTTCTTAAACTTTTCCCCTTCTTAAGTAAGATGGGTCTTTTTATAATTTGTCTAAGATATGATAATTAATACATTGGTTGCCTGCTTATTAAGGCAGGAAGCTCTAAATGCACTCATGACCTAAGCACTCTGCCGGCCAAAAACAGGCCCATTTTTGGCCTCCCCTCCAGTAGCTCTCTGCTGGCCGGAAAAGGGGTGTGCAGAGGCCTCCCGGGGACCTAGTCATCAATGCATGTAACGCCTAGACGTGCACCAATGAACTACTGCAATACACTTTATATTGGGCTGCCTTGAAGAACACTTGGAAGTTACTACTGGTCCAGAATATAGTGTCACAAGCAGTAATGGGTCTGCTGCATATATCCAACTGTCATTATTACTGTGTCATGAGCTGCAGTATTATCTAGTGGATTCTAGGTGCAATTCAAGGTTGTGATTATCATCTATGGAGTCCTCCAAGGTATAGGCCTGGTTACTTGAGAAACTATCTCCAATATTTTTCCCCTGCCAGTAAGATTGCGTGGTCTGGTTTTATCTTAGTTAAACAATTTTATCTATCAATGATGAGGAAATATATTTTCTCTGTTTTGGTGATTGTCCTCTGTAATTGAAACCCCCTCCTCAAGTTATATAAGCTCCATCCTATAGCTGTCCCAGAAGTCTCTGAAGTCTTTGATCCAAGGTCTGGGGTTAGTGTATACCTATCTCTTGACAGATAGTCATGATAATGCAATTTCATTTTCAGCATGTTGAACATGCTGTATTCTGCTCTAAACACTTCTGTTTAGGATGACAAGAGAGCTTTAAAACAATGAGTCATTGGTCCCCTCCTATTAACTGATTCCTCATTCCATTTGTCTTTCCTTACTAGAAAGCAATTAGAAAAGAGAAGGGTGAGTTTCTGATGTCAAACTCTCATATATTTTCATTCATTCATTCAGTCAGTCAGTCAGTCAGTCAGTCAGTCAGTCAGTCATCCATTCATGGTCAAAGCTGAGAATTGTAAAAAACCTATTTATGATTAGTGGGATGCCATTCCAAGGATTTGCATACTGAAGCCATAGAAAATCACCAACTACAGCTTTTAGAGAGAACAGATACTAAATGGTTTGACAAATGGAAGTTTTTAAGAAAAAATACAAAATATTTCCTCAACATAGAAAAATAACCACCAAACTAGCACCATGGAATATCAGGGAATATCTTAGAATTCTGAAACACATTTTGTTCACGTTATCCAGCTGATCTTGTAGAATATTAGTAGACTATAGCTATTTTTAAAAGGAGCAAAAGCTTTGTTTGGCCATGAAAAAATAGAAACAGTAGAGGAATCTTTTAACAGCAGGAAAACTATCAATGCTATTTTAAAATTGAAGCTGTGGGAGTTTGGGAAAAATCTATGCCAAGAAAACATGACACTTAGGAGACCTTTTTAAATCTCAAAGGAACTATTAAAAAGTAAAATGAGTAACTAGATATTTTTTAAAAGATGACAAGAGGAGAGAGCAAACCTTTTAAAAAAACATAATTGTTCACCTTGAATAATTAGGGATTATAATGCTATCAAGATAAGACACTTATAGTGAAGTCAAGTCAACGAAAAGGAGAAGGCAATGCTAATGTTTTGTATGATAGAGAAAAACTCAGAAAGAAAGCCAGTGTTATCCAGGAAGTGAGGCATTTGATTAGAAAAAGCAGTTTAAAGCTCAGGGGTCAACTCTCCTGCATAGCAGGCTCTTGGAGCTCCATCTGGTAGCTCTCTACCTCACTGGCCATTCAGAACCACATTTGTAGGTTGTGTGGCATCCCTTGGGGTATGTAGGTTTGGTATAGCTCTCAGTTCAGCCTTCTTGGAAATAGGAAACCAGCTTGGATCAGTCCCTCAAATTGCTAGCTAGGCTGGGTGTATTCTATCTCCTGTCAGCTTTTTCTGCTTAAGGATGCAGATGCAGGATTCCCCACATCAGGCTGCCATGGGATCCTTGAACTGCCAATGTAGCATCAGCATGAATGTGTCCAGCTCCGGCATCCTGCTGTTGTGCAGGGACATCCAGCAGCACTGCCTTCTAGGTTGGATGCCACTGCATGAAGCCAGGCTGCATTGTCCAGATACATACTCCCATAATGTTCCATGTGGTGCCATGTCTGGGCCAAGAAGTGGGCCAGCTTGTCCAAGTCCCCATTGAAATGGTGGCCGTTCATCTCTTACTACTATGTAACCAGGTGGTAGGACTGCTGCTGCCACCAGTAGAGGAGGACCCCAGTTGCTGCTAGGACCATAGGGGCTGGTTGCTGCCATGCCAGGGGAGGGTGGCGGAGCCATTGCCATTGCTCCTTGCACATATTCCTCTCCTACAATCCCATTCTGTCCCAGCACATATATTTTATATATTTCCTAAAGACTCATGATGGTAGATCTTTTCAAGAGACATTTCCAGTGTGGGTAAAAGCTTTGTCATGAACTAAAATGAAAGCTCAATTGCTTGTATCTTCTACTCATGAGCTCTTAAGGTTCAGGATACCAGCAGATGAAGGTCCTGCATCAGCTTGGAATCAACTTGCAATTTCATGATGTCAGATTTGCTTGTAAACTAAGATGATTTATTTCTGGCTTAGTAGCCATATATCTGAATCACAGTAAAACTAATATTTGTTTTGAAACCCTGGCTCTGTCTGTTTCCTCATTTGTAGGAAATCCTATCTCACCATACTTCTGTGTCCCAAGTCTTCAGAATCTCTCAAAGAAATTGAGTTTTCAGCTTTTTTCCCATAGGAACTACAGGGAGTTTTTAAAATAATTAATGGACAATTTATTTGATTTTCTCATATACTGTATTTCTCCCTTCTTAAATGAATGGAATGGTTGACTTAATTAGTATATTTACCCAGGGCTATCCAATAATCTTCCTAGCTGAATTTGAGATGTGCATTTGTTAAAACCTAAATACTTGCAGTCTACTTGTGAGGAGTAGCTGTCCAGAGTACATTTGGGCAATCCCATGATCTCTCTCTGGATAGATCTTACCTGCCAGGATCCTTCTTCTGGTCAGTAATCTCAATCAGGCATTAGTTTAACACATCCCCACTGGAAGTCTCCTGGTTGTCTCAAGAATTGATGAGGAAAAAAGGAAGCTCATAGAAGTTAGAATGATATCAAAGAGAGTGAACAAGATACTTCATGTTGTAGGGAGCAAAGAAAATGAAGCAAAAATATAGGTATTTAGAACAAGCAGACCTGACAGAATATTGCCCTTTAGTACTAGGTAGAAACAAAGTAATAAAGCAAAAAGATATTATCAGGGAGGAAGAAATTATAAGTGTTCTGCTTAGAGATGGAAGGAGATGTCCCATTTTGAACATCAAGGGAAGGTCACGAATAGGAAAAGAAATCTAGTAAACCAGCTGGGGAAAGACTGCAGAATGAAGAGTCAGAAAAAGATACAGATTAAGATTAAGGCATGAGCAGGAATGAGCAAGTTAGAAAGATAGAACTGAAGAACAGGAAAAATGGTTATAAAAGAGATCCAATTGGGACATTTAGCAAAGGGAGTAAGGGAGTTTGATGAAGTACTGTGTTTTTAAAATTCAATAAGATAATTGCAATTGCCTGCAAAATACATCCTTGTTTAAGAGAACATGGTAGAGTGAGAATTTTCCTGAATTACTATAGTCACATTTTAAAAAAATATTCTATTTTTATGGTTTGAATATCCACTACTGTTTTATATTGTTTTTGTCTGTTTTCATGGAATGTTGAAAGCTATTGGGTATCTTGCTGGAAGGCAGTGGACTATAAGAACTAAAATAAATCATAATTTAACATAATAAACATAATAAAAATTGTTCCATAGAATTTAATGGAACTAACAGTGAAAATAACTGCCCTGGAGAGCAAAGGCTATGCTTCTGTTATTATTGGGACAACATATAAAGACTCCTCTTTTTCTGTCATATTCAGATGTGAGACAGAACATCTTCTGTCTTTCTTCTGCTATATTATCTAAAAGTGACTGAAAACTATGATTCTATTAAATACAGATGTCTGGGTGGCATGGCTAAAGTAACTGTTGGCAAGCCATTTCAAACAATGTTTGAGATCATACAGTATGGAGCAATGTTAGAATGGTACTCCTGCAATACATCTCCTTTTGTGAAGTCTATGGCCTCATACTTGAGCTTTACTCATTTAATGCTGTTTAATCTTATTTTGTTTTGAAAAGAACTGACAGCATCGAACATCCACACAGAATAAAGAGCTAAACCCCAGAGGCTTCACACTGTTTCGTTGCACATAAAAAATAATGGTCCCTTGGCCACAGCATCAACCATAATTTGTATGAAGGCTCACGTGGCTTCACATAAACAGATAAATAGTGTGTGTAATGGACATTGGCTATTATCTGACTATAAATGCAATCTTTATAGAACAAAATTGCCGGAAGCAAAGACTTATATTGAAGTAATCAAATAATTACATTCTTCTATGACTAAAATCTATGAAATGTAAAACACTGTTATTGCTGTGGAAGTTTAAAAATTTGGATTAAAGATAAGGATCTATATAGGTCCAGTTCTGTTTTAGAACAAAAGCAAATTATATATATTTAGGATGAGAAGCCAAAGGCTCAAATCAGAATTTGATTGACTCAGAAGGATCAACTTAGAATTAGGTTCAAAACTTTGTTTCTTGTGTTTCAGCCTTGAGGGATTTACCAAATGGAACATTTTATTTGCAATGTCCCATTTTTAATATTCTTATCATTAATTAAGAACAATATAACAATATATGCAGTTAAAAGCTTGTATCTTGCAATTATCTTTCCTTTTCAGTAATTTGCACTAATGAAACTATTAACTGTGTACGTGTTTTTGATGGGCAGAAGAGGATAATATGCATGACACTGCAGGAACACAGCTTGCATTGTGATGTCATGATGTTCACTTTGTTATTTTGAAAAAAATCTTGGCCTGTTGTGTATGTCCTTATGAACCAGGGCTGTGCAATGTTTCAGATTCAGTTACAAAGAGATAATTTGAAAATTACAGGAATGAAAAATCATTTCATCATTTCGCTGCAACTATTTCATAATGGCATCTATTTCTGGATTTTTATTCTAGGGGATTCCAAGGTTTTTCTAAAATGTGTAGCTTAGGAAAGTTAAATATTTTCAAAATGAGCATATTTTATTTATTTATTTCTATCAGAAGCATCATTATTAAATTTTTATGCATGGATATAAGTTAACATAAAAACATAAAATTGAATATATAAAACCCTTACTTAGGCCGTGCTTCCCCAGGAGTGCACAACATCGATTGCATTCTGTTGCATGGTCACAAGGTCCTCAAGAATACATTGGGTGGGACACAGAGGGCAGGTATGTGTATGGTAGCCTGCAGGTTTACTGTAGGCAGAAGTCACAAAGTATCCCCATTTTTTCAAAATGTCTATTGATCTTGCTGAAGCCGTACATGGTCTATTTAGTGATTTACAAACTTCCAAGTTTTCTTCCTTTGGACATTCTTAGTAGATCCTACACTAACCAGAACCAAATTTTGATTTTCTTTTCTTTCTTTCTTTCTTTCTTTCTTTCTTTCTTTCTCTCTCTCTCCTGTCTCTCTCTCTCCCTCCCTCCCTCCCCTTTTGGGCTTCCCATTGTCAGACATGCATCACTTTCCATAGAAAGTCACTATCAATCAATTGCAAAAGGGCTACCCTTAAGAAGAATTTGAAAGGTAGAAAAAATGTCAAATTCTGTTTAAACATCTGGCTGATTGTGTGACCAACCATAATATTATTTTGAAATGTGTTAATTTCTCCTGATCATGATCAGACATGCAATCTGAATTACTCAAAGGTTTCAAACACACATTCAAAGACCATTTGAAGATATAATTGAACTCAGTGATCCAACACTGTTTCTATATCCAATGTATCTAGTAACTATACCAATAATATTCATATAATTACTATGCAGTAAAAAGATATTGTGTATCAGAAGAGTTATTTGAACCTCTTCATATTACCATTGCATCAGAACAATTGTATTGGAAAGCAATTCTTAGTCAAGCTATTGGAATAACAATAGATGAGATCTGAACACATACACTGAGAAAATATTACAATTCAAATCTGGCTTCCAAAATTCTAGAACTGAAGACATCTACTTTTTTACTTTTGCTCAAGTGACCTTATGACTCAAGCTTGAAATGTGTTTATATCCTTCAAATATTTCTGCAAATATAAAAACTTATCACAAATTTGCATACAATAAACACATAAAGAAAACTTGGTCTAAAAATTCTGGACATGTATAGCTTAAATTGAAATAATGTATTCTTTTGTAAATGTATTTTGCCATTGATTTCTTCCTTTCTAACTCTTCCTGACTTTGAATCTATTATTTTCATTGAGCAGAGATAAGAATATGGAACAGATATAGATAAAGGGCTTTTGCTGTTGTTGTTGAAACAGTTGTCTTGGATTAATCTGTTAGATCTTTCAATATTATCTCAAAAGAATAAGGCGCCCCTCCTCCGGGAAGTGATTGAGGAGGAGGCTGAGGACCTGGCCTGCATTACTGAAACCTGGTTGGGGCCAGAGGGTGGAGTTCCTCTGGTTGATTTATGCCTCCCCCAGTTTTCGGGTTCTGCACCAGCCTAGAGCCCAGGGAAGAGGTGGTGGGGTGGCTGTTGTTATTCGGGAGACCTTGATTCCAAGGGAGGTCTCTGTTC
This sequence comes from Naja naja, assembly GCA_009733165.1. NCBI lineage: Eukaryota > Metazoa > Chordata > Lepidosauria > Squamata > Elapidae > Naja > Naja naja. The sequence continues at coordinate 9,848,143 of CM019153.1, forward strand.
CCCAGACAGGCGGGTGTGAGACCCTCCTCCTGAGGTTGGGGCCTGGTGGCTGGTTGGGCCTGCTGCTTGCATACCTTTCCCCCAGCTGTGTAGCAGCAGCCCTGCCTGGGTTTCTCGATGCACTCTTGGGAGTGGCGGTGGAGCTCCCAGGCCTTCTGGTCTTGGGTGACTTCAACTTGCCCTCCCTGGGAGGGGCATCAGGTTTGACCCAGGAGTTCATGGCTTCCATGGCGGCTATGGGCCTGGCCCAGCTAATACAGGGCCCCACGCATGGGGGGGGCAACATGCTCGACCTTGTTTTTGTCTCGGAGCAGTGGTGTAGTGATCTGGGGGTGGGCAGTGTTAATGCCCAACCCGTTGCATGGTCAGATCACTATCTCCTATGGCTGGTCTTCCAACAGGCCGCCCCATGCTGCTGGGATGAGGAACCGCTGAGATGGTTCCGCCCCAGATGCCTGATGGACCCTGAGAGGTTCCAGGCAGAGCTGGGGTCTCTGCCCGTCTCCCTTATCCACAGCTCGGCTGAGGTGCTGGCAGCTGCATGGCAACAGGCTGCCTTGGAACCCCTTGACTGGGTTGTCCCCTTACGTCCCCTCACTCGCCGCAGATCCCGGGTGGCTCCCTGGTTTACAGAGGAGCTCCGGGCAATGAAGGATGTAAGGGGTTTAGAGAGCAGGTGGAGGTCGACCCGTTCCGAATCCGACTGAACCCAGTTGAGAGCCTATATTAGGACTTACCTGGGAGCTTTGAGGGCGGCGAGGAGGGCTTACCTCTCCGCCCTTGTAGCATCCGCAGATAATCACCCGGCTGCCCTGTTCAGGGTCACGCGCTCCCTCTTACATCGGGAGGAGGTAGACCCTCTGCAGGGCAGGACTGAGGAATTTGGACAATATCTGTTGGATAAGATCGCTTGGATCCGGCTGGCTCTAATGTCAGCTGACCCCTCTGGACACAGGGAGCCGAGGTAGATCTGCAGGGCAGGACTGAGGATTTGGACAATATGGATAAGATTGGATCCGGGAGGGGCTGAGCTCTAATTTGCAGTGGGAGGAGGGAGTCACAGAGAGTCTGGCTGATGTCATCTGGGCTGAGTTTGACCCTGTTTCTGAGGAAATAGTGGACAGGATTATGCGACACCTGAGTTCCACCACCTGTTTATTGGACCCGTGTCCTTCCTGGATGGTATATGCCTCCAGGGAGACCACGTGCGGCTGGCTCCAGGCAGTTGTTAACTTGCTGAGGAGGGTCCTTTCCTGCCACCTTGAAAGAGGCGGTGGTGAGACCCCTCCTGAAGTAGCCTGCTCTGGACCCAGCCGTTTTAAACAACTTCCATCCAGTCTCCAACCTTTGCTTTTTGGCAAAGGTTGTCGAGAGCATGGTGGCTCAACAGTTTCTGCTTTTCCTGGAGGAAGCAGACTATCTAGATCCATATCAGTCAGGCTTCCGACCCGGGTTCAGCATGGAGACGGCATTGGTCGTGCTGATGGATGATCTCTGGAGGGCTCAGGACAGGGGACTTTCCTCTGTCCTAGTCCTGTTAGATCTCTCAGCGGCTTTCGATACCATCGACCATGGTATCCTATTGCGGTGCCTCGGGAGGTTGTGAGTGGGGGGCACTGTTTTGCAGTGGTTCTCCTCCTACCTCTCGGGGTGTTCGCAATCAGTGTTGGCAGGAGGGCAGAGGCCGGCCCCGAGGGCACTCACATGTGGGGTCCCTCAGGGGTCATCCTCTCTCCCCTCCTGTTCAACATCTATATGAAGCCGCTGGGCGAGATCATCCGTGGTTTTGGGGTGAGGTATCATCAGTATGCTGATGATACCCAGCTGTATATACCCCAAACCAAATCAGTGATGCCCTCTCCGTGATGACCCAATGTTTGGATGCGGTACGGATCTGGATGGGCAGGAACGGACTGCGGCTGTGTGGGCTGTGATGGGAGTTTCCCGATACTCCCATGTTACACCCCTCCTGCACGAGCTGCATTGGTTGCCGGTTGCCCTCTGGGTGAGATTCAAGGTGTTGGTGTTAACATTCAAAGTCCTTTACGATATGGGTCCGGGGTACTTGCGGGAGTGTCTCCTGCCAATATCAAACACCGATCGTCCTGTGCGTGCGCACAGATGGGGACTCCTCGGGGTGCCGTCGGCTAGACAATGTCGGCTGGCGGTGCCCCCGCCTTGTGGAACCAACTCCCTCTGGAGCTCTGTTTGGCTCCTGATCTTCGCTCCTTCTGCCGCGATCTGAAGATCTGGTTGTTTGAACAGGCCGGGCTGGACTGACCTCCGGGTTTTTTAAAAAATTATTTTAATTGGGTTTTAAAGATTGGGCTTGTTTGATTTAATTTTCTTTTAAATATTTATTGTTTGTACTACTGTGTTTTAGTTGTGAGCTGCCCCAAGTCCTTGCGGAGAGGGGGCGGCATACAAGTCCAAATAATAATAATAATAATATTAGGCAGTTATTTTATTTGAACAGTAATTCTAAACAATAATGGTTTCTTTAAAAGAGCCAGGTTAAGCCTACAGTATACAGTGCTTACTGCAAATATATTTATGTTAGAAGTTTTTTTAATAGTTTAAACATGATAATCAAGGAAATATTTCTCATAACTTACAAAACCACATCTTACAGTCGCTGTTTTTGTGCAATGATTATGGGAATCCTTCTGGAATCAATTGATTTTCCTTTTATATCTACTAGTAATGTGCTTCATTGCACAATTATGACATTCTGTGCAAGTAGATACATCAGCAGTGACCACAAACATCCATAGAAGAACCAATCATTTTGGCAGCTCAGTATTTTCTTTTAAATACTTGGATTCAGGTTCAGTCTGACTAAATATCTCCATCTATGTTCCCATGATTAATTGGCTATACCCTCCTCCCCCACGTCTGGATGGTGGATATAAATTTTCTCTACTGCACTGACTCTTTGTCTTCCAACAATACAACTGGTATACCAAATTTACCAAGTTTTCAGAAAAATAAAAAGTAGTCTCCATGCAAACCATATAATCTTAATTCTAATGTGATAAATAAGGCCAAAAAAATTAATTTCCAAAAGATGCAGAATTCTAAACTCAAATAATTCAAATGATATTTCTCCTGTAGAGAATAATGAACACAATGATGTCTGCTTTAAAATTTCAACAGATACTCAAAGGAAAAAATACAGTTTTCTTTTGAATGTACAACTGTACATTTATATTTACAGTATATAAAAAGCTTACTAATGAAATTAAATTGAGATGTGCTCTGATTTATTCCTATTATATGTTAAGGATTGCAACCACAATATTCTGTCAAGATTCAAAAGGATACACACACAGACACAGACACAGACAGACAGACAGACATAGATACACACACCCTGACAGAATATTGTGGCCGCAATATATATATTTTGATTCAAATGAACAAAAATTGATCTGTAAGGGTAAGGGTTGGGGTTAGGGTTAGAAGAGAAGAGAAGAGTCCTGATGGATTAGACAAGAGTCAAGGATCACCTATTCCTGTATCCAGTTATGTATTCATTTTACATAAGTACTGAACATTTACACAAGGTATTATTGTTGTTAGTTTATTCAATCTTTCCTGCATAGGTGACAGTTTACCGAGCACCTCATCTCTTAAATGATTGCACATTTAATTGAAGCTAATTACTTGGGACTTAGCAGCTTTTTAATACTTTAGCATCTTCACCTTTTAATTAACACTTCTTTATGATCTCTAGCCTCTCTTTTCTTTAATAATCATTCAAATTATCTCCTGAAAAGAGGAAGGTATATTCATGTTTAACTAAATGCAAACAACATTTATAAATTTTGATTATTTGAGAACTCTGGGACATTTTTCTTGTTTGGCAGGTTTCATTTAAATACAGGGAAATATAATTGCTGATATGCATTACTAGTAGAAGAAAGGGCATCATTTTTTGACAGTATGGATGGAATTGAGTAATACTTAAGTTTTAAAACTGCTTATCCATTGACAGATAGATTATGGACATCTTTCTGAATTTGCTGTCACATGCCAATATCTTCATGTTGTTTGGAAAGTCATATAACATTAGAAGTAAATCAAAACATTCTCTTTATGTATGGTTGCACAAGGCCTGCTTATAAAGATTCTAAAACACTGGTTTGAAGCAGAATCTAACTTGAAAATTTTTAATTAGAACTCTAGTGTACAAAATACCAACAACCCCGCCCCCCCACTGTTAGCCCTGCTTGCCCAAAGAAGAATATGCTATCGTTACTTGCAAATTTTGAGTCAATCTTTTTTTTTTCATAGGTTCATAATTGTACCATAAAATGAATGTATTATTTAAATTTAAATAAGGAGGTAATATGGACTTCATTTTCATTTGCTCATATCAGAGCTATCTGGGTAGAAAGGGTTATTGTATTGTAAGGTGTTATTAGCTGACAACTGTGAACCTTTTTATATTCTTACTTATATAATTTAAGATTAGGAGGACCATCCAAGTTCCCCTTATATCTTCTTAGGGAAGAGGAAGAACAGCTGTATACCAGAAACAATGTTTCACATAATAATATTTTTACAAAAGGTCCTTTGTCCAAGTTCTCTAGTTATTGACTAGAGATGTCATCAGATCATCTCCAGGTGATGGGTGCTTTCCTTATATCTCTTACAAAAGGTTCACTGTCTGAAGTTATAAGATGTGCTACCAAGCCAACTCCAAGTGCTATTGTTTATATTCCCTGCCTCCCAGGAGAAGTATTAAATGGTGGCAGAAGTCCTCAGACATTTTGAACTTTAGCATAGATCACAAGTCTCAAGGTGAAGATGTTTTGTGCAACTATCGATCATGTCCAGAGGTCCACTCACCTCCATTTTGGGGGTTCTGGCAGGTTGAAGATATGGAAATATTATACAGTTTCTCTACAATTTTTTATTTATTCAATTTAATTTTATTGGCATTTCACTCTTTTTCTGAAATTACTGTCAGAGAACTTACTGTTAAAGAGGCTATTATGTCCCTACTGACCACTGGATGACACCAAATTGGGTCCTGAGTGGATTACAGTAGAATGGAACAATGACTTTCCTTTATGATCTTGATAATGCATTCTAATATAGCTCTTTGCCTTTTTAGCAATTTCATCAAACTACTAGTCTATGTTTAAAATGTGATCTGTACCCACCTGCTATTCTCTACTGCATTAGCAAAAAGTTGTATTTCTGATGTAAATTGGTATGCCTTGACAAGCATAATTTATGGAGCATTTTAATGTATTTCTCAGATATCAAGAAACTAATTTACATAAAAATTATAAATAGAATCCCATGACTTAATGGAAATCAGTCTTTTAATTTCTCCTAAAATATATAACTAAATATATTCTACAGAAATTTCAAAAATAAAATTATTGTACTGTGAATAATTACGGGTATGAATAATCATTGAACTCATTACAATTTTGTTATGGTAATGGTTATATTGTATATCAACATTCATGGATTAATTAAGCACATATTTGATGGATATTTTTGGAATATTATGTGCAACCATAACAGCAATCAAAACTATGCTTGCTACATTTCTTTTTAAAAATCTAAATCCATAAACACAAGCTCTGTTTTATACAGGGATAACCTCATTATTTTGGAACACTGACTGCATAAATTAGTTTCCTTAGGTATGCTAAACAAAGTCTTTTTGATGGTCTTCACGTCTGTCTAAAATAATATGTGTGTATAAGAACAACACATACAGTATTGAAAAGTTACACACTTTAATTTTGCTTGCATGAGAATTGAACATATATTCTGGATAAAGAGCTTGTGTCACTTCTGCTGGCATCACCTGTTCTGTGCACTAGGGTATATGGATACATTGAAAGAGGAGTTTTGGATTACACCGGAGTATGTATGAAAGTATCTTTAAAAAAAACAAATCTGGTTTTCCATGTTTGGTGGACTGCTTCACAAATGGCTTTTGGAATATGTGTGCAAGCATACCCCTTTGATTTAAGTGTGCCCACTCATTTCAGCCTTCTCTTTTGAAAGCACAGTTTTACAATATACTATCAGATGTAATTAATGTACTATTTAAAGAATTCTTACTTAGCTTAACTGTTTTCCCATTCATATATTATATCATACTATTTACACAACAGTGTGAAATCACAACCGCCAGTTCTTTAGCTGGTGTTGGCTTCATACTCAAGGAGTTCTTCTTCCAAACCTAGATTATTGCAATGTATTGGCATAATATTATTTTTTTTCCACTATCATCTACAGATACCTAATCATAGTATACTTGAGAAGTTATTCCCTATTGCTATATTGCCATATCTTCTGCATGGTTTTTTTTTACCAATGATAAGCAAAGTAAATCCTTTCATTTTTCAGGTACATTCTCACTCAAGAAAATCAATTTGGTGTTGTAGTATGGCTTGAGAGCCAGTTTGGCTAAAGTGTTGTCTTAGAAACCAAGAGACTGAGTTCAAGTCCCATATAAGGACAGAAAACTGACTGAGTCCCTTTGGGCCAGTCACCCTCTCTAAGGCTAGCTCACCTCACAGGGCTATTGTGGGAAAATAGGAGGAGAAAAGAATATTGGTATGTTCGCTGGCTTGAGTTGTATATGGAAAAGGGGGATAAAATTCTAAAAAAACACAAAAACAACCCACAACAATTCTGGAAAGAAACAGCATAATTAATTTTCCATTTAGTATGCCAGCTCTTTTTGTTTCAAATTAACCAACATAAATAAAACACCATATTCTGCAATCATCAGTCCTTTTAACGTTGGAAGTGATCATAGAATGGTATGAAGATAAACTGTATGAAAATGATAAAGGCATCACGAAAAACAAAAATAAAGAGTGATAAGCTGTTAGGAGACAACAGCCATTTTGAGATTAATCTGTCTAATCGCTTTGCTCTATTGCAAGATTTGAAGGAGGTGAACATTACAGACCAAAATGAACAAATAGTCAAAAACATTCTTGAATCTGCTACATCTATAACACTTTGTGCAGTTAAAAATATCTGATGAAACTATTGATTTAATGAAAAACAATGGACAATGAAGTATACTGGAAATTTCACTAATAAACTGCAGTACATTGAACTTTGCAAGACCATAAGAAAACGTATAAAAGAAGGAACATGTCAGTTTAACATGAAGCTTGTGAAAAAAGCAATTGAAGGGGAAAAATGCAAACTTATAAATATAAGAAAGAAGGTTTTTGCACTGAAAAGTGAAGATGGATCTGTGTGTAGAACAAGACAGGAAATGTTGAAACAATTGGAAAATTCTATTCAGAGCTATACAAAGATCACTCAAAAGTCACAACACCCATAAAAGAGGAAATACCAAATATTCTAGTGGAGGAAGCATCAAGTTCTATAAAATAGCAAAACTTCAAGAAATGGCTGTGTTACAGTTCAAATGCTGAAAGCTGGTGGTCACAGTTTACACAAGATACTAGCAAAACTATATCTGAGATGTGTCAGAGAAGGAAAAATACTCGATGCATGGAAAAATGCTGAAGAGATTCTTATACAGAAGAAAGGGGCTCAAGCGTTCAGAAGTAGTTATAGCACAATGGATCACATCCAGTTGTTCAACAAGACATTAAAAGGCACAATGAGTTATCTATCACATTTACATTGCAGAATCCCTTTGCTAGGCTTTGATCTTACATGGAACACAATATTCTATTTTGGAATATACTGGATAAAACATCTTTGGTTAGAAACAACATCACAATTTAAGGAGCATAACTGTTATTTTTCTGAACCTCCTTACAACTTGTTTCTTCATTGGTCACACTTGAAACGTTGATAATCCAAGCAACATGTTGGATATTAAGTATTCTGGCAGCACTAACTATGTTTGCTAACCTTCATATAACTGCATTATATAAAGGTTAGCCTTTGTCCTCTGTGATATATCTAAAAGATAACAGATTTACTTCAGTTATGCGGTTTTCCAAGAAGAAAGCTTACTTTCTGCCTTCAGTCCAAATACACACTTGGGATACTGCTATAAGAAGCTGCACTTGATCAGATTGATGATTTTCAGAGCCTAATGAGATCTCTTGAGTGCAGTAGAATAAAAAATTCCAGGCTTTTTGGAGCTCCAAATTAAGAGAATTGTAAAAACAATGGCTGAAATAATGTGGTGCTAGGACTTCAGTAACTCATATTTTGTTTAAAAGTAGATTGCAAACATAAAGCCAGAAAGTAGAGCAAAAGACATTAAAAAGCTACTAACAAGAAAAGGAAAATTATTAAAAGATGCTTTGGCAGTTTCATATCAATAATTGTCAGGCAGAAATTTTAAGATGACAGAATTGAATGTAGTGGCTCCTAAGAAAGCTAAAACCATATGGCTACAACATTTGAAAAGGTGTTTTTCTATTAATCTGATAGAAAGCAGACCTATTGCTAAAAGGAGGCACCTTGTAAATGGCTTTGCTTCTTGAATGAATATGATACAGTCCAGATTTTGTTCCATTTTCTTAGTCTGAAGGGTTTTTTTAATTTCCTGTTGGATCCTTTCCATTGGAGCATCTTAGAGAAGATACTGTGCATAATTGGCCTTCACATCATTAGATTTGAGATAGGACTAATTATCAGTACCAATGAAATATTTATATTTTTAAAAAGTTGACACTTAAGAAAAAAAGTGAATTATGTGATAACGGATGTACAAAATTGGTATGTGGTTATATATTATGCATATAGACACAGTACCTGAAATGTGCATAGTAAAAGGCATATGTTTGATTTTTTCTCACTTTCCTAAATCAAGAAAGTGATTCAGATACTTGTAACAGACCATTAATTGTAAATGCTATTCCTTTCTACCCCCTCCCACAAATCTTTGGCTTTTATTTCAAGTCCTGCTACTTTTCCAGTTCTCTCTTATCCCACTGGCAGCTGTGGATAGCGTGGGATAATTGGGAATTTCAGAGTTGCCAATTATTTAGCTGTTTGAAAAAACTATTTGTGATGGTTCAACCCTGGAAAATTTGTCTATGGAAACAGGAAAATATCCCAATGAAAGTATCTGAGTTTTTGCTGCATTAATATTTCTTCTCTTCTTCCAGCTTGTGCACATGATATTACTCATGGAGAACCCAGAATGTGTGATTGCTCCTAAAAATATGAAGTTGCCCTTGAGTCATGTTGGTGATATGCAGTTTGAGTCATGTTGACACATTCATGCAGTTTTATTGGCAAAATATAGCCATGATTTTTCATTTCCAGGATTTTTTCAATGCTGATATTCTTTAGTAGTTTCCTCATCCAAGTAATAACCAACGTAGCTTAGTTCTGGCACTCAAACAGGGTTTGCCAGTTTCTGCATTTGCCACAAACCTTTACATGCTTTTTTATTTCTTGTTTTTTTATATTAAAAGTATTTCGTTCAATAAACTGAGAATTACGTTCTTAAACTTACATTTTAGTAATATGACTTATTATTGGAGTTTTCTAAAATTAATGTTTGAAATGACTGAGCCTAAAAAGCTGCTGCTTTTACATTTTTTGAACTGTTAGATGCCAGCTGCCATACAAAGCTTATACCTGCTGAAGACATCCCAGTGATGTATAAATACTTAAGTTACTATATTCTTAGCTAAAGATTTTTAATCTCTTCTAATAAAGGGACATTTCACCAGGAACCACTTCCATTCTCTCACTAGTACAATAAAAGGGCTATGTTCAAGAAAAGTAAGTTGAGATTTTGTACTTTATTCAAGTTAATCTCTTTTTCTTTAGTTGCCAGGTGTATGAAAAGAATATCCTGATTATTAAAAGGTGTCCTCTTTGGAAAAAAAGTCAGAATGTATATAAGAAAAGACATCTCCCACCCCAGGTTTTACCTTTCTAAGTATCATCGCATTAGACATCTGTTCTTATCATTGGCTAAACCTTTTCCAATGTGGAAATAAGGTAATTTAAAACAATGAAAATTTTTGTTCATCTTATATTATCAGCCAAAGAAATATTGCAGGACCAAACCCTGGAAGAAATGGGACTCTGTAAATCCTTGTATTAAGTAAGAAATGCAGAGGCCTCAATGGACCCTTGCATGTAAATCAGATATAGCATTATGATATTTAGCTTTAGAGGATGGCTTTATTCCTTGTATACTCTGCTTACTGCATAGAGACCAGACTTAATCAGACCGTAATTCAGCAGCATAGTCTGTTCTGCCAGAAATTTACACTTTGTGAATTCCAGTTAGGCAACAAAACCCATTGGCATAGCAGTTGCCTGCTAAATGTACATAGGAAAGATGGAGTATTGAATCTGAAGGCAGGAAACCCTATTCAAATCCTGTAAACTTTTCAGTCAATATCTTCCATATGGTATATCAGAAAGGCTTAGAGAGGGATGTGTAACTGCTGTCATTTCTGCATTGCATCCTTGGTTAGTGTCCCTCTGTTGATTGAATATTAAGCTTGCTGCATGTTTGTTCATTACTGATTGAGCCCGGTAAAATTCTTAAAAGCAATGAAATGCAGTAAAATCACCATGGAAGTAGCTATAAATAGGCCTATGATGTTGACCCAGTGGATTCTTCCTACTGCCTGAATTAAAGTGCTTTCATGCAGTCTTTGAATCAGAAAGAAAATACATAGTCATAAATTATACTGGCTTTATTCACTGTGTCTTCTTGGCCTTGTTGCTTACTTTAAACAAATTAACATTGAGCATCTTCAGGGCAGTAGTTGATGAATTCCTTGATGTGCTTTTCCTCTAAAATTGTGTCCTTTGCTTTAATTTATTTAAAATATATGGTTGCAAACCAAAGGAAGATTGAGAAGAAATACTAAATATAAATATCCAATAAAATCTATTTATAACTGAAAGTACAGTTATGTCTAATAGATTCTAAATGGCATTGCTATGATACAGTGTCATTTCCCAGCAGAAATGTCAATTACCAATTATTCTCCTGAATGTGTTTCATAGATTACAGGGAATTTGGGACAACCACCCAAATTCCCTGATTACAGCATTTACACACTTGTTTCAAAGAGATCAATTGTCCATTCAGAGAGAAAGTAGAAGATCAACATATCTATTTCAAACAGTTTCCTCCTCCACATCCATATATACCAAACAGCAGGAGTCCTGGCTCATAGAGTCATTGATACGTTGGGAACTTTATATTCTGGTATGAAGAAAAAAGATCAAAGTCTGATCTACCCCCATAGCAAAAGCCATGGAGGCATCAGTGACCAGTCATCGGATATATAGGGGGCATGTTGTTAGCAAACTTGTTGGACCAATTGGAAATGAGAAGATGATTTTTTTAAAAAAAATTCATATTTATATGCCGCCCTTCTCCGGAGACTCAGGGCAGCTTACAATTTTTGGAGCACAACCCAATGTGCTCAGCAATAGACTTCATTCCATTGTATATGCCTGCTTATTACTAGGGCTTTTTGGCCCCCCCAAGCGGCATGTTTACAAAGTCAGCTTATTGCCCCCGACAATCTTGGGACCTCAATTTACCTACCCTGGGAGGATGGAAGGCTGAGTCAACCTTGAGCCTGGTGGGATTCGAGCCTGCACTAATTGCAGGCAGCTGGAACTAAGTGCTAGGCATTTAACAGCCTGCACCACCAAGGCTTTTCTGATTGACCATGACCATGCCATTCTTTTCCAAGATGTTCTAAGTGCCTACATAGAAAATTTAATGGGAGAAGAAACACACCATTTCAAGGCTGAAATAAATAATTATAGTACTAGTTAGCACTAGTTAGCAGACTGGGGATGAGATGGACGTGATACCCATCTCTGAGGTCATGTTTTTTAAAAACTAGTAATAATGTATTGCAAAGACATGGAAAGAAGGATGAGGTTATGACCACGGTAGCAGCAGGCTGCAATCCAGTTTTTCTAGCAATTCTAAATGCAACTGAACTGGCTTTACCCTCCTCCCTCATGGTTTCCATCAAGTATAATGAACTTGTCAATTAGATTTGTATCCATAGCACTTACATAGTGAGTTAAATACCCTGTTCTTTCCTATCAGAAGTTCAGATTTATCTACAGTAAGTTGATCCTGACTATACTAGCTTCTAGATTTCAGCAGTGATAAGTATGTATGTTAAAATTTGCTTCAGGAAGCACAGAACATTTGGTTCATCTCCACAAAGTAAGCAACTTGTTCAAAAAGTGACTGCCGGTCAGCACGTGCCTTGATTTGTAAACCTGAATAGAGGTTGCAAAATACTATGGCTTTTTCATATATGTATGTATGTGTGTGTGTGTGTGTGTACACACACACACACACACACACACACACAAAAAACATATATTAGATTTAAGAGCATAGTTTGGTTCTTTTGGTGATGTTTTAAGAAAACAAGGCCATACTTATTTAACACTTATTTAAGACAAATCAGAAGAGAAGGTCAAAAAAACCCCAGTATCCACTTACATTATGCTGTTGATCAAAGTTTTGTTTTTAATTCTATGGAATCTAGATGCAGGTGCAATTCAAGAGAAAGACATTGTTTTATCAAAATTTCTGATACAAAAAGGAGACATGAAAGCAGGATGTGCATTATTCTTCAATGATTGTCTTGTTCCTGGCACAGGATCTATTTGATAAAAAAGGAACAATTTCTAATCCACTCCCCCCACCCCCAATGACTCAGAGAAAATTCCAAAACTTGAAAGGTAGCATGAGCAATGTAGACAAAAATCAAAATGTTTTCAAGTGTTTTGTTTGATGTTATGCCAAGTGGCTTATGAATTTAGTGCTTGCATTTTATGGGTGTCATTTCATTATGTTTCTCTGTGTTAAAATGTTTCTTAGAAGAAAATTGAAATGAAAGGTGAACTTTTATATAAAATTATTAGATGTGGTTTTCTCAGCAGTTCTTTTTGTGGAAGGATGAATTTGTTAAAATGAAATGTTTTAACTAACAGCAAGTTAGGAAATTGATTAATTATATTTCCTTTTCCTTATAATGTGTAATATGAAGCATATGGGAGCTATTAAATGGAAACTTTAAAAGAACCAAATTGATTTGTTCCAATCAACTGGCATAAAAATACGAATATACAAGTTTTATGCCATAGAAAGTGACATTATTTTGCTTCTGCCTTTTTCCTAAAAAAACATGTCTTAATTAATTCCATTTATAGACTCTGTAGCTAAGCCAAACCATATTTGCAAACTTTTTGCATTCTGGCAATAAAAAAAGTAAGATTTATTTTTGCCGATTTTGATTGATTTTGGCTTTAAAGACGTAAAAGAATATATTCACTGAAGAGAGAGATCTTCCATTTTCTGCTAATCTGATTGTGATATTTTTTCAGTGAAAATGGCATATCAGTGTCAATATGCAGTTCAGGCATCTATTTCTCACTCTAAGCACTTGTAAAAGAATTATATAATAGATTTGTTTTGTTTTGAGTTTTTATCTTTTTTAAAACTATCATGGTAAGGACCACAGAAAAGAAATTTTTATTGTTATCGGTCATTCTTTATTGTAAAAATGTTAAAAACAATGTGAGGGAAGTTACATTAAAGTCATGTTATTTCATAGTCAGTTATACCAATGGCAGGCAAACACAGGATATTGGTAGCTATTTATATTTAATTTAAAATGTCTAGACCATTGGTTCTTAACCTGTGCTCCATGGACCCCTGGGGGGCTGCAATGTCCACAAAAGCTTGAATAAATGTTATTTAAATATTGAGTAAAGTCTTGGAAGTCCTTGGCCATAGTCCCTGGCCACAAAAAGTATTTAAAGGGGATTGGTGGTGAAGAAAAGGTTGAGAACCTTTAATCTATAGATACTTTCATTTTAGCACATCTGTTTGTGTTCTTCTTTATACGTTAAGCTTAACAGAATAGCCCTGTTCAATTGTTCTCATAATCATCACCAAGATTTCTCTGAGCTTCTACTGAAAATCCCTTGTGCTTTAAAAATTTTGTTTAAAAAAGGAACAGAAGACCGAATGAGAAAGTTAAGAGGCTACAATACCTCACTAAATGTTTACATAAAACAGCAGTTGAGATGCAACTTGTTATGTATGTAGGTTTGAATGTCATTGGTTTAGTTTGAATTGTTCTTGTAAAATGTCAAATAGGATTGGTTTAAATAGTGCGGGAAAACCCTGCACTCTGATTGGCTGGCAACTACGGCTGCTGGCTATAAGAAGCAGCCGTAGCCCAGCCAAGTTGGGTCCATTCGAGATGTAGTCACTAAATAAACTCTTCACTGAAGCTCTTCGCATCTGACTCTTCATGCAAACTTAACACTGGCGACGAAGGTGGGATTCCCCTGAAGAGAAGACGATGCGGAAGACAAGCAGAAGAGCAAGTTGGCTGCACTGAACACCCCCCCAGCCCCGTTCGATCCGGTGGCAGAAGACTGGGAATCGTATGCGGATCGCTTCCAAATGTATTTGGAAGGAAACGACCCTGCCCACATCTCCGAAAAGCGGAAGAGGGCGGTCTTCCTTACGCACTGCTGTCCGGCAGTCTTCAAGATGGTGAAGGCATTGGTGGGAGCTGCAGACGTGAAGGTAATGGAATGGCCTGATTTAGAAAAGCTTTTAAGAGCCCATTATGCCTCACAAGTATCGTGCCTCATTAAGAGACACGAGTTTTATCGTCGGGATCAAGGGGAAAGCAAAAACGTTAACGACTTCGTGGCAAGCTTAAGAGACATTAGGGGTGCATGCAAGTTTAACAGTTTGGAGGAGGCCATGAAGAAAATTAACAAGGCCTCAAGCCACCCTGATGTGGAAAAGTCCACAACAACTCATTGCGAGCAGATAGATTCTGAATCAGACTGTAGTGAGGTGGAGGAAGGAATTTATAGACTCAGAATGGAAAAGAAAAGAAAAGACCTGGGAAGAAAAGGCAAGACTTTTATTGCAGAGGTTGTGGGGGGCACCCCGCACTGAATGCAAGTTTCTTGATACCATCTGCCGTTGTGAAAAAGAGGTCATCTAGCAAGAGTCTGCAAATCAGCCAGAACTCCTCCACACAGAAGAAAGTTTCCTGACAAAGATTTCAAGCCCAACAACTTCAGTGAGAAAATGGGGCAACACAGAAGCAAATGGGAAGAATGAAACTCATCAAACAGTCACCATTGGTCATTCTTCACCCTTAAGAAGCAGAAAAGTACATGTGAAGGTACTAATTGAAGGAAGGCCTTGCCAAATGGAAGTGGACTCAGGCTCCTATTTATCTATGGTGTCATGGGACACCATTCACAGGCTACTTCCCAACATTCAGAAGAAGCATTTCCAGAAGCAAGCACTGACTCTTAAAGACTACCAAGGGAACAAGATTCCAGTAGTTGGAACAAGAGAATTCAACGTGAAGTTTAAAGGCCACACCAAACGTTTGCCCCTGACCATCGTGGACAAGGATCGCCCAAGTTTGCTGGGACTTGAGTGGTTCAAGCCACTAGGCATCGAGGTGACTGGCATCCATCACGTGAGCAGCTCTGACTGGGAAGAGTCCTTGAAGTCTGAGTTTCCAGAGGTCTTCAGAGACAGATTGGGCAAGTATATGGGGACCCCTATCACTTTCAACCTAGATCCCAAGGTGCCCCCAATTCGCTTAAAGCCCAGAAGGGTCCCATTTGCCTTAAAGGAAAAATTGATGCACAATTAGATAAACTAATAGCTCAAGGAGTTTTAGAGTCCACTGACCACTCCAGATGGGAGACACCCATAGTCACACCAGTCAAGACTGATGGGTCAGTGAGAATCTGTGGGGACTATAAGGGGACATTGAACCATGCACTTCAACAGAGCGCATATCCAGTTCCAGTGGTGCATCATTTATTACATTCACTTGGCAGGGGTACAGTCTTTGCCAAATTGGATCTGGCCCAGGCATATCAACAACTAACAGTTGATGATGCCACTGCAGAGGCCCAAACCATTGTGACTCATAGAGGTGCCTTCAAATGTTACAATTTGGAGTAAGCATGGCACCAGGCATCTTTCAAAGCCTTATGGAAAGAATGCTCCAAGGACTGCCAGGGGTAGTGCCTTACTTTGATCATGTGTTAATCTCTGCTGAAAATGACACTCAGTTACAAGAAAGACTCAGAAAAGTCCTTACCAGATTTAGGAAAGCGGGGTTAAAGGTCAAGGAGGAAAAATGCATTCTTAAAACTGACAAGGTTGAGTTCCTGGGTTATATGATTGACAAGCATGGCATCCACCCTACTGATGCCAAGGTTAAAGCAATCAAAGAAGCCCCTAGACCTAAATGCAAAACAGATTTGCAAGCCTTCCTTGGACTCATTAACTTTTATCACATGTTCCTACCTCAGAGGGCAACCATTGCTGAACCATTGCGCAGATTACTTGACAAAAAGTCTGTTTCGGTCTGGGGAAGGAAGGAACAATCAGCATTTAACAGTATTAAAAGACTAATCACGTCTGATGCTGTACTGATACAGTTCTCTGAGGATTTACCTGTTGTACTGACTTGTGATGCATCCCCCTTTGGAGTGGGAGGGGGGTTTGAGCCACAGGCTTCCCAGCGGGAGGGAAGCCCCTATTGCATTTTACTCTCGCACCTTGACCAAAGCAGAGAGGAATTACTGCCAATTGGACAAGGAAGCATTGGCAATTATTGCAGCTATCAAGAAATTTCATGAGTATTTATATGGGAGAACATTTACCATTGTCACAGATCACAAACCTTTGTTAGGCATTGTGGCAGGAGACAAACCTACACCTACTATCCTGTCACCAAGAATGCTGAGATGGACTGAATTTCTTGCTGCTTATTCATACAAACTTATCCACAAGCCTGGCAAGGACATTGGACATGCTGATGCACTGAGTCGTTGCCCACTTCCTTGCCACAAGGAGGACTTTGAACCTGAAACACACACCTTTTTCCTAGAAACTGTTGCCAAGCTTCCAGTGCATGCTGCTGAAATTGCCAGAGAGACTGCCAAAGACATTTTATTGGCTCCTGTTATAGGCTGGATTAAGAAAGGTTGGCCTCTTCAAGATCTACCTCACCTGGCCAACCTTTTAAGTCCAGGCAAACTGAATTATCTGTATTAAAGGGATGTATTTTGTGGGGTAACAGGGTGGTTATTCCTGCAAAACTGCAAAGAGAGGTTTTGGAAATGTTACATGAGGGTCATCCTGGTATTGTAAGGATGAAGGGATTGGCCAGGAGTTATGTATGGTGGCCAGGTATTGACAAAATGGTTGAAAACTGGGTTGCATTTTGTCCCAACTGTCAGGTAGTCAGGCCTGCCCCACCTCTCGCCCCCACACAGGAATGGGAATGTCCTAGGAGCCCATGGTCCAGGATTCACATTGATTTTGCTGGCCCTACCAGAGGGCACACCTTTCTTATTATAGTAGATGCATATTCCAAATGGCTAGAGGTAATTCCAATGGCATCCACCACAACTGATGCTGTCATCAAGCAACTCAAAAAACTTTTTGTAACCCATGGGTTACCTGATGTTCTTGTCTCTGACAATGGCCCTCAATTTACATGCAACCTTTTTGAACCCTATCTAGCACAACAGGGTATCAGACATGCCCTTACTGCCCCTGGGCACCCTTCGGCTAATGGCCGGGTTGAACGCATGGTACGTTTTACCAAGAGAAGCTTCAGCAACTGGGTCCTGGGGACATCACTGAGAAAGTTGAAAAACTTCTTAGTGTTCAGCACATCACTCCTAACCCATCTAATAACTTATCCCCAGCAGAGTTGTTGATGGGTAGGAAACTTGGGTCTTCCCTTGACTGCCTTCATCCCACTTACGCAGCCAACACACCACTAGATTCCACTTCCAAAGTTCGCACATTCAGTGTGGGTGATTCTGTGTATGCTAAGAACCTTATGGGTGAACCTTTGTGGATTCCTGCTGAGATAATTCAAATCACAGGCCCTCATTCTTACAGGGTGCAAACAGAGGATGGACTCCTCCGGAGCAGGCACATTGATCAACTTAGATCCAAGTTCTCTCAGGAACATCGCACTTGCTCCTCTCTAGTTCCCTCACCTGATGTCAATTCTAGGGGGGAAGGGGAGGAACAGGAGGAAAATCAGCAAGCAAGAATCAACCCCATGTGTAACGAGCCATTACAACAGGAACCATTCCAAAACCTGTCACAATGCCAAAATCCATCCTTAGAAGTGGAAGATTGTACATCGCTACCTGACTTGGGTGCTGACATTGGGCTGGAGATGGGTTGGGAGGAGAGACCAGATTCTAACAATCAAACAGGGTCTTCTTTCACAGGAAGTCCCAGTGGGGAAATGTCAGCAGACACATTTCCTCTCTCACTGGGTGAGAATGTTAAAACTTCTGAACCACGAAGGTCTCAACGTACACGCAAGAGCCCCACCTATTTAAAAGAATACATTAGATAGGTTGGGGTTAGGTATGGACTGAACCTAGTGGGGAGGGGTGTTATGTATGTAGGTTTGAATGTCATTGGTTTAGTTTGAATTGTTCTTGTAAAATGTCAAATAGGATTGGTTTAAATAGTGTGGGAAAACCCTGCACTCTGATTGGCTGGCAACTACGGCTGCTGGCTATAAGAAGCAGCCGTAGCCCAGCCAAGTCGGGTCCATTCAAGCTGTAATCACTAAATAAACTCTTCACTGAAGCTCTTCGCGTCTGACTCTTCATGCAAACTTAACACAACTCAATGATGAATGATGCATATAAAATGAAGGAAACCAAATACCAAGAAATGGATCTTTAAAATTTGAGTTTCATCCATGCTTCAGTATTCAAAGGCAGTTACTTTCAAAGTTTTATTTTCCACATCTGCCAGGACAAATTTATAGCAAGCATCACAAAGTGACTATTTCCATTTATATCTTGAGATATTAGCCTCTGATATATAAAAAAGCCTCATTTTCTTCACAAATAGGAAAGGCAAGTTAAGTGCTTCACAGAAACAAAGTGTCTGATAGTTTATTTACTGCCTACATATCTCCCCACATATTAATTTAATTATCTCTTGACTATGTAAGATCCAGAACTTTGGAGAGTGGTTCAGGGAAGCTGAGTAGTGCCTTCTGTTCTTCCTGCCATGTTTGTCAACAGTTGAGAAATATGGCCAGAGACACTGAAGGATTCACAAACAGCGCAAAAGGAAGTGTATGGCCATTTAAATCTCAGAAGTGAGCATGTCATGTTTCTTCACAAAACATATTTTCTCACATCACTCTTAAAGCAAAATACCATCTCAGAGATTGAAAAGTCTTGATGGCCAATAGTTTTGAGTTTTTATTTCCAAAGTTTGCTAAATGAACATTTAAGATATGGCAAAGAATATCATGTGAATATGGTTGATTTCTAGAATTTATGAATCATCTCTGATTTGTCCTAAATTGGTGATCTAGATTTCACAGACATGTTTTCATTCAGGTTTGTGATTTGAACAATTTCAAGATTCCTTCAAGATCAAAGGTAGGTTTATAAATGTCTGAGATTGCTTCATTTTTCAACATAATGGAATGAGAATAGTAGGAATATTAGACTATTTAGAAAATGTTTAAGATGCTGAAATTGTCCCCCCCATAATACATTTTAAAATATCTTTCCTGTACTTCTTCTGGGTAAAATTAGCAAGGAGGACAAGGAAAGGACAGCATAGCCATATCCAATTTATCTGTTAAACAGGTTATGTTTAACCTCACTCAAACTTTTTAAAAATTATTTCCAAGGAAAGCTTTTACATTTTGCTTGGTTTTCTGGTGCAAAACATGGCATGGCCATAAAGAATGAGGTTTGATTTTCCCCTTGTTTCCTCTTATTGTTGAATTTTCTTGGATGCCATGAGGCTTTGGACTCAAAGGGACTCTGAAGGGTCTCAGATATGTCAAGGCTATGGCTTAATGGTGATTTTTTTTGCATTGACAGAGATAGGTATTCTCAGAGAAAAATGTGACAGAGGGGAATAGCAATAGTAACTTTTTCATCAAATCTTATTTCTGAAAGCAGTAAAAAATCTGGGTCTGGTCTTAATCACTCATTCTTAACAGACTTAATGCTACTCTTCTTGTATTGAATGCAAAAGTAAGAACAGCCTACAGCACATATTTAAAATACTGAGGTTCTGGTATTAGCAGAATTATACCAGCAATGTAATATTCCATTTGGTATATGATATCCAACCTAGTTTGTTTACTTTGTAAACAGTAACACACCATATGCATATCGAGGTTGGTTTCAGGAAATCCCACCATATGCAACTGCAATAGGCACAGAATTTACAGGATATAATCTGTAAAGTTAATCTAGGGCTAAGTATAAGGGGCTCCAAAATGGTCCTGTTTGTTGTCCCATGAAGATTATAACTTCTTATGTTTATGTGCGAGTATGCATACACACACTCATACACAGAGAGAGAGAGAGCACGTATAAACACTGGTTGGAGTTCAAGCTGTATCTTTTTATCTGATACTGCTATATCTTATATAAATAAGGAACTTAATTCCTCCACTGTTTTGCTGACTCTTGCTAATTGATAAAATATAAGTGCTGTTAGACTATATTGACTGGGTTTAATATCCACTGAAGATTCCATATGAATTGATCCAGTCTGCTTTCTGGTAACTTATAACAGCTTGGAACGGTTCCATACATTTTTTTCTTCTCATTTTGCTATTAGCATTAGATCACTAAGAAAACAATATTGCTATAGCCTTGACATTTGCATGCTCAGTGAGAGTTTATGCATGATAAAACCCTTTTGTTGTATAATTGTATAGACATTGGCTTATGCATGAGCCAGACCTTTTTAATGCAAGATGAGTTTATGTGGAAACCAATGCTGATAGAGAATATAAATGAAGGGTTTTTCCCTGCAGACATTTATGTATAATTTGCAAGGTTTCCAAGCAAGTCCATTGTAAGGAAATTATAACATGCAGTTACATATGTGTCTGATTGAAAAGGGTATGGGCAAACCAGGTGTGAAATCAGAGGCTAATGGATCTGCCTACATCACTCTGCCTTGTATTGACAGGGGTTTTAATGGTCAGGTCCATCCAGAAACTAGCAGAGCTGGACCTGATGATTCATTAGCCTATACAGTTCTGTGATATCCAACAGGTAAATCAGGCCAACAGGATCTTCTATTGGGAAAATTCACCTTTTAAATAGAACATCTCTAGACAAAAATTAGTCTACCCAACAACTAATGTAGCTCATTGTTAGCCAATGATTTAGCAATGGTTAGACTTGGTCAAGTCTAATTCACTTAAGAATGTACTACATGGTGAATTTTGTACCCAGTGTGTTTATAAATTTCTTAGTTCAGATTCTGTGGTAAATTCATTTTGAATATTTAGATTTATCATCTTTTTTTCAGGATTCCATCTGCAATATCAATCTAGGGCAGAAAAAGTTCCAAACTGTTATTGCATTGCATTCCCCAATTATTCAAACCAAACTATCTTCTCTGTCTTGAGCAACTTCATGAAAAGGGATAAATTCCTGAATGTTTCAGTTTTTCTTTATTTGGGACTAATTGGCTTTTGCTGTGAGACTAAGGGGAAAAAAAATCAATACATCAAAAACTGGAACTGGAAATGTTTCAAATACTAAGTTGGCTTTACTTTGAAGTAAATACTTGGAATCACAGAAATGATAAATGTTGAAAGAAGAATTCATTCTGCAAAAATTGATCAGGGAATAGCAACAGAAATTGTGCCCGAAATAATAGTGAAAATGATGAAAATAAGAATTTTTAGGCACAATTTATGGGAAGGAATATTGAGGAAACAAAATTAAGCTCCAAGATATTTACCGCTTTCTCATATCTGAGCCCTTTAAATGTCAGTATGTGGTTTATGTTGAACAAAGAGCTTTTTGTATTGTTTCTTAAAATCTTCTACTACAGATTTCTACAAGAATGATGTCAATCTGTTTTTTCTCTCTTTTATGTCTCTTCCTATCCCTCCATCTGTTTATAGACTATTTTTAGAGGAACATAATGCATCTATAAGCAAAAGTAACACTCTGTCCATGATTCCTCCCAAAATTACTATTTTTGCCCAATGTAAACAATTCCCAACTGTCTGATAAAAAAGGAGAATTGAAATGAATATAACCTGTAACATATTATCATAGAAAATATTTGTGTGTATCCAATAACACTATAGTTTCACTAAACTGCAACAAAATAAAATCTGTAAATTAAAACATTATTTAAAAAATGGAAAGCTTTTAGGGATGGGGGTGGGTTATTTCAGAGTTAAAATAAGGTAAGGTGGGTTAGGAACAGACAATAAAGTATGATGTACTCATGGTAGCTAAAGTAATGCCATAGTCAAAGAAATCAAAAAGCAAAAACAGTTTTGCCTTTTCATATTCTTCAATATCTAGAGAAAGCATGTCCAACCTGTGATCCACAGGCCACATGCAGCCCTGGGCAGCTAATAATGCAGCTATACAAGACAGTGTGGTATTTAAAAACATAATATAGTTAACTGTATTATCTATTTTATATACAGCCCAAAATAATTGCTCTTTACTCAATGCAGCCTAGGCAAGCCAAAAATTTAGACACCCATGATTTGAAAAATGTAAATAAATTTTCCTGATAGCCTATATACCATAACAAAATACAAGCTTAAGACAAAAATCTCATGAGGTGTTCACTTGTTTTTCTCCAACCAAGGTAGTAATTAGAGTTATCATTACTTCAGTAAATTTACCAGTTGCCCAACTCCATTACAACTTTGAAGAACAAGAATTTTGTGTATTAGTTTTTAATTGGCATATTCTGTCTAAGTTTTACAAAAAAACCTCAATGCAATTATGTACAGATTTTGAATACAATTCTAGACCCCACCCCCAAATAAATTCAGGGGTTATGGATCAAATTGTTAATCCTACATTCCTAAATATCACTTTGCAATTCCTATGCCAAATCAGTTGTCTTGGTTTATTAACAGTTTTTAATATGATTATTCAAAGAGTCTTCCTACATATGAGGGTTCCAGGACTGTGCGTGAGCAAATACAAGACCCCAAGATTGTTGGGGGCAATAAGCTGACTTTGTAAAAATGCCGCTTAGTAATAAGCAGGCATATACAATGGAAGGAAGGCTATTGCTGAGCGCATTGGGTTGTATCCCAAAAATTGTAAGCCTCACTGAGTCTCCAGAGAAGGGCGGGATATAAATATGAATTTAAAAAAATACAGCATTACTCTGCTGCACTATCATTTAATTATTACAGTGATGAATAAACAGGTAGGATGATGTGGAAAGCTATGAGATGGTCTTGAAGGTACTGTTTGCAGAAATAAGAGCAGAATCATTAGGGAAGAGCCTTGGGGAAGGAGATAGGATTAGTAGGAGACTCAGACTGGTTCTTCCCTGACACATGGGGGTATATGACATAGCAAAAGTAAAACAGAAGTGGACTTGCAAGATTTTTTTATGCTCAAGAAAGTATGATTATGATTAGTTTCCTATCTGGGCTACCATTACAAACAGATGACTTCTAAAAGTATGAAGTAGTGTTAACTGCTTTTTGGATAATGCAATACATTACATATTATATTAGAACCATCCTTTGGGATATGAGATTAAAGACTTCATAACCTTATGAAGTTTCAAACTGTTTACCTAATAAATTTCTCTGTTTTTCCATTCTTCCAAACCCAGATGATATCATCTAAAACTGTCCTTCAAGAGTATAATGGTTTGTAAGGACAATTGAATTTTGATTTAACAGACAGTTTGGAAGGAGAAGGTATCTTTACATTCCAATTTGTATCATCTGCACCATTTACTCCATTTGTGTAATTGCCTAATTAATGTAAATGGATCCATTTGCAGTGAAATCTCAATTTAACAGACTAACCCTCAATTAGTTTGGTTAAATGTAGATGGGATGCAACTTTTAAAAATGACAATTGTATCCAAAGTATAGTAAACAAACTATTGTTCAATTTTTCCATTCATGAACTCATTGCTCATGAACTAACAATTCCTTTAAATAAGGTATTAAAATATTTTTTTTTTTTAAAAACGCTGTCAATGCACTCTTAAAAAAAGAGAACTATATTATACTTGTTAATGATAAGTAAAACCCAAAAGAAAGAGTTATTTAAAACTCCCCATGCAAAATAATTCACAAGTTCTTATAAATATTATTTTACTGTTATTTGTTTTTGGGACAGAGATTTTTTTGAAGAGATAAAAAAATGCATATTATAAATCTAACTTTATTTAAAAATTGGGACATAATTTATAACAAAATCTAAACTGTAATTAGTACAACAAACTGGAGAAGCTGTAACATTTTGAAATCTGTTGCTTTGAAGATGTCTTTTTGGCAAGAATTCATAAAAAAATATCTACTTGTATGAAAAAATTACAATTGCTTGGTTTTAATTTCTTTAGCATATTTATTATACAAAATGGAATTTGAGTTTAGTAGACAAAAGTACTTTGACCATTTATTCTATACATGCTCATATATTCTCTTCAATTGCTTCACAGAACAAGCAGCAATGTACACATCAGCCAGCCACAAGTATGATATCTAGATCTTAGAATTATCATAATATAAAAAGAAAATATATTGCAAATGTATAACCCATTCCAAGTATTGTATGTAGATGAACAGAAATCATGATCAAAATTTTAATGGTCAGGCAAGTGCAATTATTGTAAAAATAGCTTCATTTGCTCTAGAATTTGGGTAAACTGAATATTGTTATTGTTATGTATGCAGGTTTGAATGTCATTGGTTAAGTTTGAACTGTTCTTGTAAAATGTCAGAAATGATTGGTTTAAATAGTGCGGGAAAACCCTGCACTCTGTTTGGCTGGCAACTGCGGCTGCTGGCTATAAGTAGCAGCGCAGTCCAGCCAAATCGGTTCTGTTATGAACTGTAGTCACTAATAAACTCTTCACTGAAGCTTTCGTGTCTGACTCTTCATGCAAATCTAACACTGGCGACGAAGGTGGGATTCTTCCCGAAGAGAAGACAACGCAGAGAAGAAGCCGAGAGAGATGGCTGTGCTGAACACCCCCCCAGCCCCGTTTGATCCGACGGCAGAAGACTGGGACTCGTATGCAGATCGTTCCAAATGTATTTGGAGGGAAACGATCTCGCCGACATTTCCGACAAGCGGAAGAGGGCGGTCTTTCTCACCCACTGTGGTCTGGCCATTTTCAAGATGGCGATGGCATTGGCGGGAGCTGCAGACGTGAAGGTAATGGACTGGCCCGATTTAGAAAAGTTATTAAGAGCCCATTACGCGCCACAAGTATCGTGCCTCATTAAGAGACACAAATTCTACCGTTGGGATCAAGGGGAAAGCGAAAACGTTAATGACTTCATGGCAAGTTTAAGGGACATTGGGGGTGCATGTGAATTTATCAACTTAGAAGAGGCCATGCGCAATCACTTTGTTCTAGGCCTAAAAGACAAGGTTTTGCAGAGCAAATTATTAATGAAACATAAGATCACGTTTAAGGAGGCCATAGAAGAAGCATCTTCAGTGGAAGCTACCAAGTCCTCAGCAGCAGCCATGAAGAAAATTAACAAGGCCAGACCATCCTGATGTGGAAAAATCCACAACAACCCATTAAGCAAATAGATTCTGATTCAGACTGTAGTGAGGTGGAGGAAGGAATTTATAGACTCAGAATGGAGAAGAAAAGAAAAGACCTTGGAAGAAAGAGGCAAGACTTTTATTGCAGAGGTTGTGGGGGCACCCCGCACTGAATGCAAGTTTCTTGATACCATCTGCCTCTGTTGTGAAAAAGAGGTCACCTAGCAAGAGTCTGCAAATCATCCAGAACTCCACCAAGCAGAAAGAAGTTTCCTGACAAAGATTTCAAGCCTAACAACTTCAGTGAGAAAATGGGCGCAACACAGAAGCAAATGGGAAGAATGAAACTCATCAAACAGTCACCATTGGTCATTCTTCACCCTTAAGAAGCAGAAAAGTACATGTGAAGGTACTAATTGAAGGAAGGCCTTGCCAAATGGAAGTGGACTCAGGCTCTATTTATCTATGGTGTCATGGGACACCATTCACAGGCTACTTCCCAACATTCAGAAGAAGCATTTCCAGAAGCAAGCACTGACTCTTAAAGACTACCAAGGGAACAAGATTCCAGTAGTTGGAACAAGAGAATTCAACGTGAAGTTTAAAGGCCACACCAAACGTTTGCCCCTGACCATCGTGGACAAGGATCGCCCAAGTTTGCTGGGACTTGAGTGGTTCAAGCCACTAGGCATCGAGGTGACTGGCATCCATCACGTGAGCAGCTCTGACTGGGAAGAGTCCTTGAAGTCTGAGTTTCCAGAGGTCTTCAGAGACAGATTGGGCAAGTATATGGGGACCCCTATCACTTTCAACCTAGATCCCAAGGTGCCCCCAATTCGCTTAAAGCCCAGAAGGGTCCCATTTGCCTTAAAGGAAAAATTGATGCACAATTAGATAAACTAATAGCTCAAGGAGTTTTAGAGTCCACTGACCACTCCAGATGGGAGACACCCATAGTCACACCAGTCAAGACTGATGGGTCAGTGAGAATCTGTGGGGACTATAAGGGGACATTGAACCATGCACTTCAACAGAGCGCATATCCAGTTCCAGTGGTGCATCATTTATTACATTCACTTGGCAGGGGTACAGTCTTTGCCAAATTGGATCTGGCCCAGGCATATCAACAACTAACAGTTGATGATGCCACTGCAGAGGCCCAAACCATTGTGACTCATAGAGGTGCCTTCAAATGTTACAATTTGGAGTAAGCATGGCACCAGGCATCTTTCAAAGCCTTATGGAAAGAATGCTCCAAGGACTGCCAGGGGTAGTGCCTTACTTTGATCATGTGTTAATCTCTGCTGAAAATGACACTCAATTACAAGAGAGACTCAGAGAAGTCCTTACCAGATTCAAGAAAGCGGGGTTAAAAGTCAAGGAAGAAAAATGCACTCTTAGAACTGACAAGGTTGAGTTCTTGGGCTATATGATTGACAAGCATGGCATCCACCCTACAGATGCCAAGGTTCAAGCAATCAAAGAAGCCCCTAGACCAAAATGCAAAACAGATTTCCAAGCCTTCCTTGGACTTATTAACTTTTACCACATGTTCCTACCTCAGAAGGCAACCATTGCAGAACCATTACACAGATTGCTTGACAAAAGTCTGTTTGGGTCTGGGGCAGGAAGGAACAATCAGCATTTAACAGTATTAAAAGACTAATCACATCTGATGCTGTACTCATACAGTTCTCTGAGAATTTACCTGTTGTACTGACTTGTGATGCATCCCCTTTTGGAGGGGGATTTTGAGCCACAGGCTTCCCAGCAGGAGGGAAGCCCCTATTGCATTTTACTCTCGCACCTTGACCAAAGCAGAGAGGAATTACAGCCAATTGGACAAGGAAGCATTGGCAATTGTTGCAGCTGTTAAGAAATTTCATGAGTATTTATATGGGAGAACATTTACCATTGTCACAGATCACAAACCTTTGTTAGGCATTGTGGCAGGAGACAAACCTACACCCACTATCCTGTCACCAAGAATGCTGAGGTGGACTGAATTTCTTGCTGCTTATTCATACAACCTTATCCACAAGCCTGGCAAGGACATTGGACATGCTGATGCCTTGAGTCGTTGCCCACTTCCTTATCACAAGGAGGACTTTGAACCTGAGGCACACACCTTTTTCCTAGAAACTGTTGCCAAGCTTCCAGTACACGCTGCTGAAATTGCCAGAGAGACTGCCAAAGACACTTTATTGGCTCCTATTATAGGCTGGATTAAGAAAGGTTGGCCTCTTCAAGATCTACCTCACCTGGCCCAACCTTTTAAATCCAGGCAAACTGAATTATCTGTATTAAGAGGATGTATTTTGTGGGGTAACAGGGTGGTTATTCCTGCAAAACTGCAAAGGGAGGTTTTGGAAATGCTACATGAGGGTCATCCTGGTATTGTAAGGATGAAGGGATTGGCCAGGAGTTATGTATGGTGGCCAGATATTGACAAAATGGTTGAAAACTGGGTTGCATCTTGTCCCACTGTCAGGTAGTCAGGCCTGCCCCACCTCTCGCCCCCAAACAGGAATGGGAATGTCCTAGGGGTCCATGGTCTAGGATTCACATTGATTTCGCTGGCCCTACCAGAGGGCACACCTTTCTTATTATAGTAGATGCATATTCCAAATGGCTAGAGGTAATCCCTATGGCATCCACCACAACTGATGCTGTCATCAAGCAGCTTAAAAGCTTTTGTAACCCACGGGTTACCTGATGTTCTTGTCTCTGACAATGGCCCTCAATTTACATCTAACATTTTTGAATCCTATCTAGCACAACTGGGTATCAGACATGCCCTTACTGCCCCTGGGCACCCTTCGGCTAACAGCCGGGCTGAACGAATGGTACATTTTACCAAGGAAAAGCTTCAGCAATTGGGACCTGGGGACATCACTGAGAAAGTTGAAAAACTTCTTAGTGTTCAGCACATCACTCCTAACCCATCAACTAACTTATCCCCAGCAGAGTTGTTGATAGGTAGGAAACTCAGGTCTCCCCTTGATTGCCTTCATCCCACGTACACACCCAACGCACCACTAGATTCCACTAGCAAAATTCGCACATTCGCTGTGGGTGATTCTGTTTATGCTAAGAACCTTATGGGTGAACCATTATGGATTCCTGCTGAGATAACCCAAATCACAGGCCCCAGGTCTTACAGGGTACAAACAGAGGATGGTGTCCTCTGGAGCAGGCACATTGATCAGCTTAGATCCAGGTTACCTCAGGAACATCGCAATTGTTCCTCTCTAGTTCCCATACCTAATGCTTTTCTAGGGGGAGGGAGGAACATGAGGATAATTAGCAAACAAGAATCAACCCCATGTGTAATGAGCCATTATGACAGGAACCATCCCAAAACCTGTCACAATGCCAAAATCCATCCTTAGAAGTGGAAGATTGCACATCACTACCTGACTTGGGTGCTGACATTGGGCTGGAGATGGGTTGGGAGGAGAGACCAGATTCTAACAATCAAACAGGGTCTTCTTTCACAGGAAGCCCAACTAGGGAAATGTCAACAGACACATTTCCTCTCTCA
Source organism: Naja naja (assembly GCA_009733165.1). Lineage (NCBI taxonomy): Eukaryota > Metazoa > Chordata > Lepidosauria > Squamata > Elapidae > Naja > Naja naja. The sequence goes on from CM019153.1 coordinate 9,877,244, forward strand.
CTGGGTGAGAAGGTTAAAACTTCTGAACCACAAAGGTCTCAACGCACGTAAGAGCCCCACCTATTTAAAAGAATACATTAGATAGGTTGGGGTTTGAGTATGGACTGAACCTAGTGGGGAGGGGTGTTATGTATGCAGGTTTGAATGTCATTGGTTAAGTTTGAACTGTTCTTGTAAAATGTCAGAAATGATTGGTTTAAATAGTGCGGGAAAACCCTGCACTCTGATTGGCTGGCAACTGCGGCTGCTGGCTATAAGTAGCAGTGCAGTCCAGCTAAATCGGGTCTGTTATGAGCTGTAGTCACTAATAAACTCTTCATGCAAATCTAAGAGTTATAGATCAATTAGTTAACTGCATACTGCAACTGCAAGGAACTGTAGCAAGAAATGAACTACAGCAATTAAATAATAAATAAGACCATATGAGCTCCATTGAACTGAAATAAATCTGAATAGCAAGTGATTTCATACAGCTGAAAGAAACAGCTATAGCAAGTGTCTTTGTACACACCTGCTTAATTCCAAACAAATAGATTCAGATTTTTTATAATGTCTGTAGTTGGGCTGCTCCACTCACTCACATATGTAACTGTAGCTTAGTGAGTTTATTCATAATCCCCAGCAATTCGCCAAAACTCAGAACTGTCCCAATTAAGTCCAGCCACGAGCAGCCAAAATTACTCTACAGAGCAGTGACTAATAGTCCACAAAGCAATTGAAAGTTGCTCAAACAAAATAACTACACCAGAAAAATTTAAATCCACCAGATTTAAACTTAAATCTACACATAAGACAGCTCACATGGCAAGAAGAGTTCAGAGCCTCCAAGGCACAATTCTAAACACGGTGTCAATCCAGAGTGAAGTAGGAATCACAATGATCAAACAAATAGCTAGAAAACCAACACACCTCAGCAATGCCTCCATCTATCTGATGTGTTAAATAGCCAGCTTTCCAGTGCAGCCAATCAAGATGGGCGGTGCCTTCTCCTTTCAAGTAGTCTGGCTGACCTCTGCAGCTGCTGCCTTTTCTCTGCCCTATGTGCTCTTGGATCAGGTGCAGAAGGCCATTCTCCTCCTCTTCGCTGGCCATCTGACACTGCAAACTTTCCCCAGCTGAAGCCTCCTCCACATCTCTTTCCAACAGCTGTTCAGGACCATCAATTAACTTCTTTAATTAAGGAGTTCCTGGCTCCTCAATTAAGTTCCTGACATGCCAGGAATGGGCTCAACCTCGCTGAGCTGGCATCTGAGGAGGAATCTGGGGGTCACCCAAGGGGAGACATCACAGTAGTCATAAATCTGTAAGCATCCCTACAAGTGCACTTACTAATTATTTGAGCATGTAAATATATATTTTTAAAAATATTGCTAAGTAACAATCGAGTTTCTTGGTCCACTATCAATCTTGTTTATAATAAAATGTGAACTTTTGTTTAAGCAAATAAACATTATTCAAGTTTTCCATAATTATCAAGATATATTAAATATTTAAATGCCAATATATCCTTTTCCAACAGCATTATAAATAGATGCTCAGTTAATACTTTCAAAACACTCACAATAAGATTGAATCCAGGAAAAGTAACACTGACTGAATTTCTAATAAATGATAAATGAGCTATAGGCTACAAGTATGGGTAGTCTTTAACTTATGATCACAATAGAGCCCAACATTTCCATTGCAAACAAAACATTAAGTGAGTTTTGCCCCATTTTACGACCTTACTTGCCAGAGTTATTAAGTGAATCATCACAATTGTTAAGTGGATGTAGCTTCCCATTGACTTTGCTTGTCAGAAGGTCACAAAAGCTGATCACATGACCAGGACACTGCAACTGTCATGTGTACATGCCAGTTGCCAAGAGTCTGGATTTTGATCATGTGAGCATGGGAAGGTTGCAATGGTCATAAGTGTGAAAAATGGTCATGAGTCATTTTTTCAGTGCTGTTGTAACTTCAAAGGTCACTAAACAAATGGTTATAAGTTGAAGACTACTTATAATGCATACATTGAATTTGTTGAATTATAGAATTAAATTTTGTGTAATTTATAAAGAGTGGTTATCATTATCTTTATACAACAGCTTGGGAAATATTCTGATATGCTGATAAAAATAATTCTCTTACCTAATTATCCCCAAATTGTATGATTCTTCTCCTTTAAATCAGGTATACAAATATTTTTGTGTCAAAAGCTATATTGGTTTTTGAGTCAGATATCATGGAGCAGATTTCAAAAAGAAGTTCAGGCAAGAACAAATAATTACTTTTTGTGTATTTAATAATTCTCTGGAGACTCAGGGCGGCTTACAATTATTTTGGAGCACAACCCAATGCGCTCAGCAATAGCCTTCATTCCATTGTATATGCCTGCTTATTACTAGGGTTTTTTGGCCCCCCCAAGTGGCATTTTTACAAAGTCAGCTTATTGCCCCCAACAATCTTGGGTCCTCAATTTACCTACCCCGAGAGGATGGAAGGCTGAATCAATCCTGAGCCTGGTGGGATTGCAGGCATCTGGAACTAAGTGCTAGGCGTTTAACAGCCTGCACCACCAAGGCTCTGTATTGTTTTGGGTGACAATGTAAAGGAACACTATGGTGATAACAAGTACAGAAATCACTGTTTCCCAGCCATATTCACTCCATCTCCTGTTTTGATATTTTACCATGAATATAGTCATGGCAGTGAAAGGTGTCATGCCCCTGGTGGAGACTGATTCCGAGGAAGAGGAGGAACAGTCAACAGGGAGTGGGAGTGTGGCTCCAGAGGTGGTGGAGGAGGCTGGGGAAGGGCAGAGACCAGCTGAGCAATCAGAGGAGGATCCAGGCCCATCTCCTATCCATCCCAGGGCACGCAGGGAGGAGAGGATCAGGGAAAAGTGTGATCTACTTGGGAGGAGAGGGCCACGATCCTCCTCAGGGCTTACAGCTGGGAGCTATGTATATAAGTTTATAACTGCGTAGTCAGAACTGCTGGAGTCAAAGTTAGTGTTTCCTTTGAAGGAGGTTTATATTTGTTGGCGTTTTTTCCAAGGACTTTCCCTGGTTTTCTGCTTGGAATGTATGATTACTTATCTTGGTTTGCTTCAGAACTCTCGCCGAGATGGTTTGTTCTTGTTTTCCTTTTGCCTCATTATTTACTTTTGGGACTTTAAACTGTGACTAATAAAACAGTTAAGTTGAAGGCATTGCCAGACTTTAATTCATGTTTTGGGTTTTGGGTAATTTTGAGAGACTACGGGTCATCACAAAAGGTCTGTACTTCTATCAAGAGCATGGGTGTCAAACTCGCCTGTTATCACGACATTTTTTTCCCTTAATGGAACTGGGGTGGGCATGGCTTGCACATGATGCATCCAGCCCATGGCTGTCAATTTGACACCCCTGGTCTAGAGTATTGAAATGATCCCTGGCTCTTATAAAAAATCGTGCTTTTTTGTATGACTTCTACAAGTACAGAGTGCCTGATTAAGGGTCATATAAGTTTGGCAAGCTGGTCTAGAGGATCCCAGATTGAGAAAGGTAGTGGTTGAGAGAATAATTTAACTAAGGCCATTTAATATATTTTTGTAATCTATCTGGAAGGAATTTAGACATTTCTACTTTGAATGGATCATTCACCCAAAAAGTCAAAAAATAAACACTGAGGAGTGAACCTGCCTTAAAGAGTGAATAGCAACTGAATCAGTATTAAGGCCAATATTAAGCAATGACAGTGAGGGAGAATCAAGGAATGCTTGGGAGTCACTTTTACATTCAGGATATGGGTTTTCTGGAAATATGCCACAAAAAAAGATTCAGTTATGTCTAAATGTCAAGCTGCCTAGATGGACAATGTAATCTTCAGACTGAACTGATGTAGTACAAGATGCTATAAAACGTGATATTAAGGATGATCTGTTTATCTTCTATAATCCTTTCCATCTCTCTAATTCATAAAGCTTTGGCTGCTAAACCATGAAAAACCTTTATGTGAAACTATATTTTCCTGATATGTTCCTGATGAAAATATTGACCAATAAGCAGTTTGCATGAAATCAATTGTCATTTCTCTTATCTCTTAAGATTGGCACTTGGAGATTAGCTAATGCAAATGAAATGTGTACTGCTTGGTCTTTAAAATATTGTATAGGAATTATGGCCTGTAGCAATTATAAGCTACAAAAGTATTCCGAATGAAGAAAAAAAAACTAGTATTGGGATTTTAAAACCTGATAATGCCTCTCATATTTTAGAAAGAAATGCCAATCATTTATAACAGCCTCAAACAAACACACAAATGGTGGTATAGAACAGTAGAGTCTTCTAATACGTATTAAATAAAGGTGAAACAAATAAGTGATTTTTAATCTTTCTTTTCCAGAATTTTGAAAAGTTCTCCCAATGAAAACTGTGAATGTTAAGAAATCAATGTCACCAGGTTATTTTCCCATTATGATTATCAAAATATATTTCTTCAGACTTAAAATTATTTTTTTAAAAAAGAAGAAAAAGAAATAAGCCTTAATAGTCACCTTGGGTGAGATGGGTTGCATGCAAGTTTCATAAATAAATAAAAAACCTTGACCATTTGATTATGGTATATTTTTCATTCACAGTTGCCAACAGTTGCAGAATAGATAGAAGAGCCATCGTTGTTTCTGTTTGTGGGTATAGAAATACATGTTCCAGGTTTTTTTTTCATCTAGTGGGGAAGGAAAAGTGATAAAGATATTTTAGAAAGAAAGGGAGCGCTTGGCATATATCTTTCAATTTCCTACGAATATGTAGAACGTTTTACCTATCTGGTGGGAAAGTCTCTATGCACATGTGCACTCTATGCACCTTTCTTGTCATATGACCTCTAGGTTAAATTTCAAAAGGGAGAAGAGATTGGGCACAATTTGTAACAGATGTCCGAAGGTGTGGTAACAGCTGGATCTGGAATGGTTCCTGAACAGAAAATTCTTTGAGGTGGAAGATGCTGCTTGTTATGTAAAACAATGGAACTGCTTACTATTCACTCTTTTATTTTAAATATCTACTAACTAAAAAAAGAACCATACTGACAAAGTTCTTATAAAGATTAGATAGACTTTTGGGACAGAAACAGTGCAAGGAGAACACTTTAGCTAAATCACAATTTATTGTAGCTTTTACTTGTAACTAAGTAATAATTTAGTATGTAAACCTCATTTCTCTGGTCTTATTTTCCTCTGTCTTGATGGATAACTATTGTTGTTATACAGAAAAAATCCTGCATTTTTCTTTACCATTTCTCACTTAATTTGATGAAGAAGACTGTACTTTTGAAATTTCTTCAAAGGAGAAGAAAATTTCATTAACATTCTCATAGGTGGAAGTCTGTGTTCTTGCAGTTATTATTATGCCACAGTTAAGGAGTGTATATATGTAAATCTCCTGTCTGCCAGAGTTGTTATTTCTCTGGTGTCTCTAACTTCACATGCTTCAATTAAATCCTAAAGAAGGATACCATGACCAAACTTCTCTCATTAGGGATTTTCAGTTTCAGAAGAGAGAACAGCTGAGAAGATTTACATTGATGGAAACATACAGCAGCAAAGTACATTCTAAAACCACCTTTAATAGTAGAAGTTCAAAAAATCCTACCAAGAAAATGTGAATGAAATTCTCAAGCAAAGCAGAAGCTTTTCTCTGAAGGAAAAAAGAAAAACATTTGCAAGACATTTGGCACACAGTTAATTATTGCTGGTTGTTGATGTAAAATCATGAGGGAATCAAGCACATTTCTCAGAAAAGCTAATCAAGCTTCCTCACTTATCTCAAATACATAAGAAGCTATTTCACAAGAATTTGCACAAAGGGGAACAATTAAATTGCTTTCCATTAGCACAAAGCATCAATGTTCCCATGTATGTATTATTAAAGAACTAAAAAAATTCATTTGCTCAAATAATTTAGAAATATTTTCAGTTGTCTTGGTCATATGCCAATAGATTACATCTGATGAAACATGAAATACATTTTCAGATTTTTCACCTGCTTCAAACTCTTCATTAATTAAGTAAATATATAAAATGGCTGTGGGGAAAAATGAAAATGAGAATAGAATCAGAACATAGACAGAAAGATGACTTAAAACTGTCTATTGTCTATGTTGTGTTTAATCATATATAATTGACTGGTAGTTGTGGGATTACAAAGGCCACATGATTTACTCATACTTGCCCAAGGACAGTTTTGCCTTGGTGGGGCAAGCAAAGACTTCTGGTGGCAAGAAATTATTACAGAATTTGGTTCTAATCAGTGCTAAACTTTTCAAGACTTACTATGATGTAGTATACAATCAATACTAAAACCTTCTAGGACTAGGTGAACCTCAGAAACTACATTACTTAAAACCAGGCTTTCAAAAGTTCTTTATCTTTCTAGTCAAAGAGCTGTTTACTAGAAAAAAATTGGCAGGTAGGACCTACAGTATCAAAAATGTTCAGTATTTATCTTTGGCATCTTATTGACATGTTTTGTGACCATTGTAGATTAAGCAAGATATTTAAATGATTTAGAATCATTCATGTTGCCAGCAGCCCTAACACCTCAAAATTAATTTAGTTTAGGTCTACAATGAATATTGAAAATGATTCTAAAAGTGGATCACCTTTTCTTCACTGAGAGGATCAGAGGACTCTGACAGGCTCAAAGGAAGCAAAGGATTGAGTAAAATATTTTTGCACCAAGTAATTGTTGTTTCAGTTTTATACAACTGCGGGAAGGAACAGAACTAATTATGTAGTGTATTCAAGTACAATTTTCTAAATTTTCCTAGTAAGTTACTTGTTTCAATTTGTCATTAAAAGATACTTTCAGGGTGAAAAAAAAGCTTGTAAATTCAAACAGAGTTATGCTTTTTATTGTATCCCAAGGTTTTATGAAAAAAAATCCTTATATAAAAAAACAGACTTAGAATGTCTTGTTTAACATAATAGGATTAACATTACATGGAAGATTATCTTGTTTTATCTACTGTTTTGTGTCAGTTTGCTTCCTAAAATCTAAGATTTTAAGCCACATGGATATCTGTGCAGGAGAAATCACACAGGGCATGTTAAATAGATTCAACACAGCAATGAAAACATCAGCAATCTCAGTTTCACTAATATTTCATGTTTAAGGTTGTTTTGCAACCTTTTGACAAGCAAAATCAATGGGTAAGCCAGATTCACTTAACAACCATGTTACTAACTTATCAACAGTGGTGATAAGTTAACAACTGTGGCAAGAAAGTTCGTAAAAGGGAGTGTTGGAAGTTAAAACCCACCCCTCTCCTAGGAAAATGAAATATTTTGGAATATACTGAAAAGACAGAATACTTCCCCTAAAAAGAGTAGAAATTCAGAAGCAGTAACTCACCTTAGAAGCAGAAACTCAGCCCCCTCCCACCTTTGCTAATGGGCCATTACTCTGGCCTAGGCCAGTCTATTTTACATAACAAAGATCTACTCCAGGTAAAGCTATAATAGGAAGTGCCCAAAGCCCTTTCATTACATCATCATCCAGCAAGGCTCAACCAAGCCTGGGACTCAGGACAGCCTACAGAGGTGCCCCTGCATGGCCCCATGGGAGTCTGACAACCAATCAGAATACAAGCTCAAATTCAATCCCAACAGAGGGTATAAAACAATTGCACTCTCAGCATTTCAGCCCTTCCTTCTTTCTTCACAGAAGGCATGTGATCCTGTCCACCATTAAACCATCATTCTGAGCAGTCACCATGTTTCCAGTGTCTTTCTTGCCCACTTGGAACTGAACTCAGAAGGATAATTCTTCCAACAATTGGCACCCAAACAGATGGGACTCCAAGCTAACCTAACCAGTGGACCAGGCCCAGGTAAGATACCCTTGCTGGCAAGCAGACCCATTGAGTCTGTGGTGAGTTTTCCTGGACCTTGGCTATTTGGGGAAAAAGGGTTTTGAGTGTTGAGAACTTATTTAGGAGAAACTTTGCTCTGAACCCCACACTGCTTTGGCAAGGGCTGCATTGCCCAGGCAGACTAAGTGCATGTGTGTGGGGTATCCACTGAATCTTGGAGAGATATGTTTAACTGGAGGTGGCTCAGGCTCCAGCTTGTTGAGAATGAGCCCTTTGCTTATGAAGCCTCTTCCCGCTTCCCCCCTCCCATCTCTATTCCTTTTCAGCCTTACCAGGAGAAGGGGGTCAGCATTAGCCACCACCCCGCCATCACCAGCTAACCGGCTTCAAGGCTGGGAATCCTTTGCTTTTGTCTTCTCTCTTCCCTAGGGAAGGGGGAGGAGAAGGAAAAGGTGAGGAGAACGACAGCGGTAGGCCATTTGGGGAGCCAATACAAGACCGTTCGGGGAGGCAATATGAGGCAATTTGGGAAAGCAATGGGGAGGCAATTATGAGGCCATTCAGGAAGGCAATACAAGGCTGTTCAGGGAGGCAATACGCAGCCATTTGGGGAGGCAATATGAGGCAATGGGGAGGCAATACGAGGCTGTTCAGGGATGCAATACAAGGCAATGGTGAGGTAATACGAGGCCATTCGGGACGCAATATGAGGCTGTTTGGGGAGGCAATATGAGGGTGTTCCGGGAGGCAATACAGTGACAGCGATAGGCCAATTGGGGAGGCAATGTGGTGGCATTAAGCCTCACTGTGTCTGCCCGCACTCCCTTTGGCCAAGTGCAGCATCCCCCCCCACTGTCGGCTTACCTTCTGAGGCCGCATGGGAGGCAGCTGGGCGAGTGAGAAAAGGAAGGCTCACCAAGCAGCGTGAAAAGGAGTGAATGGGAGGGGCAGGGAGAAAAGGGGCAGGGCCAGTCAGTGGCACGATTTGCCAGTTCTCCGAACTGCACATAAACATAACAACCGGTTCTACCGAATCGGTCCGAACCAGTAGACTCCCACCCAATTCTTACTATTTAAGCAATACAATTTGATTGAGTGTAACTTTGTTTATCAATTTGTCAAAATTTCCTTCATTACAGCCATTTTCTTTCAGTGTACAGGGGAGTGAATTTTCTATGAAATTAGATTAAAATATATTTCTGCCTATCTCCATGATAAATTTGCAATAGCAACTCACAGTAATGAGAAACTGTTTACTTCCCAGGTATTTGCTATTGTTGCTATTTCTGTTCCCGGTAATTAATATGCATGAGCTCTGTAAGCTAGTTGCTTTAAATTCTATATAGAGTTCTAAGATGTGTATAACAAAACACAAACAGAAGGAGACATCTTGTGGAAGTTATTAAAATGCAAAGTAGTCTTTTAAAACTATATTAGGATAGAATCTTTTATTGAAAACTGAACAAACACAAGGTTGTATGCTAGGGATAGCAGAGGAGGACATGGTTGGATGAAAGAGGAAATTTAGTTTTCCATTGACCCACTACAGGACTATTGATCTTCTATAAGGCTCCCCTTTGTTTGAATAATCTTGGTTAGGATCTAATCAAAAACAAAAGATGGATAATTCTCTTCAATATGATGGATGAAATGTAATGGATGAAGGAAAGACAAACTGAACAGAGACAGATTTTTTTTAATACAATTCTTGGCTGCACATTTAATCAGCTTTGCCAAGTTTCAAAAGGAAAACAAAATGTTTTCCTTTGAATGTTTAATGGCTTAACTGTGTCTAGAGATGGAAAATATTACATATTGAAATGAATTTCAGAATATCCTTAATACAGAAAAGACAATTCAGAAGCTAAATTTGAATATAAATCATCTTGCCACATTTTACTTACACTTTTCACTTAGATATCTGAATGGTGAAAGAAAGCATCTGCCGATGTTGAATTGTAATGCTTCACAGATTTGTTCTAATGTTTTCATGCTGTACTAGGCTGTTCTAGGGGAAAAAAGTATCAATATTTAAAACAACATTATTATGAGATCATAAATTGGCATTTTAAATACAAAAAAATCAAGTGATTAATTAGCAAAACTGTTGAATGGAGTTTTAATGCAATCCACCTATCATTTGAAATGCTTTATTTAACAGCCAACTGCGTAAGGTTTTCTGAATTGTGTCATTTATGCTACACACAGATGACATCATAAAGTCTGCAACAAATCTGTGGTTTATAAATATGTGCCCTCAAAATTGTGCTAATCTAAATTGCAGTATAAAATCAGTATAATTCATGACAGACAAGACAATAAAATAGAATGACAATTTAAGAGAAAACATGCTCGTGGTTAGAATAACAGTATAACAGAGTTTATGCCTTAGAATTATTTATGACTTACTTTAAAATTACAGTTTATTTTTATTATTAACTGAATTGGAGGAATTTATTTATTTAAATAATAATTTATTAATAGTTTAACAATAGTAAACGATAATACAAATTAAAATGAAAAAGAGACACAAAAATAAAAAGGGCTAAAAGAAAAAAAATAGTGAAAAGAAAAAGATTATGATGAAAGAACTTCATTACATCTTCATTTCTTCTTAAATAACAGATACAAATCAGAGGTGGTATTCAGCAAGTTCTGACCAGTTCTGGAGAACTGGTAGCAGAAATTTTCAGTAGTTCAGAGAATCAGTGGGATCCTTCCCCCAGGATTGGGGAGGGAATGGAGATTTTACAGTATACTTCCCCTGGAATGGGATGGGAATGGAGATTTTACAGTAAAGCCATGCCCACCAAGCCATGCCACATCCACCAAGCCACGCCCACAGAACCGGTAGTATTTTTTTTTAATCCCACCACTGATACAAATGTCTCAACTCTCATAACTCAACTCTTATAGTAAGCAGAATAACAGAATATTCTGTTGGAATAGAGCTGGAAGAAACTTTGAGGTTTCCTGCTGCTCAAGCAGGAAACCTTATAACATTTCAGACAAATGGTTGTCCAATCTTTTCTTTAAAACCTTCTGGAGGCAAGTTGTTCCACTGATTAATTGTTCCAACTGTCAGGAAATTTTTCTTTAGTTCTAGGTTGTCCCAAAAGTGGCAACTGGACTTACTTGCTTTTCTTTGAAAATATTTTGTTTCTCATCATGAAGTTTCTTCAGTTTTGACAGGATAGTGGGGAATAGAGGCCACAGTGGCTCACATGGTAAGATGCTGGGCTTGCACACCGCTGAGGTTGGCAGCTTGGCGGCTTGATTCCCATCAGCGAATAAACTGTGGAGGGAGAAGAAAGGAGCCCCCCCTGATTGCCTACTGGCATTCAGGTGTCCAGCGGGTAAAGATAACACCGCCTGAAAAAATTCCTTTCACAGAGTCAGCCAGCCACTTTGGTGATCCCTGGCTAACACGTGCCATATGCTAAATAGATAAATAAGTGGGAAATGGAAGGATTTATATTCCTTGCAGACAGCTGGTCATTTGCATTCTTTTAGAGAGTCGTTGAGGTCACTTGGGGATTTGTGTGTGTCCTCAGGTCACCTGAATAGTACAAATGGGTGTGGAGCCTTCTTGGAACTGTTGAAAGGACTGTATTGTGGAGTTGTGCTGTCTGCATGATGTTTTCTGCCCTGTGTCCCTTCATTGTGAGGCCACAGGCTGTTGGGGATGAGTCAATGAGATCTATGTGATCTATCTATGAGCCCGTGTTCAACAGTTCAACAGTGAAGGACACTGGGAAGAAAACATCATTTTATTATGTAAGTATATACTTGTATGTTTGTGTCACTTAACCAGTCAATACAAAAACTTCTGAAAGAAAATTGATCCCACATTAGAAAGATGCTTCAGCTTCCATTCTACTTTAGAACTGAGGTATGATAGAATAAATGTATGTCATATTTCTGTTAATTTTGCAAGCTTTGTGCTTATATTGGTGAAACTTCAGCTCTAATCCAAAATTTGCTTCCATCTGGAAAACTCCTATCTGCCTCTAACATGCCATATACTATTGCAAAAATTGTGATTTACTAGTGTATTGTGAAAAAATTTAAACTACATGGTCATTGTGCATCTCAACTGGTTTTGTGCATTGTACAAAATATGAAATGCAATATTGGTAGAGGTATTATAGAAAAATACTTGAAATTATACATAGCAACGGTTATGGATGGGCAATTTTGGAATTAGAATCAAGAAAGTAATAGAGAAAAAGGGTAGCATTGATGTCAGATAGGTAATATATTATGAACATGACTGGAAAATTATTTTAATTTTTTGTGGGATTCTTCCTTTGGGGGACTATTGACCCAACTCAAAATATCACAAGACCATGCTGTCAAAGTTTGGAATTTGAACCATCAAAGTGGACAATATGGTCAGATAATTCTCCAGTGATCATAGCATGTAAATATGTTGATACAAGTTATCCACATTGAATTTTCGGGGGGGGGAGGCAGGCAGGGGTTATCAGGTTAAGAAAGCAGTAGGCAATGGTAGATTAATGTATAAACCAGTATTTCTCAACCTTAGCAAATTTAAGATATGTACACTTTAACTTCCAGAATTCTCCAGCCAGCTATATGGAATGGAAGATTCTCTATTTCTTAAACAAGGCAAACATGATATAATCATAGTAGGTGGCAACTACGTACTTTATAATCTGAGACAGCATAGTCCAGGCGTCTTCAAACTTGACAGCTTTAAGACTTGTGGACTTCAACTCCCAGAATTCCTCCCCCAGTCATGTTAGTTCAGGAATTCTGGAAGTTGAAGTCCACAAGTCTTAAAGTTGTCAAGTTTGAAGACCCTTGGCATAATCCATAAAATGTAACCAACACACGTAGCAAAAATCTTAACCTTTCCACTATTCATCCTAACATACTGACATGTTTATTTTCCCACTTCTTTAAAATACGTTTTTCTTTATCTCTTTTAATCATTTTGTCTTCTGAAGTCACAACATAAGCTTAGATTGAAAATCAGGCTTGTCAGATGTTACATCTTTTCTATCCTATTCTATGGAGTAGAGGTTTGGTCTCTGACAGAAAGTCACTTGAAGAGACTAGAAGCATTTGAAATGTGGATTTATAGGTGGCTGTTATGTAGAAATTGGGTTGACAAAATCAGAAATGAGGAGGTGATAAGCCACCTGGGAAAGCTAAGGGAAATAATCAAACCATAAAAAAGCAAAAGTTAGAATATTTTGGACATGTGATGTGACACCTGTCCAAATATGGCATACTTCACTTAATCTCCAAGGAAAGATGAAGGCAAATGAGGTGCAGGCAGAAGAAGAACATCATGGCTTAAAAATCTAAGGGACTGGTTTAGATAAAAATCAACAGCACTTTTTCGTGTATCTGTTGATAAAAATAGGATTGCCAACATGATCGCCAAGTCTGATGATGGATATGGCACAAGAAGAAGAATCATTTTCTGAGCTAACACATTCATTAGTACTGTCAAATATAATGGCTTGTCTGAAAAAAAAACTAAGCAAAGATGCTGAATTTGTTAAAAAACGTAACAGGCCCTTTAAAGATAAAGCTCTACCATGTTTTGTCAACAGGTCATTGCAAAAAGAAAGAAAGAAAGAAAAATCACAAACATGTCAAAAGTGGAACAAAAGCAATCACATTTCTAACTCCTATATTGGGTGCCAATGTATTAAAATATTTCCTTTACTATTATTATTTTCATTTTTTTTTTTTTAAAGATTCTCAGCTGGATCCATATTTTCTTTCTTAAGTATTCACCTTATCAATCTAGCATCATGGAAAAAAAAACATTGGAGAGGGGGTGGAGCTGGGTCGCTGCGAGACGGAGGTGATCTTGACTCCTGAGATCACCCGATACTGCTTTGGGACGGTCCCCGGGATCTAAACTGACTCGTAGGGTTGGTGAAAGTTGGGGCGCCTCCTGTTGATCCCAGGGATGTCGCAAAGTCCTGGTTGATCAGGACAGCCCCTTTACCCAGGCGCTGAGGCAGCCATCGGGCTGAAGAAGCTGTGACAGCTCCAGAGGAATGAGATTGGAAGAAGAAGTTGTCGGTCGGTGAGATCATCTTGTTTTTAACCCTTTGGGAACATCCTAGCAACTCTAATGGTGTGAAATTGGAGTGATATGAATAGGCGGCGGAAGAGATTGTGTTTGAAAGTAAAGGTTTTTGTTTCTTCTTTCTTTTTATGGCTTTAAAGACTTTCCTTTTACTTTTTCCTCTTGGGACTCTCTGAATACCTTTTACATTTTGTTGAATCTTGTCTCTTTTTCCTTTTTGGCATTAGGGGCTAACGTAATTTGGTTATTTTGATTTGATTACTTTTTATTTTGCATATAAGAAATGGCACCGAGATTTTTTACTGTCCTTCTTGTTTTGAATAAGACAGGAAGTGATACATTTGGAAGTCACTTGGCAAGGAAGTGAAAGTTGGTTGTAAGATACAATATTGCTACTAGAGACCTGTTATCTTATATAAACATACACACTTGCAAGGACTGTATCCAAGGCTCCGTTGATTAGAAAGTGCTGGATAGGTGCTTTTGGAATATCTCTGAGCCTTCAGTTTGGAACTGAAGAATAAAATGACCTTGGAGAGCTTTTTTAAAATAAAAGAATTGGATCTCTTCGAGAGGCAAAAACAGAGGAGCTGCTATCTTCCTGCCTTCACTAGTTAAGCTCTGGACTCTGCATAGTGGCAATGGAATAAAGAGTGATATTGCTTCCTGCCAAGACTTTTTATTGGTTGGAATTTAATTTTTTTATAATTTGAGCCCCTAAAATACTTTTGTTATTCCTAAAGGAATTTTACTATTTTACTATTTTATCCTTTTTTTATTGATACCTTCCTATTTTTAACTCTTAGCCTTTTTTCTTTTGAGAGTTGGTTTTTTTTTTTTTTCTTCTACGATTGGAAACAAGATAGTTAACTATTGGACTTTTTTTTATTATCCTATTTCCTTTTAAATTCAAGTTTTTAAATTTTTGCCTTTTTCTAAATTATTGTTGTATTATTGATATGTAATTGAACCCCTTTTTTTCCTTTACTATTCTTTTTCCTTTTTTTCTGTAAAAGGATTGTTCTTCTCCCTTTTATAACACTAATTTTTATTTTATTTTTGTTATTGGCCTTCTTTTTTTTTTTTTTTTCCTTCCTTCTTTGGAATTGGTTCTGACAACCTCTGCAACAATGAGTAGAAGACCTTCAATTCCACAAGTAACAGCTCCCACAACAGAAGAGGCAATACAGAAGATATTACAAGCAGTAGGTGAGATTGGAAAAGAACAGAGATAATTGAACAGAAGCTAGACAAGACAGATAAAAAGCTAGACAAGACAGATGAAAAGCTAGACAAGACAGATAAAAAGTTAGACAAGACAGATGAAAATATAAAGGTTTTACAGCAAATAATGGAGAAATATGGTGAGAGGATGAAGAAAATTGAAGAGCAGCAAGAACAAGAGACAAGGAAATGAAGAGTTTTAATACCAGATTAAGGGAAGTTGAGAGCTGACCATAATGAATCTCTGCGAAGTGAAGTTGATAGATCGGAATTCTATTTGAGATTCCAAAATGTTGAGGAAGAGAAGGGTGAAAATCTACTGGAGAAAATGACACAGATTTTGGCAGAACTGTTAGAAATAACGGAAGAGAAGATGAGGGATGGAATAGATGAAGCATTTCGTGTCTTTACAAGATATGCAACGAGGAATAAGCTTCCAAGAGAAATTCATATTAGATTTACTAAGAAGAGTATTAAATCACAAATTTTGCAAACAGTCAGAGACAAGACGCTGAAGCACAACAATAAAGATGTCACGGTATTGAAACAGATACCAAGAAGAATAAGAGAGAGAGAGGAGAATATGCATTTTTATCCAGAGAATTATTGAAGAGAGGGATAAATTATAGATGGCTAATACCAGAAGGCCTCTTGTTTGTCTGGCGGGAACAAAGACATAGAATCGACACAGTGGAGAAGGCAGAGTCATTCTATGAGAGCTATTTTAGAGGAAAAGAGGGAAACGGAGGACATGAAGAACTGATTGTGGAACTTCCAAAGGAAGGTGCAATGATAAGTGAAGAAGAAGAACAACTTGGAGCAGTAGGCGGTCTACCTAGAGAACAAAAAGAAGTTAGAACGACTAGAGCAAAGCAACCTATATATAAGACTTAAATGGAAGGGAAAAAATTGATCTCAATGAATATAAATGGACTCAACTCAATTGTTAAAAGAAGGAAAACATTTCATAAATTAGAGAAATTAAAATTTGATATAATTTGTCTGCAAGAGGTCCATATAAAAAGCAAAATGAATATGTATTAAGGCAAAGAAAGTTAGGAAAGCTATTTACATCATTGGGAGCAATGTAAAAAAGAGGAGTGGCTTTATATATTAAAGATACAATTACTGCAGAATTGATTTATACAGATGAAGATGGGAGGATTTTAATGGTGGAGATAATAGATAACAACACTAAAATGCTCCTGATAGCAATATATGCCAAGTGAGAATCAAGAAGAATTCTATAAGAAATTATATCAAAAAGTGATTGAATTAGACTATGCAAATATCTTTCTGATGGGAGATTTTAATGGGATAATTAATGACCAGTGATTACAAATCTGAAAGAACCAAAAGAAAATTAGAAAAAGCTACCCAAGTCCTTCTTTCAAATGATAGAAGAAATGAATATTAAAGACATATGGAGAGAGAGAAATATTGGAAATAAAGAATTTACTTTTATTCAAATAGACATGAATCATGGTCAAGAATAGATATGGTGGGCATCTGCAGATATGCTCCCGATATACAGAAAATTCAAATTGAAAGTGGGAATGGGCGGATCACAATCCATTGACAGTTGCCTGGAAAGGACAGAGGAGAAGATCTAGATGGACATTAAATAATATGATTTTGAAAGAAGAAGAATTTAAAAAGAGAATTGAGACAGAACTTATCTTTTTTTTCAAGGAAAATAGAAAAGAAGATACATCACTACAAACTCGTTGGGATGCGATGAAGGCTTATACAAGAGGTTTGATAATTGACTAAGGAAAAGAAATATTAAACGGAAGAAGACACTAAAATTTGGAAGATGATTTCAGGAAATTGGAAGAAGAATTACAACAATCAAAGCAAAGGAAAGATATTAAAAGGAAAATGGATGTGATTAAACATAAAATGGCTTTAATGGACAAGGAAGAAATCGCTCAAAAGATTAAAGGCGCTAAACAAAATTACTTTGAAAACGGTAATAAGCCAGGAAGGTGGTTAGCGTATAAAATTAGAAAGGAAAGAGAAATAAAGAAAATTAGCCAATTAATAGATGGAAAAGGGAATATACAGCATGGGAACGATGAAAAGAAAAAAATTATTCGAGACTACTATGAAAAACTGTACTTTCAAGAAGATATTTAGAAGAAAAAATTGAACAGTATTTACAAAAACAAGACTACCACAGATACCTGAAGATATTGAGACAATGTTAGAAGGGAACATAACCATGATGGAATTAACAGAAGCCTTGAAGAAACAAAATACAGGAAAAGCACCAGGCCCAGATGGTCTACCGGCGGAATTTTACAGGACCTTCCAGGAAGTGTTAAGCACTCCCCTTCTAGAAGTGATGAATGAAGTCTTATTAAAAAAGAGAATACCTGAGACATGGTTGGAAGCTTATATTACCCTAATACCTAAAGAAGAAATGGATCTACAACAAGTTAAAAATTATAGACCTATCTCATTGTTGAATTCAGATTATAAAATTTTGCTTCAATCTTGGCAGAAAGACAAAAGCATTTGACAATGTGAACTTGCGGTTTATGATATTGCAAATGATGCAAATGGGCTTGGAAAACTTTATACAAGCTATTGAGGCAATATATAATAATCAAACAGCAAAGATATTGGTAAATGGAGAGTTGACAGAATCTATAGGATAAGAGAAAAGGAACCAGACAAGGTTGTCCTCTGTCGCCCCTGCTGTTTGTTTTAACACTAGAAGTACTGAATAGAGCTATCAGAAGATGAAGAAATAAAAGGAATGAAAATTAAAAAAGAAGAATATAAACTACAGGCGTTTGCAGATGATTTGGTATTCATACTAGAGGATCCACTTAAATCAGCACCTAAGTTGATAGAACAAATAGAAGAATATGGAATGGTGGCAGGTTTAAAATTAATAAAGATAAAACAAAGATCCTAACAAAGAATATGTTAGCAAAACGCAAGAAAGATTTAGAAGATTTATTAGAGATTCAGATTGCAAATAAAGTTAAATATTTGGGAATAAATATAACACCAAGATGCAGTACATTGAAAGAAGATAATTATATAAAACTCAAACAGCAGATAGCGACAGATCTTGAAAGATGGGAAAATATGCAATTATCTCTTATTGGCAGAATATCGACAGTTAAGATGAATGTTTACCCAGAATCTTATATTTATTTCAGACAATTCCAGTTAGACTTGGGAAAGAATACTTTGAAGATTTAAATAAAATCACATCAAAATTCATATGGCAGGGCAAAAGCCAAGAATCAAATTTAAGCTACTACAAGATGCAAGGTCAAGAGGGGACTCGCTCTACCAAATTGGGAATTGTATTATCAAGCTGCAAGCCTGATGTGGGTGAAAGAATGGATAACATTGAGAAACAATAGATTGTTAACTTTAGAGGGTCATGATCTATTATTAGGATGGCATGCTTTCTTATGGTATAAGGGAACTAAAAACAAGGATATTTTAGAAGACACTATGTTCGAGAAGCTTTGTTTTTAAATTGGGAAAAACCAGAAAACAACATTATATACAAATTCCATTATGGGTATCTACTATTGAAGCTTTTCATATGCAATAATATACAAGAAGGAACAAACAGTTAGATATGAAGAGATTTTAAATGAAAAGGGTGAACTCAAATCGATGCAAACACTACAAGAACAAGGTATAAAAATGAATTGGTTTTCATATTTGCAAGTACAATCTAGATATGATGAGGATGTTAAGACTGAAGGGATTTATAAAAGCAAACTGAATTAGATAAAATCTTGATGGGCACGAACGAAAAAATGATTAAAAAACTTTATGGTTATCTATTAGAAGTTAGAATGGAAGAGGAGCAGGTTAAGGAAACAATGATTGCTTGGGGAAAAATTTTGGTTATGGGATAGATTTAGAGAGATGGCAAACACTGTGGGATCAGAATTATAAAATGACAATGTCAACTGCATATAAAGAAAATTTGTATAAGATGTTTTCACCTACCTATGGAGAAGGATTGGCAAGAAAGTGTTGAAGGATAGAAGCTTTGAAATGTGGATGGTGGCTGTTATGGTAAAATTGGGTTGAAAAATCAAAATAGGACTTGAAGCCACCTGGGAAAGCTAAGGGAAAAATCAAACCATAAAAAGCAAACTGAATATTTTGACATGTGATGACACCTGTCCAAATATGATACTTTAATCTCAAGGAAAGATGAAGGAAATGAGGTGCAAAAGAAGAACACATGGCTTAAAAATCTGGACTGGGATAAAAAAACAGCATTTTTGTATCTGTTGATAAAAATAGGATTAACATGACCAAGTCTGATGATGGATATGGACAAGAAGAAGAATCATTTTTGAGCTAAAATATTAGTACTGTCAAATATAATGGCTTGTTGAAAAAAAACTAAGAAGATGCTGAATTTGTTAAAAAAATGTAAAGGTTAAAGATAAATCTACCATGTTTTGTAATATTGAAGAAAAGAAGAAAAATACACATGTGTGGAACAAAAGATACATTTCTAACTTATATTGGGTGCCAATGTATTAAAATATTTCCTTTACTATTATTATTTTCACTAGTTTTTAAAGTTTCAAATATTTTCTTTCTTAAAACCTTATCAAAAAGGAAAAAAAAACATTCATTACAGCTCTTTATCTTATGATAGTACCTTCAGTTAGGCTTAGTTTAAAGGTTATACATTTTTATTTAGTATATGTGAAGTCACAAACCTTATCTATCCTCTACTCTGAATTTACATATATATTATCTACCGTTGACAGTTATATATTTCCAGCCAGATTGACAATATTTATTGCATTCATATATTTCAGTTCTGCTGTAAAACAGTATGAAATAAAGTTGGCAGGAAGCAGTGACTAGCATAAAAATAACTCATATTGCCATATGAGTGAATATTTCAGTGTAGATCTTCCCAATTGTATTTCAGTATTGTAACCAGATCTGAGACAAATAGGATCCGATATTTTTTCTAATAGAATCTGAAATCAATTAACCAGGGCAAAAAACACTGACACCGAATTTTGAGTACCAGAGCTGGTTTTGCCAATAGATCCCTTTCTACTTTCTGCTCACATTTTTATTTTATTTTTTGCGACCTATACATTGTATTCTTTGCTGAATTGCTCTAGATTCCTCCAACTGGAAAATCTGAAGGTAAAAGAAAGAGACTTCACCTAGTTGCATAGAATGTTAAATTGCACCTTATGACTTTCATAAGTTATATTTCACAAGTTATATTTTGAATATGCAAGTATTTCATGTGCTGTAAGTATAGGTTGTTCCATTTACCCACTGTTCTATGGTATGAAAAAATAAAATGCTTTTCTGATTCAATCTTGATATTTTTTACATGAATGAATGAAGGAAAAAAGGAATGAGTTATTAATCATAAAATAGCAAAACATATCAATGTAGTTCCTTGGCACCACTATGGAAGGAGTTTGCCATTACTGCCTTTCAACATTCTTCCCCTTTCAATCCTAGTCCAATATACAACTGTGGATAAAGCCTGGGCTAATAATTGTATTCAGTAGATGATGTTCATGACTCAGTCTGTCAGCCAGAATAGAAGTTGAAGGGAATTTTGACAGCAAGTTATGCCTTCCATTTTTTGCCTTTCAAAGAAAAAAAGGAAGTCCTATTTGAACCTTGAAAGTTTAAAGTAAATATACAGTAATTGTTCAGATCTCAATTATTCTACTAAACTAGATGTTAGTTTAAAACCCTGTACTTCATTAGAAAAAAATAAGATACAAAGAAAATCTATTGTATCAAATGGACTCAGAATTGGCATTTTGAATGATTGAAGGAGTTTTGAAAAGAGTTTCATTTTTTTAAATACATGTGACATGATCAGTTATCTATAATACAAAAATGATGATGAAAAAAAATATCTGACAGCAAAATATACTATAAAAATGCAATGAAAGGGGGAAGTATAGCAGAAATGACATCATGGATCTTGAAGGAAGAGAAATATTTCTTGGTGTATCATAAAATAGTTTCCAATTTATTTTCATTAAAATCATTGCCTTTTATGGCTATACAACCTGCATACAAAAAGCAGATTGTTTTATCCTTTTGGCAAAAGTAAAGCTGAAATGCAAACCAGACTCCATATTATATACTTGAGATGGATTTGCAGCTTGATATTTGTGTAGATGTGTCTTTTGAGGTTTTAAGATGTTGGCATTATGTTTAAATAAATTGCTTTAGCATGCGCACCAAGCAGTTCAGTTCAATGTTAAAATTTAATTTAGTTTGGCTACTTCTTTTGAAGTACAAATTAGTATTGCAAGTTGGCAAAGGACTAATAACAGTGCTTCAAAACAGTTATATAAGATTCAAGCTTGTCCACCCCAAGAATAAAACACCCAGACACAAACTGAGCAACATGGTATATGCAGTACAATGCAGTGAGCCATGTGCAGATCTGTACCTTGGGGAAACAAAACAACCACTTCATAAACACATGGCAAAACATAGGAGAAGAAACCCATCAGGATTAGATTCAGCAGTCTGCCTGTATTTAAAAGACAAAGACCACGCTTTTGAAGACAGCAAAGTCCATATTTTTGACAGTGAGGACTGCTGGTTTGAAAGAGGGGTCAAAGAGGCCATCTATGTCAAAACTCAACAGCCCTCTCTCAACAAAGGACAAGGGATATGACATCATCTACTCCAGTCTACAACACAGTCCTTTCAACAGTTCCAAGAAGGTTCCACACCCATTTGCACCATGACACAGATAAACCTCCGGGTGGCCTTAAAATCTTGCTAAAAGAATGCAAATGACCAGCTGTCTACAAGGAGTATAAATCCTTCCATTCCCCACCATCTAATCAGAGCTGAAGAAGCTTCTTGGATGGAGGCAAAAAGTCTTCAAAGAAAAACCAGAATGGCCAGTTGCCTCTTGAAAAAGCACCTCTGGGACTCTCTATAAATCCCAAGATGTCACATGCACAGAGTTCCACTTCTGAATTATTTTATTTCTCTAGGAATTTGTTGCAGAAAAAGTCCCAATTGTAAGAATTAAACTTTTAGAATCAACCTCTGCTGAAAAATGAGGAAGACCAGAGAAGTACTATTGTATCAGGGGTGGGATTCTACCAGTTCGCACCTATTCTCTAGAACCGGTTGTTAACATTCTAAGCAGTTTGGAGAACCGGTTGTTAGAAGAAATTACTGGCCTAATCCTGTAAGGAAGGCAGGAAGAAAACATTCTGGTGTTGCTTACAGAAACTGCCTCTCCATTAACCCTTATTACATTCTTGGCAGGACTAGACTTCCTGTCTCAGGAACATCTCTGGAGGTTTTCCTCCTCCTTTACTTGTACTTTGCTTATGTGGAGTGACCATTCAAAGTTACAATGGCACTGAAAAAAGTGACTTATGACCATTTTTCACACGACTGTTGCAGCATCCCCACAGTCATGAGAGGCCAGGCGAGGAGATGCGTGCCTCAATGTGAGTGATATTGAGTTGGTCATGCCCAGCCAATAACATGACCACCAAGCCACGCCCACCAACTAAGTCACGCCCACAGAACCGGTTGTTAAAAAAATTGAATCCCACCCCTGTATTGTATCCTACTTTAACTTTGGCACTACATCTTTTGAATATGGAGTCCTTTCTAATGGTAATCTAATCCAGTTTTGTGACATATTTTTTTAAAACATAAGCAAGTAATAGAATGGTTAAAATATAAGGAAAGCTCATTAAGTATTGTACTTCTATTCTCTTCTATGAAAAGACGTTTTGTCACCCCAGTTTGGAAAAACCCAGTTATTTACCAATTTGAAACTTTTTAAGAATGGGACTTATACGAGGACCATACTAGCAAACAACTCTTGAGCCTAAATGTTAAGATTATATTGACCATTGTGTAGGCTGAGGGCAGAACTGAAATGATCTTATCTATTTTCTTCATTTATGCTGCTAGGTTTAAGAGTTTTCCTAATTGTATCAGGACCTTGGAGTAGGCTTTTGGGGACATTATTTCTATAATGACAAAGGTGATAATATATGCCAGACAGCAGACAAAGAAGAAATAATGATGTGGATGATCTTAGCCAGGGGTGTCAAACTCCTGGCCTGTGGGCTGGATGCATCACATGCTGGCTCCATCCTTGGCCAGTTTAGTGAAGGTGGGAAAGTCCTGATACATCAATGTATTGCTGCTGTGACAATGTGAGTTTGACACCTCTGATCTGAGGCCATGCAGCTTCTGAAGTGATTAGAAAACCCATCAGCTATGATGTAAGTAATCAGCATCAGAACACAAGGCTACAAATATTTTAAATAAGTGAATAAATCCAGGGTTTTTTTTTGCTGTGTTCTTAGGTATGACAGACCCACCCATTTAGCACTGCAGCCTTTATTCTCCTCTAAAAGTATGAAATGAGAGCTAATGCCACCATGTTCCACATCCATGAAATAATAACATTTCAGAAAGTCATCCTTTTAAAAGCCACTCATGGCATCAAATTTAAAATAATTTTTATTGAAAGGCATCCTCAAGTTAAGTTATCTTTAAAAACACTTTCATTTTTTGCTGGTTTGTGCTATGGGAAGCACTGTTACATAAAGCTTGTTGCCAGGCTGAGATGTATTAATAGCATTAAGTACTGCTAAGGAAACTGTGACCCTCCAAAGATTGCTGAAATAAGGTTTCCAGCAATCTCAGCTTGCTTAGCTAATAATAAGTGATGCAAAGAGACATAGTTAGGATCCCCAACCTTGTTTTATAGCATAGAATGGTTGTGTTGGCTGGTAGATAGTGATGAGATGTCTAAAATATCTGGAAGATCCTAGGGTGGAAATGAAAGGTATGCAGGCTGCAGTGATTTGCTCATCTGGAAGTAGACCAAATTAATACCAGTAATGCTTTCATTTGAGTAGATACAGACAAATTATTGTCTTCATTGTGTATTTAAATTAAGTGTTGAAATCAATTGGAATCAAATAGATGATTTTATTTGGATTATGATCTTCAATCTTCCGTTCAATTTAATTTTCTGATTAGTGTACATGTCATGGTTTAGTCAGACAAATTGCAGGGTTCAAAATACTTTCAAAATCCAAGCAAAAATATAAAAATAAGGAATAAAACACTACAGGCTTTACTTATTTCATTTAAGGTTATAACAAAAATGTAAGTAGTTTACAGAATGCTGATTTTCTTCAAGTTCTTAACTCATTGGTTGTAGAATTTTTGCAGTGTTGAATCTACAAAGAAGGAAGAAATGTATAATTTGTTTTTGTTTTTACAAATGAATAGTTTAGTGACTACAAATTACAAATGACCCTTTAATTTCTTCATGCTTTTAAAAGTAGCTTAAAGGAAACACAGATGTGAAATGCCTGCACCGTTCAAAGGAAAAGCAGTTCTGCACAGAATGATTAATGTCAAATCATTTGACCTTGAAGCTAATAAGAATTTGAGTGACAAGTCTGACACACATACATACACCAAATGAAACTCTTGAAACAAATTTATAATGGCTACTTCGTATTGTTTCTCACAATATTGTTTTAAGTCTTGCTAAGTTTGTAACCTCAATTGCCTCTTGGCAAATATGTCCTCAGGGGCTGTAACAAAATTAGGAGCAAATTGGGAGGTTAAACTTTAGTTTCATCTAGCAGTGTAAGCTCACATTTGCAATTTACTAAGTCTGAAATTTGTAACTGAGATTCTAACAATCTTTTGCTATTTCTGAACTCAACAAACCTGTATAAAAAGTTCCTCCATACCCTTAAAGGTACAGACCTCAGATTTAATCAGAATAGATTAAATTTGAGAGAGGATTGAACTTGAGAAAAAATTAATGCATAAACTGGTTTGTTTAAATTAATAGGAATGAATCAAATTACTCTCTTCAGACTCAAAATGGCTCTAGCTATGGTACTGTTCAAAGTGTTCCCAGCAGCAGTTTTAGAGAAGAGATTTAAGGGCATTCCATTTAAATCGAACAGGCAGAGAAGAGATCAATGAAACAGTATTGTTACATTTCAAACAAATGTAACTATAAAATTAATTATTTATGGAAACAAGACCAAAGGATGCCCTTGTAAAGAAAATGTAATAACATGAATAAGTAAATAATGTATTATGGTTGGCCTTGATCATAGAAACTACTTAGTTGGCATTGATCATAGAAACTGAAAACTTCAATGTACTATTTTGCTCAAAGAATAGATAACTGGATGAAATTAATGTTTTGTCATATATGATGTGGATTCCAACTTTGGTAGGATTAAGTAAGTTTTCTGGTTGCCAGAAAAAGCCTAGTTATTCTGTTTAGTCATAAATATTATTTCCCACTTGTCCATCACATATTCTGTAGTGACCATTGTAATACAAGAAGGGGCCTATGTCTTGTGAACTCTTCTTCTGGATCTATGATTGGCCAAAGGTCATAAGGTCATAGTGATCATGTGTTTTTTTCCTCTTTCATACATGACATTGTTTGCTATGAATGTCTGTAGTAACAGATGGGACTTATTAACAGCATGTGAAGCAAATTTTAGGGTGCTTCAAGGCTAAAAATGTCTTTGTAGTTAGTTGTGAAGGTCAACACGTGGTAGCTCAATGGGGAATAAGCTCATCTCCCTGATGAGCTTCTTCCTATTGGAAAAAATAACCTTAAACATGCATAGAATTGCACCCACAGGGAAAAAATGGGAATGGAGGAAAAGATTGGACTTGGGGAGAAAAGAAAACTTGGAATTCAAACATTTATTTGGATGCAAAGTTTATCTGCTGAGTTCTATCTACAACTTCCTTTGTTTTTGCTGAACGTAAGGATTACAGTCCCTTGAATGAATTGGGTACATTTATTTTCAAAGCTGTTTTTCTTTCTTTCTGCATATTTATAAAGATTTATAAGGCTTAACAGTTTTTATTAACTAAATAATCATGAATGAAGTGAATATGAATTTTGGTATATATATATTGAATGTTCCTGAGAAAACGGGGTGGTCATTTTAAAAAGTTGTTACAATTATTACTGGAGGATTTTAAATCTTTACTGTCTAGACCAGATGTCGCCTTTCTTTCTCTTCTCCAAACTCCACCAGAATGGCGCAGCCTCTTGGAACAGGATGCCTTGCAGGGTCCCAAAGACTCATTTCTGGCAGAGTTTGGGGGAGAGAAAGAAACACTTTTGCTGCTTTCCTTGTGTGCAGCCAAAAGCATAAGAAGCAGCGGAAAGAAGCAGCCCGGTGGCCAGGCCAGGTGCATGGGGCGCATGGGGCAAGTTCCCCCCCTCTGCCCTTTCCCCTCTCCCCTCATTACCTCGTGTTGTTCGCAATGCAAGTGATGCAAGCCTTGTGTTCCCGTGGGCCATGTGGGTGGCACAGCCTTGTGTTCTCATGCAGCCTGGATTAATTGCTTTGGGGGGGGTGACATTTCTATGCAGACCACCAAAATTTTCTCAAGGACCACCAGTGGTCCCCGGCCCACTGGTTGGTGACCACTGGCCTAGACATTAGCTAGATGAAGGGTTACTGACAAGGGATGGAATGAACCTCATAAAAACTGGAAAGAGTATATTTGGAAAAGGACTAGCTTATCTTATTAGAATTTTAAACTTAAATTGAGGGGGGGCAATCTTCAAAACTTTTAGAACTTAATTCCAAGCAAAAACCACTAGATAACCAATTATATAAGGAGGTAGGGATTAAAAAGGGAAAAGGGGGAGGAGGGGGGAGGAGGAGGGGAAAAGGAAAAATTTATTTATTTATTATTTATTTATTAATTTGACTTGTATGCCGCCCCCTCTCCCGAAAGGACTCGGGGCAAAGTAAAGTGAAGTAAAGAGTGATGGAAAGGATGGAAAACCCAGATACAAAGTAGGAGATATAAGAAACATACCCAAGACTCATAAAGGACTGAAAGGCATATACACTCAAAGTATAGGATGTATATATCATAGGATATAGGATGCATATAATCAGGGTGCACTTGAAATACTAGTACATGAAGGTAAATATGAGATAGTTGCCATTACCGAAACATGGCGGAGTGAAACTGATGAATGGAATGTCATCAGTTTGGACGGATACAAACTATTCAAAAGAAACAGGCCTAACAAAAAAGGAGGTGGATAAAATATCAGTACATCTCTACAGAAATACACAGAACCAAGGATGAAAAGCCCCTAGAATCCATATGGGTCAATAGAAAAGGAAAAAAGAATGACATTGCTATAGGCGTATACTATAAGCAGAAGAAATAGATGATTTTTTTTGCTAAACAACTAACAAATGTATGTGGTAATGGGAGACTTTAATTACCCTGATATCAACTGGGGAAAAAAAACTCTGCAGCAAGTGGGAGATCAAACAGATTCCTAACTAACCTAGCTGACAACTTTGTCATCCAAATGGTAGAGGAGTGAACTAGAGAAAAATCTGTAGTGGACCTAATTCTTACTAATAGAGAATAAATGATAGAGGGACTTGAAATTGCTGGAACTTTGGGTGAGAGTGACCACATCATATAGGAATTCAATATAATGCAAACACAAGCAATAGAATATAATACAGCCAGTATCTTAAAATTTAAAAGAGCTGATTTTTACAAACTCAGAGAGAGCTTAATTCCATGGATGAAAATCCTAAAGAGGAAAACAACTCAAGAAGCATGGGAAACTCTTAAAAATATGATCATAAAAACCCAATCCAGCATGATATCACTGAACCCCCACAAGAAATATAAGAAGCCAGCATGGTTGCACAAAGATCTCTCCGATAAACTAAAAGACAAAAAGGACAAGTAAAAAAAATGGAAAGAGGGATACATAACGAAGGCAGAATACCCACATATAGGCTGAATCTGCAAATATGAAGTCAGAATGAAAAAAGGCTTGCAACAAAAGTCAAAGATAATAAAAACAATTTCTTTCAACATATAAATAATAAGAAAAAAAATCAAGGAAACAGCAGGTCCAATTAAGAGAGAAGATGGTAAGGAAGTAACAGGCAGTAGAGAGAAAGCAGAACTGCTTAACTCGTTCTTTGTAAGATTCTTCACACAAAAAGAAACTAAAGCCCAACCTATCAAAAACCTAACTGGAAAAGACAGAGTAGAAATAAAAATTAAAATAAACAAGAAACTGGGCTAAAGAACCCCTATCTGATCTTAACAAATATAAATCACTGGAACCTGATGGTTTGCAACCCAGGGTTCTGAAGGAGCTGGCAGTTGTTATCTCAGAAACATTGTATCATATCTTTCAAAAATCCTAGAATTACCTGATGCTTAGAAAAGAGGTGGCTGACGTGGTTCTCATCTTCAAAAAAGGGGTAAAAAACCAGACCCAGGAAACTACACACCACCCTAACATAAATATCTGGGAAAATACTGGAAAAGATAATCAAAAACAGATCTGCAAGCATCTAGAAACAAATAAAATCAGAGGTGGTATTCAGCAGGTTCTGACCAGTTCCGGAGAACCGGTAGCGGAAATTTTGACTAGTTCAGAGAACTGGCAAATACTACCTCTGACTGGCCCCGCCCCCATCTATTCTCTCCTCCCGAGTCCCAGTTGATTGGTTAGATCTTTTGTTGCCCTGCACAGGAGAAAGGAGCTGGAAAGCAGGTTGGTGGGGTGGGGAGGGAATGGGGATTTTACAGTATCCTTCCCCTGGAGTGGGTTGGAAATGTAGATTTTACAGTATCCTTCCCCTGCCACGCCCATCAAGCCACACCATACCCACCAAGCCATGCCCACAGAACCGGTAGTAAAAAAAATTGAATAGCACCACTGAATAAAGTTATAACTAAAAGCCACTGTGGGTTTGTTAAAAACGGATCATGCCAAACCAATCTTATTTCATTCTTTGACAAAGTGAATAAATTAGTAAATCAGCAAAATGCTGTGGACATAGTATACTTAGATTTCAGTAAGGCATTCAACAAAATAGACCACAACCTACTTCTTGGCCAGTTAGAAAAATGTGGGATAGACAGTATCATCACTAGATGGATTTGTAACTGGCTGACAAACTATACTCAACAAGTAGTCCATAATGATACTACATCTACATGGAAAGAAGTAAGCAGTGGGATATCACAAGGTTCCATTTTAGGCCCAGTACTCTTCAATATCTTCATAAATAACTTAGATAAGGGAATAGAAGGGGAACTCATCAAATTTGCAGATGACACTAAGCTGGGAGGAATAGCCAACATGCCAGAAGACAAAGTCAGGATCCAAAAAGATCTTGACTGACTTGAACAATGGCCCCATCCAACAACATGAACTTTAATGTGGAGAAAAGCAAGTTTTACACTTAGGCAGGAAAAACCAAAGGTACCAGTTCAGATTAGGTGAAACCTGTCTCAAAAACAATAGCTGTGAGAGGGACCTTGGAGTCCTAGTGGACAATCACTTAAGTCAGTCAGCAGCCAAACGAACTAATTGATTGAATAAACGGAGCATAGAATCAAAATCACAGGAAGTATTAGCACCACTTTATAAAACCTTAGGAAGGTTGCATCCAGTTTTGGTCACCACATTACAAAAAAAGATGTTGAGACTTTGTAAAAAGTGCAAAGAGCAACTAAAACGATTATAGGCCTGGAATCTAAAATAAATGAAGAACAGTTGCAGGATTTGGGTTTGGCTAGTCTAGAGAAAAGAAGAATTATGATATCAGTATTGTATTCCAGTATTTGATGGGTTGCACCGGTAGGCAGGACAAGAAACAATGGATGGAAACTAATCAAGGAGAGAAGCAATGTGGAACTAAGGAGAAACTTCTTAATAGTGAAAACAATTAACCAGTGAAACAGCTTGATGCAAGAAGTTGTAGATGCTTCATCACTGGAGGTTTTTTTTTAGAAGAGACTGGACAATCATTTTTCTGAAATAGTATAGGTTCTCTTGCCTGAACAGGGGGTTGGACTAGAAGACCTCGAAGATCCCTTTCAGTTCGATTCGGATTGATTGACTGAGAGTCAGCAGGTTAATTTGTGAGGCACAGTCTTAAAACAAGGTTTGCAAGCTGTAGTACAGCTTTTGGAAGGAAGAGTTTTGTGCTACTTTAAATGAATGAAGTAACAGCCTATTGGCAAAAAAAATAATTTGTGAGTTTAGGGATTGTAATATTGTAATATTAGCATTTCAAAAGAGAGTATGGATGAGAATTATCTTCCTTGGAGTGTATCATAACTGTGAAATGATGCCAGTTCAGTACAATGTCTCATAAAATCTCTTCCTCTCCCCTCCCCCCCTCTCTCTATGTGTGTGTGTGTGTGTGTATCTATCTATCTATCTATCTATCTATCTATCTATCTATCTATCTATCTATCTATCTAAAACATTGTATTGTATTAATAATTGCTACATTATACTGTACCACCTTTATATTAAATGCTGAAAAGGTTGGTTAGATATGATTTGGTCAGATTTTATTTTCAGATATTATGCTTTACAGCCCTCTTTAAGTAGTTTACAGTGTCAGCATATTGCCTCAGAAATCTGGGTTTTTCATTTTACTGATCTCGGAAGGATGAAAGACTGAGTCAACCTTGAGCTGGTGAGAACTGAACTGCCAAACTGCTAGCAGCTAGCACTCGGCAGAATTAGTCTGCAATACTACATTCCAACCACTGCACCACTACGGCTCTTATAAATACATATACTCCTGATTTTATTTATGATTGATACTACTAAGTGTAGAAATAGACTCAGATGTTAAGGAACCCATGCATGATCTTGCAGAACCACTATATGTTTAAAAACAAGGATTTATCAATGTGAAATAAAAAAGGTTACCTCAAAGTCATTGATCTGCAGTTCTATAGTCACTTCATCTTCTAACAGTTGAATGTGCCTAAAGACCAGCAAGTGCTGTCAATTTTATCTGCCCTTCTCAAACTTAAGGTTAACTGACTATGGTAACTGAATTTTAAAAAATCTGCTTCCCTTTCCCTTCCCATGCCATCACTGATCTGTTATGTTTAATGACTCATTTGGGAATGGGTAGGAAAGGGAATATTCAAGCGTTAAACATAAGAAACAACACTATTTACCTTTATGCAATGTAGAGATATCTTTAATTGCAATGTTTTTTTCTGAAAAAATAGAGAATTGGCAAATGCATTTAAAGATTTTCTTAAGGCATGTACACTATCCTGAGCTATCTCTAGTTTACAGGTTGGTGAACGCGAATGTACAGAATGCTGCAATAAATGAACTTCCCAGCAACATTAAATGCCATCCACAAACAATGACAGATGAATTGGGGTAATAGTCTTACTGTCATGGAGAATGTGATAATAGAAGAAGGTGTTAAGGTTGAGCAGCAGGAAGTACCATTTATCCTCATCTTATTATTCTGTAATGCCTCCTTAACTTAAACTCATATTATCTTCAACCCACAGAGCACACTACAAGTCACAGAAAAGACATGGATTACTTCAGGACAGCAAATAGCTATAGCAAAGGGATTTATTATTGTGTCTTCAAATCATTGTTGACTCCTGCCAGCTCTGGACTACAGTCCTTACATTTTCTAGGCAAGATTTCAGAAGTGGTTTGCCCTTGTCTTCTTCCTAGGGCTGAGAGAGAATAATAGTGCAAGGATCCTCAACTGACTTCATACCTATGGTTGGACTACATCACACAGTTTCTAGCTTAGTGTCTTAATCAAACTGGCTATAAGGCTGTCTTCTTGTTTTTAAATCTAGAACTTGTACAGTTCTGTTCTTTTTGCTTATTGGCTGATTCTTGCAACTCTTCCCATACAAAGGTTAGCCCAGATTAGAACTGAGAAGAATTCTATCTGCTTTCTTCTCTTTCAACATAGGAATTAGATTGAGTGCAAGGTGCCAGATCACTTGGTTTCTACACAAGTAACAACGAGCCTTAGTGGTGCAGGCTGTTAAATGCCTAGCATTTAATTCCAGCTGCCTGCAATTACTGCAGGCTCGAATCCCACCAGGCTCAAGGTTGACTCAACCTTCCATCCTCTCGGGGTAGGTAAATTGAGGACCCAAGATTGTTGGGGGCAATAAGCTGACTTTGTAAAAATGCCGCTTAGTAATAAGCAGGCATATACAATGGAATGAAGGCTATTGCTGAGTGCATTGGGTTGTGCTCCAAAAAATTGTAAGCTGCCCTGAGTCTCCGGAGAAGGGCGGCATATAAATATGATTAAATAAAATAAATACATAAATAAATAACTGCTTTGGAACAGAATAGCTTGTTTGAACTTGTTAGAGACTTGGCTAATGGAGATTTATAAAGTCTCACTAGTAGAACTCCTATTCAAAGGATTTCCAAGTTAAACAATAACTATGGTAGGCTACTATAGTTCTAAATAGCAAAAGCACTTAGACTTATATTCCACTTCACAGTGCTTTACAGCCCTTTCTAAGTTGTTTACAGAGTGAGCATGTTGCCCTCAACAATCTGGATCCTCATTTTACTGACTGGAAGGATGGAAGGCTGAGTCAACCCTTGATCCGGTGAGAACTGCAATAATACATTCTAACCACTGCACCACCACGGCTCTTCTTCTATCCATCTAAGGAATTTTTAGCCCTTCTACCAAAGAGTTCTCCCTCTGGTCCAGACGATATTTTTGTGCCAATCCTAAAATATAAAGGATAACTGTAAGTACACAGTTGCAAATGAGAGAAGATTTAGTTAATAATTTTCTTATAAAAAGCAATCCATTCAAATGTGTAGATGTAAAAATAGTTTACTGAGAAAAAAGTATAGAGAGAATAAAGAAAGGCAATTATCATACATAGATAACTCCAAATATAAGTCAAATCTAACTAAACAAATGCTGTATTAGGTTTTTGGAAAAGTACACATGTTCTTAGTGCTGATTTTAAAAAGGTAAAAGGTTAAAATATCCAATTGCAGGAAATCTAGGTTTATGGCAACCTTTGGTTCTTGGGCATTCCCTGCCATCTGAAACTAGCGACTTCTTTTCTGGCACCAAACATGAAAATGATGATATTGGCATTATCTTGAAAATCATGTGGTACAAAGATTATTTGGAGGCAGAAGAATATTCTATCATGATTTACTAGATTCTCTGCATGGATTGTTCCTGTGACTATGTAGACAGACAAAACAGACTATGTAGACAAGGAGGAAACTGACCACAAGAATGTGATAACACATCATGTGGTCAGCATGAAGCCAAAAGCTTGGAAAAATAAACCTTTGGTCTTGGTGACAATTGGATCCTGCAGCATTATCCTGGGTCATGTATATTTGCCTTCATTTGTGACATACTTTGCTATTAATTTATAAAGGATTTATTTATTTTGGTCATACACGAGGTATCAAATGTATCTCGCCTTATAGAACTCATGCTTCTGCTAATACACTTTTGATGCTGCAGACTAACCATCCACCTGCAGACTTCGATTTCTTGTCTTTTCCAAATTAAGGAGCTCTTCAAAAAGCTCCTGCACACTGAGGTTCATTTAAGCTGAAGTCTGCATGAAAGAGCATTTCCACTTAATAGCAAGGACTTCTTCACTGGTGCCCAGTTCTCTCTGGGTGTCATAACTCTTCCTCCAGCATAATTGGGACTTTTGAATGTCTCCTTTGAGCTGACAGATTTGTTCATAGATTGATAAAAGCTTTTCTCCTGGCTGTCTGCTGGTAATAGAATATACCAAAATGAATGTATGGCCTTTAGAAATGGAGAGTCTCTGCATTGCAGGGAACTGGTGTCTTGCAGTAGTGTTTGTGATCTAAAGAATACAGAAGTTCATGTCACATCACCTAGCAATAAGAAACTTCAGAAGTGGGAATGTACATCTCTCAGAAAGTCCTCTTTGTGAAATGAAGTACCAAAGAATTCTTACCAATACCAGCCACTCCAAACACAACCACTCTAGTAATCAGTACTTTACTGTAGTATCCTGCTTGTACAATTGGGACCCAGTGAAGAACCTTGAAATGGTGAACAGGCCTGGGGAGAAGAGAATTCAAAACAAAACATAACCAAGCTTAGAGAGAAAGACCTTTGTGTGTTTTCCATTCAAAGAGTCTGCATGCCGGGAAGATTCCATTCCTTCTTTAGTTGAAGTTCTTAGGATTAATCTTGCAAAAAGGACAGTCATTTTCACATGCACAACTTCCACAT
Organism: Naja naja; assembly: GCA_009733165.1. Taxonomy (NCBI): domain Eukaryota; kingdom Metazoa; phylum Chordata; class Lepidosauria; order Squamata; family Elapidae; genus Naja; species Naja naja. The sequence continues at coordinate 9,911,516 of CM019153.1, forward strand.
TAAGCAATGTTTTTCTACTGAATGAGGCAGTGGTGGGATTCAATTTTTTTTACTACCGGTTCTGTGGGTGTGGCTTGGTGGGCGTGGTGTGGCTTGATGGGCGTGGCAGGGAAAGGTTACTATAAAATCTTCATTCCCACCCCACTCCAGGGGAAGGTTACTGCAAAATCCCCATTCCCTCCCCACCCCACTAACCTGCTTTCCAGTTCCGTTCTCCTGTGCAGGGCAACAAAAGAAGACCCAGCCGATCAGCTGGGACTCAGGAGGCAGAGAATAGATGGGATGGGGCCAGTCAGAGGTGGTATTTGCCGGTTCTCCGAACTACTCAAAATTTCCATTACAGGTTCTTCAGAACTGATCAGAACCTGCTGAATACCACCTCTGGAATGAGGAATTTGGGGAGTTGAAATATTCTCATCTGGAAATTACTGTCACCCTGGACTAAATCAAAGAGCAGAAAGAAATATTTCTTTATACAAGAAGCTTAATCTGCCAATTTTGCCAACATTACTTCTTGGCCACTATATTAAGAAAGGAGCAGAAACAGGGCATAAATATATTTTAAGAAATTATAAGTTAGATAAAACAGCTTACTAGAGCAGGTACTTAGCTTGGTGCCCACCAGATGTTTTGTCAGGATACTGTGCTAGAGAAAGCTAATTCTGAATGCAAAATAAGTGGGAAGGGCAGATCATATTTCAGACTAAGAATATTTGGTTACTCCTTACTACTCTGATAATGCACTGGGTATTTTGGTCCTGAATGAAACAAATCTAGAATTTGTGTCAAATGTGATTGCAGTAGATGTTGCTGAATAATTTCTCTGAATATCATTGTTTTCTCCATAAAGATAATTATTGTTAAAAGGAAGCAGGAGAACTGATGAGTCTAAAATAATAAAGAATTATCAAGTGACCTCAAGAATTTATTCTATAGGTTTAATAATTCATGAAAGAATTATAAATTATCAGAAGCTGTATAAGGTTGATTCACTAATTATTCCTCCTCCTGCATTTCCAATTTTGTTTTTCTGCCTTTCAGTAATTCACTGTAAGATGAACTGCTGACAATAGTTAAATTGCAGTCACCTCTCTGTAAGACACAATGTAAACTCAGAATTTAGGTATGTTATCTCTTCCTTTATATTTTTATCTCTGACCAAAGAAAGGGGATAACATTTCTGTTAAGTTTGCATGAAGAGTCAGACGCGAAGAGCTTCAGTGAAGAGTTTATTAAGTGACTACAGCTCGAATGGACCCGACTTGGCTGGGCTATGGCTGCTTCTTATAGCCAGCAGCCGTAGTTGCCAGCCAATCAGAGTGCAGGGTTTTCCCACTTTTAAACCAATCTTATTTGACATTTTGCAAGAACAATTCAAACTAAACCAATGACATTCAAACCTACATACATAACACCCCTCCCACTAGGTTCAGTCCATACCAAATCCCAACCTATCTAATGTATTCTTTTAAATAGGTGGGGCTCTTGTGCATACGTTGAGACCTTCATGGTTCAGAAGTTTTAACATTCTCACCCAGTGAGAGAGGAAATGTTCTGCTGACATTTCCCCACTGGGACTTCCTGTGAAAGAAGACCCTGTTTGATTGTTAGAATCTGGTCTCTCCTCCCAACCCATCTCCAGCCCAATGTCAGCACCCAAGTCAGGTAGTGATGTACAATCTTCCACTTCTAAGGATGGATTTTAGCATTGTGACAGGTTTTGGAATGGTTCCTGTCGTAATGGTTCGTTACACATGGGGTTGATTCTTGCTTGCTGATTATCCTCATGTTCCTCCCCTCCCCTCCAGAAGTGACATCAGGTGAGGGAACTAGAGAGGAACAAGTGCGATGTTCCTGAGAGAACCTGGATCTAAGTTGATCAATGTGCCTGCTCCAGAGGAGTCCATCCTCTGTTTGCACCCTGTAAGAACGAGGGCCTGTGATCTGAGTTATCTCAGCAGGAATCCACAAAGGTTCACTTATAAGGTTCTTAGCATGAACAGAATCACCCACACTGAATGTGCGAACTTTGGAAGTGGAATCTAGTGGTGCGTTGGGTGCGTAAGTGGGATGAAGGCGGTCAAGGGAAGACCTAAGTTTCCTACCCATCAACAACTCTGCTGGGGATAAGTTATTAGATGGGTTAGGAGTGATGTGCTGAACACTGAGAAGTTTTTCAACTTTCTCAGTGATATCCCCAGGACCCAGTTGCTGAAGCTTCTCCTTGGTAAAATGTACCATTCATTCAGCCCGGCTGTTAGCTGAAGGGTGCCCAGGGGCAGTAAGGGCATGTCTGATACCCTGTTGTGCTAAATAGGATTCAAAAAGGTTGGATGTAAATTGAGGGCCATTGTCAGAGACAAGAACATCAGGTAACCCGTGGGTTACAAAAAGTTTTTTGAGCTGTTTGATGACAGCATCAGTTGTGGTGGATGCCATGGGGATTACCTCTAGCCATTTGGAATATGCATCTACTATAATAAGAAAGGTGTGCCCTCTGGTAGGGCCAGCAAAATCAATGTGAATCCTGGACCACGGGCCCCTAGGACATTCCCATTCCTGTGTGAGAGGTGGTGCAGGCCTGACTACCTGACAGTTGGGACAAGATGCAACCCAGTTTTCAACCATTTTGTCAATACCTGGCCACCATACATAACTCCTGGCCAATCCCTTCATCCTTACAATACCAGGATGACCCTCATGTAACATTTCCAAAACCTCTTTGCAGTTTTGCAGGAATAACCACCCTGTTACCCCACAAAATACATCCTCTTAATACAGATAATTCAGTTTGCCTGGACTTAAAAGGTTGGGCAAGGTGAGGTAGATCTTGAAGAGGCCAACCTTTCTTAATCCAGCCTATAACAGGAGCCAACACAGTGTCTTTGGCAGTCTCTCTGGCAATTTCAGCAGCATGAACTGGAAGCTTGGCAACAGTTTCTAGAAAAAAGGTGTGTGTTTCAGGTTCAAAGTCCTCCTTGTGGCAAGGAAGTGGGCAATGACTCAGTGCATCAGCATGTCCAATGTCCTTGCCAGGCTTGTGGATAAGTTTGTATGAATAAGCAGCAAGAAATTCAGTCCACTTCAGCATTCTTGGTGACAGGATAGTAGGTGTAGGCTTGTCCCCTGCCACAATGCCTAACAAAGGTTTGTGATCTGTAACAATGGTAAATGTTCTCCCATACAGATATTCATGTAATTTCTTAACAGTTGCAACAATTGCCAATGCCTCCTTGTCCAATTGGCTGTAATTCCTCTCTGCTTTGGTCAAAGTGCGAGAGTAAAATGCAATAGGGGCTTCTCTCCCACTGGGAAGCCTGTGGCTCAAAACCCCCCCCACACTCCAAAAGGGGATGCATCACAAGTCAGTACAACAGGCAAATTCTCAGAGAACTGTATCAGTACAGCATCAGACGTGATTAGTCTTTTAATACTGTTAAATGCTGATTGTTCCTTCCTGCCCCAGACCCAAGCAGACTTTTTATCAAGTAATCTGTGCAATGGTTCAGCAATGGTTGCCTTCTGAGGTAGGAACATGTGATAAAAGTTAATGAGTCCAAGGAAAGCTTGCAAATCTGTTTTGCATTTAGGTCTAGGGGCTTCTTTGATTACTTGAACCTTGGCATCTGTAGGGTGGATGCCATGCTTGTCAATCATGTAGCCCAGGAACTCAACCTTGTCAGTTTTAAGAGTGCATTTTTCTTCCTTGACTTTTAACCCCGCTTTCCTGAATCTGGTAACGACTTCTCTGAGTCTTTCTTGTAACTGAGTGTCATTTTCAGCAGAGATTAATACATCATAAAAGTAAGGCACTACCCCTGGCAGTCCTTGCAGCATTCTTTCCATAAGGCTTTGAAAGATGCCTGGTGCCACGCTTACTCCAAATTGTAACCTTTTACATTTGAAAGCACCTCTATGAGTCACAATGGTTTGGGCCTCTGCAGTAGCATCATCAACTGTTAGTTGTTGATATGCCTGGGCCAGATCCAATTTGGCAAAGACTGTACCCCTGCCAAGTGAATGTTACAGATGATGCACCACTGGAACTGGATATGCGCTCTGCAGTGCATGGTTCAGTGTCCCCTTATAGTCTCCACAGATTCTTACTGACCCATCAGTCTTGACTGGTGTGACTATGGGTGTCTCCCATCTGGAGTGGTCAGTGGGCTCTAAAACCCCTTGAGCTATTAATTTGTCTAATTGTGCATCAATTTTTTCCTTTAAAGCAAATGGGACCCTTCTGGGCTTTAAACGAATTGGGGGTACCTTGGGGTCTAAGTTGAAAGTGATAGGGGTCCCCATATACTTGCCCAATCCTTTGCTGAAGACCTCTGGAAACTCAGACTTCAAGGCCTCCTCCCATTCAGAGTTGCTCACGTGATTGATGCCAGTCACCTCGATGCCTAGTGGCTTGAACCACTCAAGTCCCAGCAAGCTTGGGCGATCCTTGTCCACAATGGTCAGGGGCAAACATTTGGTGTGGCCTTTAAACTTCACATTGAATTCTCTTGTTCCAACTACTGGAAACTTGTTCCCTTGGTAGTCTTTAAGAGTTAGTGCTTGCTTCTGGAAATGTTTCTTCTGAATGTTGGGTAGTAGCCCGTGAATGGTGTCCCATGACACCATAGATAAATAGGAGCCTGAGTCCACTTCCATTTGGCAAGGCCTTCCTTCAATGAGTACCTTCACATGTACTTTTCTGCTTCTCAAGAGTGAAGAATGACCAATGGTGACTGTTTGATGAGTTTCATTCTTCCCATTTGCTTCTGAGTTGCACCCCATTTTCTCACTGAAGTTGTTGGGCTTGAATTCTTTCTCAGGAAATTTCTTCCTACTAGGTGGAGTTCTGGATGATTTGCAGACTCTTGCTAGGTGACCTCTTTTCTCACAACGTAGGCAGATGGTATCAAGAAACTTGCATTCAGTGCGGGGGTGGCTTCCCCCACAACCTATAAATTCCTTCCTCCACCTCACTACAGTCTGACTCAGAATCTATTTGCTCGCAATGAGTTGTTGTGGACTTTTCCACATCAGGATGGCTTGAGGCCTTGTTAATTTTCTTCATGGCTGCTGCTGAGGACTTGGTTGCTTCTGTTGAAACAGCTTCCTCTATAGCCTCCTTAAATGTGATCTTAGGTTTCATTAGTAATTTGCTCTGTAAGACCTTATCTTTAAAGCCTAGAACAAACCGATCACGCATGGCCTCTTCTAAGCTGATAAACTCACAAGCACCCCCAATGTCCCTTAAACTTGCCACGAAGTCATTAACATTTTTGCTTTCCCCTTGATCCCGACGATAAAACTCGTGTCTCTTAATGAGGCACGATACTTGTGGGGTGTAATGGGCTCTTAAAAGTTTTTCTAAATCAGGCCATTCCATTACCTTCAAGTCTTCAGCTCCCGCCAATGCCTTCGCCATCTTGAAGACTGCCGGACCGCTGTGCGTGAAAAATACCGCCCTCTTCCGCTTCTCGGGGATGTCGACGAGGTCGTTTCCTTCCAAATACATTTGGAAGCGATCCGCATACGATTCCCAGTCTTCTGCCGCCGGATCGAAGGGGGTGGGGGGGGTGTTCAGCGCAGCCATCTCGCTCTTCTTCAGGGAAATCCCACCTTCGTCACCAGTGTTAAGTTTGCATGAAGAGTCAGACGCGAAGAGCTTCAGTGAAGAGTTTATTAAGTGACTACAGCTCGAATGGACCCGACTTGGCTGGGCTTTGGCTGCTTCTTATAGCCAGCAGCCGTAGTTGCCAGCCAATCAGAGTGCAGGGTTTTCCGCACTTTTAAACCAATCTTATTTGACATTTTACAAGAACAATTCAAACTAAACCAATGACATTCAAACCTACATACATAACAATTTCTGTAGTAGATATGTTATTATCTTATCTATGCATGCCTCTGGATATGATTTGCACCTACAAAACAAAAAAACTGATGAGTCTGATCGATGCATTCAAAAATTCACATGGATAAGAAAAGTCATGTACTTATTTGTTTAATTTATTGGGAAACATAAACTGAGCTTCCTTTTAAAATATTCTGTCAATATATTCAGGGCTATATATAAACTGCAACCAGCTTACAATATGTAGAAACTGCTAAAAGAAGTTAACCTTTGAACTCCTAATCCCAAATGATTTTGAATAATTTGCTATGACTTCCAGGGAAATTGTATATGTTGGGAACTATAATGAAGCTTCATTATACTGAAGCTGTGATCCTAAGGGAGGAGGAGAAGCAAGAGGATGGAGGAGGATTTTTTTAACATAGTCTTGAAATAGAAAACTTCAATAAAAGACATAAGGGGCAAAATTGTGTTGATGTCATCCTCCATCGATTCTCTGTCTTGTGCTTGCCAACTGAAGTCATTGTAAGTACTTCCAAATAGGGGCATCCCTCTCTGATTGGCATCCTTGTTTTTTTAGCACTAGTTATTGTCCTCTGCAGTCATTTTGTTCTGACTAGTCCAGACTCTCTTGCTTTCCACTTCCATTTTGTCTTAAGAAGAAACATATCTTGTAGTTGATCCAACAAGTCTGAGGCTCCTAAAAAACCAAACAACCAACAAACAAGAAAGACACACCCAGTTACTTCAGAGCAGTTTCTTTTATTGTTCCCCACCTATAGACAGAAATCTTGCTAAACTAAAGAAAACTACTTGCATCATTAAAGATATACCCTGAGAACATCTAGAGAGAAGTTGTCTGTACTTTCTTCCACCCAAGCAAACTATCCAAGCCTTTGCTGTTTCTTGCTCTTTTGGAATACAACTCCTCCCTTCTGGGAATCCAAACTAAACTCCACCACGCCTGGTTCCATTAAGCCAAACTTTCCTTGACCTATGTCTTTTCATCTCTTTTAGAAGCTCAGAGCCCCAATTAATACCTATATTTCCTATTTTAGTTTCTGCCCAGCCTTGATAAAGCATGCTGCCCTTATTTCCCTTCTGTCACACTGCTGCAAATCTTTTTTCTTTCCTCCCCATCGCCCTTAAAACACCTTTAAGTTGAGCAGCTTGGCTCTGACTTTAATTGGAGATGAGACAGGGAAATGGATATGTTTATAGGAGGTTAGAAACTACTGCACTTTGGAACAAAATCCAGGAAAGAACTATTCATCCTTTTCTGAGAGTTTTTCCCAAGGAAACCCAGGGCTGCTACTCACAGCTTCCTGCCAGGGCCACATGGCAGATAAGGGCAGCCATGTAGAAGAAAGCTGTTGGTGGAATTGTCCAGTTCTCCCAGATGTTGAGTTCAAAACACAGAAAGTCTTGAAATGAAGTTAATTTTGGTGAATGGAGCTTTGCTTCTATGAAGCTGAACAACCAGTTCTTCCATGCTATAAAGTTATTGACCTAAATGGAACATAGGAATCAGGGATGGGATCTGACCGGTATAACTACCGGTTCTGTTGCTCTGCATCGCGCGCGCATGCATGCGCGAGTCATGCAAGTCGCACAAGTGCAATTTACAACCTGCTGAGCTGCCCAGACATCTCAGCAGCACTGCGTGCAAGTGCGCAGAGGTTGGAGAAGCCCTTTTCCCCTGCTTTTTCAACTGCAGTTGTGTTGCGCAAAGCAGCTGCGGTTGAAAATGCAGGAAATAAAGGTCAGGTAAGAGCCCGGGCAAGCAGGTGGGCCAAAACAGCAGCAAACATAGAACCGGTTCTGTGTATGCTCTCTGTTTGCTGCTCTTCAGAGCAACCGGTTCTACAGTGGACAGAACCAATAGAATCCCACCCCTGATAGGAATGAAGAAAAACATGGTTTCCTTTGTTTTGATCATTGTAGTTTCAGAATTATTTATTTATTTATTTATTTATTTATTTATTTATTTATTATTTATTTATTTATGTATTTAGGTATGTATGTATGTATGTATGTATGTATGTATGTATGTATGTATTTATTTATTTATTTATTTATTTATTTATTTATTTATTAGACTTGTATGCCGTCCTCTCTCCCTAAGGACTCAGGGCGGCTCACAGAATAAAATACAATACAATAAATTAACTAAAAAATGATTAAATAGTACAAGCCTAATATTAAACATTAAAACTATTAAAATTATTTTAAAAGAAGCCCTCCCCATTGGTTCAGTCCAGGCCGGCCTGCTGAAATAATAGTCTTTAGGTCACGGCGGAAGGAGCGGAGATCCGTAACCAAGCGAAGGTCCTAGGGGAGTTGATTCCACAGGGTGGGTACCCCCACAGAAAAGGCCCTACCTCTGGGCACCGCCAGCCGACATTTTCTAGCTGACGGTATCCCAAGAAGGCCCTGCCTGTGGGAGTGTAATGATAGTAAAATAATAATAAAAAAGAATCTATGTTACTATGACATGAGAGAACTTGTGAATAGGGTTTTAAAGCACCTATGTATGCCAGCATCTAGAAAAACAAAGTAAAAGAAGTTGCCTGATGAAGATAGAACAATCTTTAAAAGAAAAAGGCAGCTACTTTCTACTTGGAAATCACTTCTAGATTTTGTGCTTGCAATGGAAAATAATGAAACATTGACTTTGGGTTTTGTTGTTATGGAAATGGATACATATATTAAGTATGTAGTTGAGACTTTAATGTTATTATGATAATTTATTGCAATAAAAAGAGTTGGAAGTCAATGCTTTTCTTTTTCTTTTCCCCTTTACATTCCTCTTTTTATTTCCCCCTTTCCCTCCCCCCATTTTCCCATTACTTTCATTTTCATTTATATTTTCTACTTTGATAAGTTTAATGAAATTATAACAAAAAATAGAATCCAAAGGCAGCTATTAAGGAGACATGTCCATCAAGAGGCCAACTTATGAGGCGTGCCTTACCTTCCAAGACTGAAGTGTCGAAAAACCAAACAGGTCCTATGGTGGCTCTGAACCAGAGTGAGCACTACCTTCACTCTGTGCCAACCCAGTGCAATCCTGCCTGGAATTTTTAAAGTTGGCTTTAGGAACAGCCAGAGCACCACAGCAAAGAAGCAGTTTGAAATGCCATCTGGAACTGAGCAAATTCTGATGTACAGTATTTCTGGGAGAAAATACTGTAACCTAGTACATCCATGGAATTGGAACATGCTTGAAACATCATAAAAAGCATATTTTTAAATGAGCCACAGCTGTTGCTTCTGCTGATATTACATATCCACATAGAACCAAACGATATAACAAGGATCTGAAAATCCTCTGTAAAATTCCAGTCAAGTATTTAGCATGCAAAATGAGAATCAAAATTTCAAAATGGGTTCATTTCTCCCATCTTTGTGATCAGTACAACACAAAATGTCAAATAGTGTACATTCCGGTGGATTACATTCCAATCATGTTGCAGCTTCCAAATGATCTAATCATTGCAAAAGTTATATAGTGGAAGCTTCTGAAGAATACTTTTGAGATTACTTTTTCTTTACTTTTGTTCTTTCTGTAAGGCAACATCCTCCTATAAAATATGATAGCATTTTTGATGAGACACTGTTCCATTTTAGAACTGACCACTTTTTCCTGGATAAAGTCTATAAGCTGATCAGTTTTAAGCAGATTTCATGTAATGTTAGCAACTATTAACCAGAAGGCAAGATTTTTTAGAAAAGCCTTTTGGGGGGATGTAAGTAAATTTGCCCCTAATGAGGACAAATAACTTCATTGAGTCTGTTCTGCCATGTTTTTATACTAGTATACTGAATCATTTTCTATTAGCAATATGTTTGATTAACATATTGCACATTCCTGAAGTTCACAAAAATTTATTGACCTATTTGGTGCCCTTTTAGTTTGTCTGCTATATACATTCACCAAAACATTCCTCTGTTTTCTTTTTAAATAGTTATATGGCTATATATGTACTATAGTTATTATATTACTACTGCAATGCTCTCTACATGGGGCTGCCCTTGAGGACCACTTGGAGGCTTCAGCTGGTGCAGAATGCAGCTGCACGGGTTGTGATGGGAGTATCCCAATACTCCCATATTACACCCCTCTTGCATGAGCTGCATTGGTTACTGGTTGCCCTCCGGGTGAGATTCAAGATGCTGGTAATTACCTATAAAACTCTACATGGCTTAGGGCCGGGGTATTTGCCGGACCATCTACTGCTGGCAGCGATTTCCCAGCACCCGGTGCGCTCCCACAGACAGGGCCTCCTTGGGGTGCCATCGGCCAGACAGTGTCGGCCGGTGGCACCCAGGGAGAGAGCCTTCTCTATGGGAGTGCCCACCCTGTGGAACCAGCTGCCCTTGGAGCTGCGGTTGGCCCCTGACCTTCAATCCTTCCGTCGCGACCTGAAGACATGGCTCTTCCAGCAGGCCAACCTGGGCTGAGTGGGGGGGTTATTGGCTTTTACTGGTTTTATTGCTTGTTGTGGGTTTTTAAATTATTGTTGGGATTTAATGTTTTTAATATTTTTAATTTTTGTATTCTATGTCTTCTTATAGTTGTGAGCTGCCCTGAGTCCTTCGGGAGATAGGGCAGCATATAAATCCCATCATAAAATAAATAATTAAAATAAATATGTACAAGAAGAAAGAATATAATATACTATAAATTAAATATACAAATATAATAATATAATATAATATAATATAATATAATATAATATAATTAATATAACTGTGCTATGATTGAAATGCTGAAAGCTGGTGATCACAGTTTACACAATATACTAGCAAATCTATACTCAAGATGCTTCAAAGAAGAAAAAATATCCAATGCAATGAAAAATGCTGAGCTGATTCTTATACAGAAGAAAGGGCTCAATTATTTAAAGAACTATTGCCCAATAAACTTCTTTCAATCATCTACAAGTTTTTCACCAAGATAATAGCAAAAAGAATATCGATAACATTAAATGATGCATAGCCAAAATAGCAGGCAGGGTTCAGAAGTGGCTACAGCACAATAGATCACATCCAGGTTATTCAGCAAGTTTGAATGGCACAACGAGTACATTATGTTTCTGTGCATGACTTTCATTGACTACAAAAAGGCATTTAACTCAGTATTCCCACAAGCAATAATGAATGCATTGCTCAATCAAGGCGTAGGCATTGCTTACATAAAGTTACTACAATCAATATATGAAAAAACAGTGGTGGCAATTTGCCTTAGTGATCTTAAAGTGGAAATCAACATAGAAAAAGGTAGATAACAAGGCAATACAATATCACCTATCCTTTTCTCAGCCTACCTTAAAGAAGCATTTTGCAAACTAGACTGGGCAAAAAGTAGAATAAAAATCAATGGTGCCTATTTAAATCACTTAAGATTTGCAGATGATGTTGTTTTCTCACAAGACCCAGAAGAGCTACAAAGACACATACAAGAGGCGCACAAAGCAGGAGAACCATTTGGCTTAAAAATAAATGTGAAAAAGAGACAGGTTAGGTTTAATAAATTCAATGAAGAAAACAAATATATCTGGATAAGAACTAGATGTAGTAGACCACTACTTATATCTTGGCCAATGGATCTTGTTGTGAGAGGAGATCTTGGAGTCTTAGTGGACAACCAGCTAAATATGAGCCAGCAGTGTGCAGCAGCAGCCACCAAAAAAGCTAATGCAATCCTAAGTTGCATTAACAGAGGGATACAATCGAGATCAAGTGAGGTACTAATACCACTCTATAAAACCTTAGTAAGACCACACCTAGAGTACTGCATCCAGTTTTGTTCACCACATTATAAAAAAGATGTTGAGACTCTAGAAAAAGTACAGAGAAGAGCAACCAGAATGTTTAGGGGACTGGAGACTAAAATATATGAAGAACGGTTACAGGAATTGGGTATGGCTAGTTTAATGAAGAGAAGGACCAGGGGAGACATGATAGCGGTCTTCCAATATTTGAGGGGCTGCCACAGAGAGGAGGGGATCAAGCTATTTTCTAAAGCACCCGAAGGCCAGACAAGGAATAATGGATGGAAACTGAACAAGGAAAGATTTAACCTGGAAATAAGGAGAAACTTTCTGACAGTGAGAACAATTAACCAGCTTGCCCTCGGAAGTTGTGGAAGTGCCATCACTTGAGACTTTCAAGAAGAGATTGGACTGCCATTTGTCAGAAATGGTGTAGAGTCTCCCACTTGGGTGGGGGGTTTGACTAGATGAACTACAAGGTCCCTTCCAACTCTGATTATCTGTTATCTATTGTCACTCTTGCTCTTGCCAGCTCATGAAGCTTAGATAGGAGAGGTGAAGCCATGACAGGTATCTCACTTTCCTTTTTTCAGTGAGATAGTCCTGCTGGTGGGATGCTGATAGCATCTTTGGACATTTTTTAACATCGATATTGTTAAATGTTGAAATAATTGAGATATTAACTTATCATTTTTCAATGACAAAAAGAATTAAGCAAGAAATATGCTACAAAGGAGCTAACCTTAAATCCAATTATTAGTCCTTGTTTGAAAAGAAATAATGGAAGATTGTACAAAGGCTGGATAGCAAAATTTTCCCCATACAGTTTTTCATCACAGCAGTGACTGAGGTAGGTATTGGCTTAGGAACATATATTAAGGACAGATTTGTTTCCAATAACAAGAAGTACAATTTTTATTACTTTTTCTGTTCTTTTTTTCTTGTAAGAAATGCCTTTATTATTCTTATGTTCTCCTAAATGGCTATTTAACAAGTCCACTGGATATCAGCTACTTGTTCATTTTAACAGCATACTATTGAACATATGGTATTAATGAAATGGAATAATGCTTTTAAATTCATTTTTCAGGAACAAGTAATATGGATTAATAGAACTGACATGTACTCATAAATAGTCTATATCTGTGGTTCTCAAATTCTGTCTGTTATTTTGATTAGTTGAACAAATACAAATTCCACAAATGAAATTAAACCCTTTTGTAGGCCCACTTCTATAGCTCCTTATAAAGTCTTTCAACTTTTATTTCAATTCAATCTTTGAAAGATGATTTAGTTTGAAAATGTTGGAAAATCTGTATCTCTTCACAACAATGGAGAAATGTCTTGTACATGTGGAATTTTCTGGAAACAGCATCATATTTTTTAATGTTTTTCAAGAACTCCTTTATGGTCAGAGGTAGTATTTGAAAAACAAGTTTTATGCTAGGGGTTAATGCACAGCATGTTCAGCTTTCCATTTAATAGAATATTGAATGGACTAGTCATGTGATCTTGGAGCCTGGTGGCACTAAAGATCTGTCTAGAGACATTTTATTCATGGAATATCCAGGCCTTAAAGCATCCTTAGTGTACTGGTAGTCCTCAACTTACAACAATTCATTTAGTGTCTGTTTGAAGTTACAATGGCACTGAAAAAAGTGACTTACAACTATTTTTGTAGTGTCCCCATGATCATGTGATCAAAATTCAGATGCTTGGCAACTGACTCATATTTGTGACATTTGCAGTGTCCCAAGGTCATGGAATCACCTTTTGCAACCTTCTGACAAGCAAAGTTAATGGGGAAATCAGGTTCTCTTAACAACCATGTTATTTACTTAACAGCTGCAGTGATTCACTTAACAATCATGGCAAGAAAAGTCATAGAATTGGGCAAAACTCACTTAATAAATGTCTTACTTAGCAACAGAAATTTTGGGCTCAATTGTGATGGTAAGTTAAGGACTACCTATACTTAGGCACATATCCAGGTTCTGTTGATCCTATGATAGAAAATCCTTAGATCTCTTTTTAAACAATTTCTTCTGAGTAATCAATGCTAATGTCCCATCTAGTAGGATAGCTTTGGAAATTATGGGCAATTAAAATAGTAGCTACCAAAATCTACTGCTTAAAAATACTTAAATTACTGCTCTTATATTATAGTTGTTTACTATTTCTACCATTAATAACAATAACAATCATTCATAACAAAAAGGAAAGTGGACGTATTACTGTTGTATGTTATGTGGTTCCACCAGCAATGTATCTTCAAGCTCAGGTGGTACTGAAGAATATTCTAATAATTCTACACCATCCAGTAGCACAATAATTCAAGGCTAGAGATGGATTGTTATTTTCACTGATGTTAATACATTTCACTAGCTTGAATAAATATATTCTATCTAGCTAAATTGTTTTATGATATAGAAGATCTTGAAAGAAAAGGGAAAAAAAGTTTATGGACCAGAATTCTTTTCTAAAATGCAAACAGTTTGATAGTTCCCTTTGGTTCATTAAAAGAATATCAGGTGAATATTGAAATATTTTTTTTGTATATTCAATGATGTATTCTTCCAAGAGGGTAAGTCAGTACAGAAAACAACCATATTATAGTTCTTCAAATCTTCTTTTCTTGTTGTTTATGTAATCTAATGGTTGGGTTCATTCCTGTCAAAATGCATAATGTGTTTTGCAAATCAGCCATTGTAATTCTTAAACCATTGCCTATGCTTTACTGTATTGTGGAAACCTAACAAATGCCAATTTATTTCATGAACCATAATCCAACCAGTAATGCTTAACATGAAGTGTGAACCAACTTTTTACTGTGGAATGTATGTTCTTAATTGTGAAATGTTTATTTTCTCTGAAGAAGCTATGCTTGCCTAAGGTTTTAAAGGTTTGCTCAAGAAAATGAACAGATATTTGGGACTTGCGTACAATTAGATCGATTTATTTAGAGAATGTGTAACCTATTGGCAAAGGGGCTCCATTACAAATGTGATTTCTATGATTTTCCCTTATGTTGTTTTTGCAAACAGAGAATCAGGATCTTTGTCCTTTGAATTGTGATATTTCATACTCTGCCAAAAATCTCATCTTGTATTTCTGAATGGAGATGGTACAAATTAAGAAAATTCTTGCTTTGTATTTTTCCATCACTGGGCTCACTCAGTTATTACAAAATACGGTAGTTACAAAGAATGGAGCCTTTGATATATGATACTTCAATCTTCTGGTGTCTCTCTGTATTTGCATTGTTTACAAGGTATTTTTTTCACTGTCATGCTCCATAGCTGGTCACAACTATGGGAAATGCTAGCATACCACCTTAATGAATCCCATGGGTTTGGAATGCCACAGAGGTCTGGTGCCATGACTACCCAGAAGCTTTGAGGCTATTCAAAGCATTTGTTTACACTTTTATAATCAGGTTTCCAACCCAGAGCCTCACTTCATAACAGCTTGAGATATATTGCAAATCATCATACAAATATACATTGACCTGGAGATAGGAAGTTATGGAGACAGTTATTTATTTATTTATTTAATTAAACTTATATGCCACCCAACTCCCAAAGGACTCAGAACCCAAAGGACCCAAAGTTACTAGCTAGCTTGGTGGGACTAAAAGCAAGAAGTTGTAATTGGTTGATGTTCTCTGCATTCAGGTACTAGCAAGCTCAGAGGAACAAAGACAAGTTGTCAGTAATGTTCACAAGCCATAGATGAAGAGACAATAAACATAAACATGAAGATCGCATATATCTCCAAATAATGAAGACAACTAAGAAAAAATCTGATTCTCCCTCATAGACTGATGCTGGGCGATGTACAACTAGCCATAAAAACTGTATAAATATTATAATAAGAGCAACTAGAAACATAAATAAAATTCAAGAGTAAATAGGAAAGGATGAGGCTTCAGGGTTCCAGCCAACCCCATGGCCCAAAGCTAGTTGCCAGAGCCAGGTCTTTAAGTATTTAAGAAAAGCCAGGAGAATGGGGCCCAGGGTCACCTCACTTTGAAAACATGAAAGGAAATACTTGGGACTGAAATGGTCTATAACAACTATAAATATTTCAACATACCCCAATTCTGATTTTCTAAATGTTCAAAAGATTGCATGGAAAATCAGAGTGGATACAACTATTGGTGTGTTATCCCTTTAATGAGAGTTAGAAAAGAAAAGCTGCCAGGAAACAGCCTTGCACATGATCTGGATTTTAAACTCTTTTAATCCAAGAAAGCAATGGAAGGCAGCATCAAGGAATTATATTTATTTTGTAGTTGAAAACTGTCTAAACTGTATCCAGGATTATGTAAATATGAAAGAGAGAGGGAGGGAGGGAGGGAGGGAGGGAGATGATGTGATTATTTTCACATCATGATTGCACTCATAATTAGGCATGCTCCACTGTCTCATTGACTTCATGTCATTAACACTTTATTTTAAAATAATGATGAATACTCAGAAGAGTCTGTTGATTGTAAACTGATACTTTTTAAGGCACAAATATATGATTCTACAATACAATTTTGTGAATTAATCCTTGCATTAGCCCATTTAATAACTGCAGTAAAGTGGAGATTAGCAAATCATCAGCAAGTATATCAGAAGGGGTCTAATTGTGAATTTCCAGCAATGTCTAGGTGATATGCAAGTTTCAGCCTCTCCTTTTACAAATGCCATAAAGTGGATGTGATTAACTGTTGTCCTTATATGATATTTTAAATAATAATTTACATTATATATAAAACCTTCTAATTGTTAGCTTATTCTGTTGTGAATTACATGAAATCTCTGGCAATGGCAGTATCTGATTGATTTTAACTGGATTTAACACTCATGAAGATCAGATCTGGTTACTACTTGGATGGTATACTAGAGGAGTAACTTAGACTGGGTAGTTAAAGAAACCGCTTACTTATACATTGCTGCCAAGAAATCTATATGGATGCAAGAATATCAGAAACTGATGTCAATTTGAAGTAGACTTTATTAGATTACAAATAAATTTCAATAAATTTCATTTTTAGTTTAACATTCAGTTGAGAACTATTTTATCTAGATTGAAAATCTCCAAGTGATTAGAAAGTCATAAACTTTTCTCTATCCATTTGTTACCATCTTGTTAAGATGGTTCAACATGATAACTCAAATGTCATACATAATGTAATATTTTGCTTATCTTCTCAGCAATCAGCCAGACACATTAGAGAAAACAATTTACAGTATTTAAATGATCTGTCTAGAAGCAGATCCATTTGTTCATTTTTTTAAAAAAGCCTGACTGCAAAGTTTCATCATTACTGCTCTTCAAGGCCATGAAAATGGTATGTGAAAGTTGCAGGGCCATTTGCTGAGAGCAATTGGAAGACACAGTTAATATATTTTTGACAGAGGCAAATTATTTAAACATTTCAGGATGGCTTATTGGTTAAATGCAGTGGCAACAGTGCTTTAGTTCTTTGATTTGATCTTCAAGGGTTTTTGTACAAGCAGCAATAAGACAAATTCTATCACTGGTTGATTTTTTTGTTAAAGAAATTAAACCAGTGCTGCCAGCAAATACACTTTAAAGTTTCTTGGCTCCAGAATAGAGATCCTTTGCTGGGCTTGGAATACTTCCCTGTTTTCTAAGAGTCAGATGACACATTGGATATGTTTGCATACAAATTAGTAACCACATTTAAGACAAATGTATTGTGCTCTAGAAAAATGGGCTGAATAAATAGTAATGCAAATGAAATGGATAGCTCAATTCCCACCAGAGATTAAGCTAAAATGGCAAGTTCATTTCTTGTGGCCATGTTCATATAACTCCAAAGCTCACTTGATGTAATTTGTTGAATGCAATAGTATAGGTTTACTAAACAAGATACTAGGTAAAATATAATTTTACTGTAAAACTAATAGTATAGGGTTTATATATAGATATGAATACAACTTTTACATTATGTGAACTCAGTATGATTATTTTTAGGTTCACTGCTATGTGAAATTGAATAATTGGGTGAACAGAATAGCTAATGATGGATAAGTGTGTTATATGAACACAACCACTTGGTTAATTAGATAGCTTACTTATAAAAATAATATTGGGAGGATAAAAATAAGCCACTGTTTCTTTTTATTTTTAAAAATGCAGTTATTTGGTCTTTTGGTATAGCTCTCTAGATATCCTTAAAACTAAACTCACATGAAATTTTCTATCCATATTAACTGTCCCTATCCTGCTACAATATGTTTCTGTTCTGACTTACTATTGCATCAGGCCATACAAGGTTTGTTAGAGAAAGCCATTGATTGAAGTTCCAACTTTGCTACCTTGTCCCTGTCTCAATATCATTTGCCAGTTGTAGCTCTGACTGGTGGATTGTTTTGGCAGGCATCCAGATCATTGGGTTTATCTGATACCAAAAAAGTTGATTCACAGGGGAAAGATTGCACAGTATTATTTCTTGCTTTAACATGGTAACTCTTTCTTGAACTCGATGCAAATAATCCAAAAGTTGATTGATGGGGAACAGTGCTTGCTATACTGTAGATTATTTTGATACAGGCTTTAGTGCTATATTGAAAGTGTACTAGATCAGTTGTCAGTGGGCCAGGAACCACTGGTGGTCCATGAGAAAATTTTGGTGGTCCGCAGAGAAATGTCACCCCCAAAGCACCCCCCAAAGCAATTAATCCAGGCTGCGTGGGAACACAAGGCTGCACTGCCAACATGGCCCATGGGAACACCAGGATTGCATTGCTTGCATTGCGAACAACACGAGGTAGTGAGGGGAGGGGGGAAAGGACAGAGGGGGGAACTTGCTCCACTCGCCCCATGCGCCTCGCCTGGCTACTGGGCTGCTTCTTTCCACTTCTTTCTTCTTATGCTTTTGTCTGCATGCAAGGAAACAGCAAAAGTCTTTCTTTCTCTCCCCCAAACTCTGCCAGAAATGAGTCTTTGGGACCCTGCAAGGCATCCTGCTCCAAGAGTCTGTACCATTCTGGAGAAGTTTGGGGGAGAGAAAGAAAGACTTCTGCTGCTTCTGCTGTTTTCCTTGTATGAAGCCAAAAGTCTCTCTCTCTCTCTCTCTCTCTCTCTCCCCCTGAGAAGGGAGCTGTAGATGGTATCCTGTGATCCCAAATAAAGAATGATCGTTAGGTAGGAAAATGGAGTGGGGAATTTTCCTGCAGACTTTTTTGGGGATTTTACCAGGGTCTCTGGTCCGCGGGATTTAAAATTATGAGTTTGGTGGTCCAAAAGGTTGGCAACTCTTGTACCAGATTACACCCAAACCAAGCTACTTGATGGCTGATTAGCAGGTCTGTAAACAATCTTTATTGAATAATCCCCACTTCAATCTACACATCATCTTTAAGGCAGCCTATTTTTGAGATGGATTTTACTGAAAAACATCTTTATTATGTAGGTACCTTATCATACCAATCAGCTTGCAGGATACCAGTATATGGTAGTTATTTCCTATTCTTTTTTCCTAAAATAAAATTATAAGTGTAGTGAAGGGAGGTTTCAGGACAGCTATAGCCTTTGACCAATAGAATATAGCTCATTTGCACCTCAATAAATCATTCTAGAGTGCTCCCACAAACACTGATGGAGAAACAGAACAGATTGTTCTCATATTTAAACTGTTGCTTGAGTATTTTAAGAGAAGAACATTATTTGTCGAAACAACTAAGAATGACCTAAACTTTTCTGAATCATTGGTTAAAGATGTGATAAAGGCAACATTAGTGAGAAATTGTCAGGTTACATTCATACCAGGGTTCGATACAAAGAGGGAGAAGGCTCTGGACAGGATTATTTGCCATGGGGTTGAAAGGTTTAACTGTACTGCAACTGCTTTGTTTCTCAAATTTTATTTCCCTTGGACATAATGACAGGAACAACATGCTATGATTTAATCTGACATCAAGGGTGGCATTTCCAGAGCAAGTACCTAGAAAAGAAAGATTTAATCACCATCATGTGCAGTAGTTTAGTTTCAGAGTGTATATTTATAATGCATATTTATATTGTTCGTATATTTATATTTTGTATATTTATATTACACAACAACAAAGATCAGGCACATTTTATACATATTATAGTAAATGCAACATAGATTTTAATTCAAATCCTCATTTGACCTACATAATAAAGAACCAAGTTCTTCTTGGTTTATTTATTCCCTTCTTGTTTACTCTTGGCTTCTGTTCCTACCCAAACTCTTCTTTTGGCCTAATAAGAGTTAGCTTTCAGTGGTTATTTGGCTTCTTAATTTGAAGTGCAAATTAACTTACTGCTTACTTACCAGCTCCTGCTTTGTTAAACTGTGTGGCTCAATGACCCAGAATTTCTTTTAAATTTATAACACTAGCTCCTTCTTTGATGCTTACTTGTTAATTAAACTTTTTTGTCTTTTCTAGAAGCTAAGATTTCTTCAGTCCATGTCAACTTCTAGGGCTTAAAATAGTCTGTCAGAATATCCTAGGAATTGATATTCTTCATCTGATAGACTAGGTCCTTTGGCCACTGACTGATATGTTAAGATAGTATGTTTACAGTTAACCTTTTTAAGAAAGTTAACAAAAATGTGGCAGGCAAAACTGGACACATGGCATCTATTATTGTGTTTAGAACCATGCTCCTTTGGCTGAAGGACAACTGCATATAAACAAAGTACTATTTTGACTAGTCTTTGGCACCTCAGTTCTCTAAGACCATTAATGCTCCTGGGAGATCAACAATCTTCTCCTGTATTACAGCTGATTCATTTGGAAAAGAACCAGTATTCATTATAGCAACCAAGTTGTTAGCACATCATTAGTCACTGTCATATTTGAATCTTGATTTTTAATTTGTGTTCTGGTTCAGCTGTGATTTTTTTCTTATTTGTTGCAATATAAATGGTTTTTCAAATAGTACCTTTATTATCAACCCATATTTACATAATTGTGTTTTATGCGGTATTATAAATAGCTTATAAAGCAAATACACAATGTGTAACTCATGGGCCATATCCAGCCCACAAGTTCCCTTTCTGTGCCTGCAAAATTCTAAATTGCGGCCAGTAGCAAGATGATTTTATATATTTATTTATTTTTATATGACTAGACACTAAAGTATGTAAGTATCCAGATTGGATCCTGCATGAAAGTATGTGTATTAAAACTCTGTAAAACTAATATGCATAATTATACTATCCACAATTCTCCAAATTTCTAACGTTTTAGCTCTGTCTCCCTCAGTAGTGCCACTATGTCTCTGGCCATGTACACTGTGGTTTTCAAAGCTAAAAACTTAAAAAAAAATAAACTATGTCCCTGGCAAAACTGTTCTAAAAATTGCAGTCATCTTTAAAGCCAGCTTGCCAATGAATCCATAGCAGAATCTGTTTCCAGAGATCTAGTTCAATCAAAAATGAGTTCCAGAGCAGAGGCATCAGATTTAAAACTGGTAAATTCAATTTTGGAAATCATGTATATCTTACATTTAAAAAAGGAAGTGGTGTCTGGAGGCCCCCTTTTGTAGACATCCAAAGAAAGCATATTTTCCATAGCTATGTATGTAATATCTTATTTGAGCAATTTGATCAATGGGCTTTGCACTCTCTCTGTGTGTGTACTGTATGTGTGCAATTGTTTTTACTAACTGTTGAATATTTCTGCTGCCCAGATATTTCTGCTGTGGTCCAGATACCAATAATAAAGTTGATTCTCACTCATCACTTTTGGATGGCTTATAAATCCTATTGAGAATGCAATACTGAGCACACTTCTATTTATTAGAATTATAAATCCTCAAGAAGCCACAATGAGCTACTCATACAGGAAATGTTATTACCTAGCTATCACATCGAAAGGTACCTCAAATGAAAAAAAATACATGATGTTATAAAAGTATATTGTAGATATATTCAGTTCAGCAAGACCTCTGGATTTGTTCCTGCAAGCAACAAAGCAACCACAGCCACTTGACACAGATAACTCAAAACAAAGCAAGAACTCAAGGTACAAGGGATAAACATAGATTGGTATTCATATTTGCAAATACATACAAGATATGAAAAAGACACTAAGATGGCTGGGTTTTACAAGGAATTGACTGAATTAGATAAAATCTTAACAGGCACTGAAGAGAAGATGATTTAAAAACTATATGGTTACCTATTAAGAGTGAACCTAGAGGAAGAGCAAGTGAAAGAAAGAATGATTGCGTGGGGGAATATTTTTGGATATGGGATAGATTTGGATAAATGGCACTATGGACTAGAAACTATAAGTTAATTATGTCAACAGACTACAAAGAGAATTTGTATAAGATGTTTTACAGGTGGCACTTACCCCCTGAGAATAGCTAAGATGTTCAAAGACAAATTGGCAAAGTGTTGGAAATGTCAACAGACACCTGGATCATACTACCGTATGTGGTGGACATGCATTGATGCTAAAAATATTGGACTAGAATACACATGTGGTTGGAAAAAATGATAAAACAACATATAGATTTAAAACCAGATATATTTTTATTGGGAATTTTGCCTGAAGGTTACATCAGAGAGATAACATATTTGATTATCAATGTACTAACAGCAGCTAGAATTGTATTTGCACAAAATTGGAAAAATGAGAAAATTCCAACAGAGAAGGAAACAATTAAGAAAATAATGGAATGTGCGGAAATGAATAGATTGACAATGGCAATTAGAGAGCAGGAAGAAAAAGATTATTATAAGATTTGGAATTTATTCAAGAATGGATAGATAAGAGTAAGAAATTAAATATTTGATAATAGCAATAATATATTATAATTGATCGATTAGGATTGAATAAGAGAATGAATATAACTTAGGTAAGGATCGAATATACTTTTGAAAGATAATAATTATATGTTAATGATAATACAATGATTGACCAATGCGATATAAAATAGTGATTAGAATAGTTATAAATATAAATAAGTAAGAAATGTATGATATTATTATGTGCACAAGATATATGTACCCAACTGACACACTGGAAAACTGAAAGATGGTTTTATTTGTTTGTTTTTGTTATAAAAATAAAAAAACTTTTTCTAAAAAAAAAGACACAGATACTGATGGTCCTTTAGCCAAGAACGTGAATTTATAGAAGGTTCTCTCTAATGAGGATAACTCACTTTTGGGTCACACACTGGAAAAGTACATTTGCTCTTGTTACCTGTTCTTTTGGAAGTCATGTAAAAGGTTAAAGATCAGCTACGAGGAAGAAAAAAACATCTGTTTAGTGAATCCAATTATGGCATAGGTAAAGTATCTTATTATATACTTTTTAATTCATTAACTGGGTTTAAAGCACCTATCCACCTTAGAGTGACAATATTTATATTATTACTTCTTGTAATTAACTAGTTAGCTACAGTACTATTACTGTCAATGATTCCCTGATATCATTGCTAGCTATGTATGCAACAACTATGTGTTAGAATATAGGACTGTATAACTACAGTATAACTACTACATGTTAAGCTATTCTTCCACACTTTTCCATATGTATTGGCAAAGAGTTGTGAGCCTTCAGAGGGTCCCAGTCACCAAGGCAAATGGTGAAAGATTTTGCAACATCTGAACCCACATCTTTTCCACACCTTTCTTATAGGAAATTGCTTTTTTATCTATCTATCTATCTATCTATCTATCTATCTATCTATCTATCTATCTATCTACCTACCTACCTACCTACCTATCTACCTACCTACCTACCTACCTATCCATCCACCCACCCACCCACCTACCTACCTATCTACCTACCCACCCACCCACCTATCTATCTATCTATCTATCTATCTACCTATCTACCTACTACCTACCTACCTCCTGAGTTGCTCAATATCTTTATGTACATCATTTATTTATTTAATTGCTATAGCCACCCATTTCAGTCAATGACTCTGGACAGTTTTCAATTAAAAATATATATATATTACAGTTAAAAATATTAATAACATTTTAAAATAATAAAAACAATAAAACCAATAAAAAACACCAAAGACAATCAAATTAAATAAACATAGGAGCAAGATACTTGGCCATTAGCAATAAAAACCAGGAAATGGAGCTGTTGACACATACATAGCCCCAGGCTTAGGAACATACCCAGGTTTTTAGGGCCTTACGGAAGGCTAGCAGGGTTGGGGTCATTCTAATTTCCAAAGGGAAAATGCTCCACAGAACAGGGGCCACTGCAGAAAAAAAATCATCTTTTTGTCCCCCATCAGCTGGCATTCTTTGGTTAATGGAATCTGCAGCATCCCCATTCTGCTTGACCTAGATCCATGATGGCGAACCTACGGCGCGCATGCTGAAAGTGGCACGCAGAGCCACTTCTGCCAGCACACGAGTGGTCACCTGGAAGAGCCCCAATGCACCTGCCCGCCCACTGAATGTCAGGTATCTGGTGCACATGTGCGGGAGGTGGGGTATGCGGGAGATGCACACACATGCACAGAGACACGCAGGGTGTCGGGGGGTGTCACGCACATGTGCAGAGACATGCAGCATGCACGGGGATCACGTGTGCATGCGCAGGGAGTGTAGGGGCCCCCCGCACAAATTGCCTTCTGGGTGCTGGCACACAAGCACACGCGCAAATTTTGACATGGGAACCCAAAAAGGTTAGCCACCACTGATCTAGATAGACAGTAGAAACTCTTGAAAAAAGGCAATCTGTTAGGTACCCCAATCCAAAGTCATGTAGGGCTTAAAAAAATTAGGTAGTCCACAACTTACAACAGTTTGTTTAGCGATTGTTCAAAGTTACAATGGCACTGAAAAAAATGACTCGTGACTGCTTTCCACATTTACAACCATTGCAGCATCCCCACAGTCATGTGATCAAAATTCAGACACTTGCCCAGTGACTCATACTGTATTTATGACTGTGGCCGTGTCCCAGGGTAATGTGATCCCCTTTTGCAAGCTTCTGACAAAGTCAATGGGGAAGCCAGGTTCACTTAAAAACTGAGTAACTAATTTAATAATTGCAGTTATTCATTTAACAACTGTGGCAAGTAAAGTTGTAAATGGAACAAAACTCACTTAACAACTGTCTCGCTTAGCAACAGAAATTTTGGGTTCAATTATGGTCATATGTCAAGGACTATGTTTAACCATCAGCACCCCTGAACTGTACCTGGAAACACACTGGTAGTCAGTGCAGCTCACACAGGAATGATGTTAGCTAAGAGTGTGTTCTACTAATTTTAAACCCTACTGATGGAAGTTGTAACTTAATTTTTATAACTTTATATTGCAAAACAGCTTTTGGGTTGTTTTCTTGTTAAGTATTAGCAGTAACCAGAAGAGGCAATTACAATACTAATCATTGTGTTTGTAAAAAGATATATGTGATACAGTATGAATTCATGAAAGAGCAGTCGTTCATGTTTTGTTTTGTTTTTTTGCCCAAAGTCACATTGAAAAAGTGGTTGGAGAATTGATTCTATAGATCAATTCCTCCTGTAGAATGTTGGTATTTTTATCCTAAGGAACAGCTTTTTACTTTTGCTTCCACTTAGTGAGTGACTTTTCACAGTAAAAGAAAATTCAAGGGCAAAGCTTGAGCCAAGTATTTTTCTTCATGAAATGGGGCAAACGAAATAATTGTAATTGTTGAAGAAATGTAAACATATATTTAATGGCTGGACCTCTTTATTTGTCTTCATGCTAGACAATGGTAAACATTTGAAAAGAATCTACTAATGCATTCGATTTAATAAATTACCCAAATGAATTTTGAAGAAAAGAAAACATTACCCAAGTTAATAAAGCTTTTCATGTAAAGCTGATTTAAAATTACTTTGGTTTATTTAAAGTTACTTAAAATATTTTTATTTCTTCATTTTATTTCTGAGCCAAGAAACCGTCATCAATTTTATACACATTAAAATTAGAATTCTCATTCCCACCCTTTCACTGAAACTTTGCTAGCATGTGTTCTAATTGCTATTATTTTCATAAGAAAGCTGCAACTCAGTCTATAATGCTGAAAATCCATCTGAGAAAGGGTTCCAATTGTCTTTCAAGAGTTAGGTTGATTCTAGAAATCTGGTGTGACTGGCCTTTCAGCCATAAAGGTCATGAGATGCTTTTGTGATTAATAAATGGAGGAGAAGGTCAAGGAGAAGGTCAAGGAACTAAAGCAAAAGAATATTTATTTTATTTTATTTTTAATTACGTTTATATGCCGCCCTTCTCCGAAGACTCAGGGCGGCTTACAATTTTTGGGATACAACCCAGTGTGCTCAGCAATAGCCTTCATTCCATTGTATATGCCTGCTTATCTCAGACCATTTTACTTAAAATTATGGGGATCTGTCCCTGGGATCCCCTGGCCTTTTCCCCCTTCAACTAGCCTATTGTTGAGCTTTTCAAAGCTAGTTCTGAGATGGGCTACCTACTAATAGTGTCCTTTCCTTTTATTTTTTTGGATCTTTTAGCATTTCATTTTCCCAGGCTTTGATCTACTAACAAGATTGACAGCTTCTAGAATAGAATAGAATACTTTATTGGCCAAGTGTGATTGGACACACAAGGAATTTGTCTTGGTGTAAATACTCTCAGTATACATAAAAGAAAAGATACAGGTGAAACTTGAAAAATTTGAATATCGTGCAAAAGTTCATTTACAAGTGAAACTCAAAAAATTAGAATATCGTGCAAAAGTTCATTTATTTCAGTAATGCAACTTAAAAGGTGAAACTAATATATGAGATAGACTCATTACATGCAAAACAAGATAGTTCAAGCCATGATTTGTCATAATTGTGATGATTATGGCTGACAGCTCATGAAAACCCCAAATCCACAATCTCAGAAAATTAGAATATTACATGTAATCAATAAAACAAGGATTGTACATAGAACAATATCGGACCTCTGAAAAGCATAAGCATGCCTATGTACTCAGTACTTGGTTTGGGCCCCTTTTGCAGCAATTACTGCCTCAATGCGGTGTGGCATGGAAGCTATCAGCCTGTGGCACTGCTGAGATGTTATGGAAGACCAGGATGCTTCAATAGCTCTTCTGCATTGTTTGGTCTCATGTCTCTCATCTTTCTCTTGGCAATGCCCCATAGATTCTCTATGGGGTTCAGGTCAGGTGAGTTTGCTGGACAAGGTCTATCTCATATATTAGTTTCACCTTTTAAGTTGCATTACTGAAATAAATGAACTTTTGCACGATATTCTAATTTTTCGAGTTTCACCTGTACATTCGTTAAGAATCAAGAATCATAACGTACAACACTTAATGATAGTCATAGGGTACAGTCAGAAATCAAATCATACTAGGAAACAGTCAATATATACCGTAAGGATACAAGTGACAAAGTTACAGTCCTACAATCACAAGTGGGAGGGGAGGGGTGATAAGGAGTGATGAGAAGATTAACAGTAATAGTAGTGCAGACTTTATAATAGTTGAACAGTGTTGAGGGAATTATTTGTTTAACAGAATGATGGCTTTCAGGAAAAAAACTGTTCTTGTGTCTAGTTGTTCTGGTGTGCAGTGCTGTATAGCGTCATTTTGAGGGAAGGAATTGAAACAGTTTATGTCCAGGATGTGAAGGGTCTATAAATATTTTCACAGCCCACTTTTTGACTTCTGCAGTGTACAGGTCCTCGATTGAAGGCAGGTGGGTAGTAATCATTTTTTCTGAAGTCCTAATTATCCTCTGAAGTCTGTGTCTGTCCTGTTGGGTTGCAGAACGAAACCAGACAGTTATAGAGGTGCAGATGATACACTCAATAATTCCTCTGTAGAACTGTATCAGCAGCTCCTTGGGCAGTTTGAACTTTCTGAGTTGGCGCAGAAAGAACATTCTTTGTTGTACTTTTTTGATGACGTTTTTGATGTTAGGTGTCCGTTTTTGATGTTAGGTGTCCATTTTAGGTCATGTGATATAGTAGAACCTAGAAATTTGATACTGTGTTGTCTAGTATTGTAAGAGGTGGTAGTATGGGAGGGTTTCTTCTAAAGTCTACCACCATTTCTACGGTTTTGAGTGTGTTCAGTTCCAGATTGTTCTGGTTACACCACGAGGCAAGTTGTATAACCTCCTGTCTGTATGCAGATTCATCGTTGTCTCGAATGAGACCAATCACTGTTGTGTCATCAGCAAACTTTAGTATTTTAACAGATGGATCGTTTGAGATGCAGTCATTGGTATATAGAGAGAAGAGAAGTGGACAAAGCACACAGCCTTGTGGGGGCCCTGTGCTGATTGTACAGGTATTGGATGTGCTTCTTCCTAGCTTCACCTGATGCTTCCTGTCTGTTAGGAAGCTTATGATCCACTTACAAGTGTGTTCAGGTACCGCTAGTTGGTTTAATTCTACCTGGCAGATCAGATTTTGGTATTCCTCTATCTTTCATAAGACCTGTAAGATGAGATTTGTCCCTATTTATTAAAAAGTAACATTCTTGAAATAGGAGCTTGAAAAATGCTAATACTTATTATTAGTTAAACATTCTATTTACAGAAATGGGAAAACAGATTAATCATTTTACCTTTTGCAGACAAAGCAAAGAATCTCCCATAAAGTTACAGAAAATTTTAAGATTCAACTATGATTTCTTTGATGGTCTCCAACTTACCTGCAACTGTCTTACTTTGATTTCCAATTCAGGACTTACTTGCATCTGATTATATTCTGAATTTAAATTCCCCTTTAAGGCATAAGCCTTAAAATATACCTTTGTACTCAAAACTTTTCCTCAATATCACTGATTTTACAAATGTCTTATGGAGATAAACTAAATTGTGAGTCCATAAATATGGACCTTCATAAATATTATATTATAGATATATATAATAAACTCACCTAAGATTTATAATACTTTGGAGCTTTTACTTTTCTATCTGCTTTTGTTGCAAGCAGATTATGAAATGTCCCAAGACAGGTGATACAGGCATTTGCTCATGTATTCATAGCAAATTTAGAGAAATAAACCCATTCACAATAAAAATTAATTTTTCTTTTTTATTGACAATGAGAATTGCCCTTTCTGTTATAAGCCTGATGTGTTCATTGCTTTTTCAGGATGTTACCTGCTGCGGGAAGTGCTATATAGCTCAACAAAATTAGAAGACCCTGACAAGCTATCATCCAAAACACTCACTTATTCATCCAACTGACTTTTAAAAGACAAGGCAAAGACTCAGCAGGAGAAAACAGACAAATGAGAGAATGAGGGGTCAGATATTTATAGCTGAGCACAAGATGTCTGAACTCCCATGGCAAAACCCAACATAATGGTAAAGAAAACATAGTGTGCAGAAATGTGTAAACACAGCATCATTCACTCCAGAGATCAACTGAGCAGAGTATCAAATGGCAGAATTAGCAATGCTAATACAACACGATAGGAAAGAAACAGCATCCATGACTTGAGATCTTTGTGGTTTACAGGAATTGGCCTTAAACCTGACAGCATCTTCAACAGCAATTTCTCTGCACCAGGAACTGCGCAGTATTCTACTATTCAACGTATGAATGGCCATTCATCACAGAGGAAAAAAGTCATAGAGAATTTTACAATGGATATTCACAGTGATCTGTGTGAAACTGGCTAAGTTACAAGCCACATTATATGTGTTGCAAAATGTGTTTTCTGTACCAGCATAATAACACTTTTTTTTCCTGCAGAACTTTCACCCTGCTCACTCAAATCCAGGTTAGTCAATAGAGTTTGAAAAATGGAAAGGGGAAAAAAAGATAAATCTTACTCTATTTGCCTCTAACTGTGGTACTAGTGGAAATAAGCCTTCCAAAATCTAATCCTTGGGACCAAAAAAATTGCAGCTTCTTAAGGGATTTCTTAGAAATTTTTTTTGTATTAGAGATGTTGATGGTTATTTATTGAATTCATGTTTCATTACTGTTCAGCTCTTGTGTTTTCTATGTTTACAAAAATAAACACACACACACACACACACACACACACACACACAATGTCACTCCAGTGGGTAGATCATACCAGGAATTAAGACTACCAGATAGTTAAAAGTACTTTCTATTGAAATTGGCTGTAACAAAAATTTTCTTTGCCTGGTTGTGTTCTTCCTTCTTATACTTCAGTGAATGGGGACATTTTTTCCTTAGCATTTATGAATGCTATCTTGTTTTTCTGCACTTAAAAAATGTGCAAAATTTTTTCTTCAGATCAATTATTACCTCAATTTCATGCAGGATAGAGTTTCTAAGCACTTTCTTCCTAGTTGCTCATACAAGATAAACAGCTTTTGTTTGCAGAAGATTGTCCCTATAGTAAGTCATAAACAGCTTTACAGTGGTGGGATTCAAAAAAATTTACTACTGATTCTGTGGGCATGGCTTGGTGGGCGTGGCTTGGTGGGCATGGCAGGGGAAGGATACTGCAAAATCCCATTCCTTCCCCACCCCACTAACCTGCTTTCCAGGTCCGTTCTCCTGTGCAGGGCAACAAAAGAAGACTCAGCCGATCAGTTGGGAGGCAGAGAATAGATGGGGGCGGGGCCAGTCAGAGGTGGTATTTGCCGGTTCTCCGCTACCGGTTCTCCAGAACTAGTCAGAACCTGCTGAATACCACCGCTGCTTTAACAACCCTTTGAATTGGACTTAGAAACCTATTGATAACTAATGCAGGAACCCCAAATTAATGTTAATTTTTAGTAGTTTCTCTTACATAATAGCTTCTCGACAATATATTTGTAACAGCTGAGTTTGATTCATCCCCTAAGGTAAATGTAGATTGTAGAAGACATTGCATCTATAAATCATCTAGAGACCATTAGAATTGGCTTGTGGATAAATTGCAAAAATAATTAAAAATAAAGACCTGTGATAAAGAGGCATGTCAGGGTTTCTTGATCTAGGAAGGACCATAAATGGTGCCTCAACTATACTGTACAAATCACCATCTACTCGCTCCAAGTATAGATTCCACTTGCTGTTCTAGCAGAAGCTGTAAACTTGGAATACCCCCAAGGTCATAGAAGTATGTCTTGAGTGGGAGGAAGACCCCATCCAAAGCTATCCTAGAACTAAATAGAGCTAAATAGAAAATCCATTTTGCTGGAATTCAATTCAAATGTATTTCATTTCTTCAGCTCCTCACAGAATATATACATAGGGTCAGGACTTATATAGCATTTCTGGGTCAACCTGAGTAGAGATTACAAAAAACTACATAAATTAGCATATTGGTGATATCTTTTCCCAAATAAAGCTATGATCTGCCTACATATTGCTGAAAAAATATCCTCAAGTGAAACCCTGTAGATCCATTAAATGTCTGAAATAGGAGCTTCTCCCTTGCATTAATCATGGATGACAGCAATGTACATTTCAGGTATATAGTTCATGGGATGACTATCAAAATATTCCATAGTAAGTGTTGTTAGTAAATCTTCCAGACATTTTTCTCATTAATTAATGATAAAGGCCAGGCTGAACTTGATCCCTCTTCTAAAGATACCATAAGACTAAAAATATTTTTAGAAGATCCATACATTTAAATAAACTTTTAGAAAAGAAGTAGAACATTTCTGAAATCAAGTTTTTAAATATGACTTAAACTCTATTGATTAATGCAAATTCTGCTATTGTGATTTGCTTGCCCACCTTCCAAACCTCCCTCACACCAATATTTCAATATGGTAGACAATTATAATTATTTGCAACACTGGCCAAGTCTGTCCTAAATGGAGAAAAAATAAATTTCATGACACATATTTTTATAAGATAGCTGTATGTTGATTCAGATCGGTAAATAAAGTACTGTAACTATGACAAACAAATACAGAAGATAGCTTTTACATGTTGCAGAGAGGTAAAAATTAAGTTCCAGCCCAGGTGAAGCTTTATAAAGCTATTTTCTCAGGAAGATAATAAAATTCTGAATATTTAGAAGAGTTTCAGTAAACCACCAGAAGTGAGGCATCACTAAGGCCTACTGATAAAGCATCTCAATCCTATTTAATTCTTAGCAGGTTCCTAACTGTTCCTTGTTTAATGCTTCCTAGGTGAAGATAAAGGTTCCCCTCGCACATGCGTGCTAGTCGTTTCTGGCTCTAGGGGGCAGTGCTCATCTCCATTACAAAGCCAAAGAGCCAGTGCTGTCCGAAGATGTCTCCGTGGTCATGTAGATAGCATGACTAAATGCCGTTGTTACCTTCCTACCAAAGTGGTCCCTATTTTTCTACTTGCATTTTTTACGTGCTTTCAAACTGCTAGGTTGGAAAGTAACGGGAGCTCACTCTGTTACGTATCACTAGGGAATCAAACCACCAAACTGCCAATCTTTCTGATCGACAAGCTCAGTGTCTTAGCCACTGAGCCATTGCGTCTCTTATTTAATGCTTCTTAAAAAAAAGTTGCGTAGGAAAAACAGAGCACCAAATGGTTACCATACTAAAATACATCTGTGCTAATTCCCATTTTCTTCTAGTTAAAGAATCTACTTAAGAGAAAGTAAAGGATTCAGCTACAAGTAAGAAACTAGCAGATGATGAGGGAGGGGGAAGAGAAGATATGGCTTTATGTGTGGGTATGGGTATGTACGCGTAGTGTGAATCTTCCATTTTCTCTAGGATTTTTAAATTAATAATTCTATCATCTAAAAAGTAGTATTAAATAAAGATCAAAGATGCAAAAATACATGGTGTGAAAGCATCAATCAACTTTACTTTAATGTATGCAAGCATGGCTAGGAAGCATCCTTAGTGCATGCAAAGTCACATTGCGAGAAAGCAGAAATAAAGTAGCAAGTCATCACAGAGTTAAACTATCAGAGAAGGCAACAACAATGGTTGTTACCATTGAAAACCAGAAAATGGACAATGCAAATGGTTTTCTATTATTGTTTCCATACACATGTGCATGCCCGCAAGCCCAAACACACAATCCATTCTAGCTATCACTATTCTTTCATCTCTTACATTTTTAGGTTTTGGGGGGCTTTTTTCATCACAGAATAGAAAATTATTCTGTCCTTCCTAATAGCCAAATATTCAAATCAAACTATTTGAAATGTAGCCTTTTTGTTTCTTTTACTTGCTTTTCCTCGTAGTTTTTGGATCACAAACTAACTGCCTGTACCACAAATTCATTTCCATCTTTATTCCCCTTTACTTTAGTTTTGGCATAAAACGCTCCCTCCACCTTTTACTATGTGTGTTTCTTAATACATACCTTTTCTTTCTAGGTCCCACTTTACTGTGTTATCTGCTCCTTCCTTCCTTCCTTCCTTCCTTCCTTCCTTCCTTCCTTCCTTCCTTCCTTCCCTTCTCTTCCTCCCTCCCTCCTTTCCTTTAAAATATTTTCTAATACAGTTTTGCAATTTTTATTTGGAATGACATTTCAAGATGGCACAATATCTCTGCCCGTCTTACACTCAGATTAATTTAGCCAATGATTCTGGCATTGCAAAAAATTCAACAAAAAATTTCCCAATTGTTTATTAATGATCCTCTATTCTTCAGAGAAAAAACAAAGATAGAGGAAGTGATTATTAATTTCCATTAGTGAAACCCATAGATATAACAATTTATTT
Organism: Naja naja; assembly: GCA_009733165.1. Taxonomy (NCBI): domain Eukaryota; kingdom Metazoa; phylum Chordata; class Lepidosauria; order Squamata; family Elapidae; genus Naja; species Naja naja. The sequence continues at coordinate 9,944,722 of CM019153.1, forward strand.
ACATGATATTTATTTTAGATCTATATAGTTTCAATTGTCTAATATTCTGCTTTCAACCTAACTACCAATGATATTTATTACTTACTTAATGACCAATCGCTTAATGATTGTTTGAAGTTACAATTCTCCTGCCCCCAAGGTACTTAGGACATGATTTTGATGTTATGACAGCCGCATCCATTCCGCAGTCATGTGATCACATTTTGGGTGCTTGGGAACCAGCTCACATTTATGGCCATTTGCCATAAAGTATCTCATGGTCACATGACTGTGATTTTTGACATTTTTTTTGCCAATCTGGGGCATCTACTTCTAGTTTCTGACAAAAACAACCATTGGATAAAAAGGATTCGCTTAGTAATCACATTTGTGTAACAATGTTGTAAAACTTGTCATAAAAATGGGTGAGCTCACATGTTGACCTGTTTAACAACCACAATAATTTACGACAGTAATTCTGAGTTCAATCTGTAATGGTCTTTGTACTACAGGTAAACAGCAAAACAATTTTAAAAACTGTGGCTGGGATATAATTAGATGAGACTAACATTCTTTCCTGGATGAGGGACAAAGAGGGCAACCTTACAATTTCTACATTGGAATGCATAATTCTATAATAAAGAAAACAACTACATGGTGACATAGAATTAGAATTCTTAAGCTAAAGCTGCTCTTTTTATCCTTCAAAATTCTTCATCAGTTTTGGGCATAGAAATTGGGTTGGAAATTTATTTATTTATTTTTACAATTATCAAATATGTTTTACAATAATTTATCAAAGTCATGGCTTTCCCACTGTAGTGAAAATAGCATTTTGAGAGAAAAATAAAACTCCATGTGAGAGTTGCTTTGTTTATTGAATTTAGCTTCCATTACATTATGCTGACTCTCCAGTCCCTAAGGATATCTGCTGTTGAAATTTAATTGAAGCATGGGGAGTTAGGGAGGTTGTAGGATGACAGAATTCATTGCTTATAAAAGATAGGACACACACACTTTATTGGCTATGTTATTCACAAAATAAATACAATAATACCACCTTCAATTCACAAGAGAATTTACAAAATTCTTTTTTCTTTTTGGAAGATTTTTTTTTAAAAAAATTCTTTCATGAAATTTATTTTAGAACTGGTAAGAAAAATTAAACAGATTTTTTTCTTTCTCTTTCACATGCAATAATTATTGTATACATCAGAAAGCAGATTTTCATTAGAACAGAATTTCAGTCAAATTTTTAATAGGTTTTTTTTTAAATTACATTTATATGCCGCCCTTCTCCGAAGACTCAGGGGCTTACAATTTTTGGGATACAACCCAGTGTGCTCAGCAATAGCCTTCATTCCATTGTATATGCCTGCTTATTACTAAGCAACATTTTTACAAAGTCAGCTTATTGCCCCCAACAATCTTGGGTCCTCAATTTACCTACCCCAAGAGGATGGAAGGCTGAGTCAACCTTGAGTTCATCATAAGAGCTGTGATGGCGCAGTGGTTAGAATGCAGTACTGGAGGCTACTTCTGCTGATTACCAGCTGTCAGCAGTTTGGCAGATCGAATCCCACCAGGCTCAAGGCTGACTCAGCCTTCCATCCTTCCAAGGACCCAGATTGTTGGGGGCAATACGCTGATTCTAGAAACTAGTTAGAGAGGGCTGTAAAGCACTATGAAGTAGTATAGAATTCTAAGTGCTATAGTGCTATAATGCTATGTTTCTAATGACAAAATATCACTAATGTGGCTGCTGAGAACCTCACAGTGCTCTTCAATCCAACTTTTATGTGAAGAAGAAAGTCTTGTGGCCTAACAATAATCAACATCTGGATTGCAGATTGACCAGGCACATAGGTTTACCTAATCTCTGCAGTGGTATTTATTACATTTCTATTTAAAATTTAGTATCTTTGTTGTTTTATAAAATCTGCCCTTTAATGCAAATTATGTATTCTTTTTCTCCCTTGTTTGAAAGGTGAGGTATGTCTAGTTTAATGAAAGGAAGTACTAGGGCTGACATGATTGCAGTGTTCCAATATTTTAGGGGCTGCCACAAAGAAGAGGGGGTCAAGCTATTGTCAAAGCACCTGAGGGCAGGACAAGAAGCAATGGATGAAAACTAATCAAGGAGAGAAGCAACCTAGAACTAAAGATAAATTTCCTGCTAGTTAGAACAATTAATCAATGGAACAATTTGCCTCCTGCTTGAGTGCTCCAACACTAGAGGCTTTTAAGAAGAGATTGGACAATGATTTGCCTAAAATGGTATGGGGTTTCCTGTTTGAGCAGGGGATTGGACTAGAAGACCTCCAAGGTCCCTTCCAACTCTGTTATTCATTCCTTTTCACAGGAATAGGCAATTTATGGCTTTCAAGATGTTCATAATCTGCATTGCTCAGCAATGACATTCCCTACTTTATAAGTTCTTGAGATATTGTTGATATCAAACACCTATGCAACTGTTTGGGAAAAAGACTTGATGATTAGCCAAATATTTCAGAAGAAGTATTTCCTATGAAAGTGAATCTGAAAATGCATTCTAGTTCAGTTCACAAATTTATGTATAGTTTTGGGAACATACATTATATCTAATATAATACTTATAATACCGGGATACTTACGGGAGACCCTGCTGCCAGCAACTGTTTCCCATCATCCTGTGCGCTCTCACAGACAGGGCCTCCTTGGGGTTCCGTCAGCCAGACAATGTTGGCTGGTGACCCCCAGGGGTAGGGCCTTCTCTGTGGGAGCACCCACCCTTTGGAACCAACTGTCCCTGGAGCTTCGGGTGGCCCCTGACCTCCGCTTTTCCACCGGGGCCTAAAAACCTGGTTGTTCCAACTCACTGACTTGAACTGAGGGGAGGGGATGGGAGTTTAATTATTGTTTTTAGTGTTTTGATTGTAAATTGGGTTTCTTATTTAATTTCTTTTTAATTGTATATTTTGTACTGTTTGTATGGTTGTACGCCAACCCGAGTCCTCAGGGAGATGGGGCAGCTTAGAAATCCAATAAATAAATAAAATAAAATAATAATAATGCTTCTTTTTCTCCCTGCCCTCATCTTTTCTCACTTCTCTTCCCCCTTCCCCCTCCCCCTCATTGCTCTTCTATTTACGTTTGTATTTTATAATACTCTATAACTTAATAAAATGTTTTTTAAAAAATATATAATGTATGTCTCCAAAATCATATATAATTATATATCAAATATCAAATCAAACACTTTGCCATCATTGTGGGTTTGTGCAGATGCTGCTGGGATTTGTGGTTATAAATTTATAGCCAGTGACTGAAGTTAAGATGGTGTTGAATTAAAGGGACATACAATGTGGCCTCATAGCTGCAGCTGTTTCAGTATCCCTGTGGTGACGTGATTGTGATTTGGGCATTTGTTCGCAATAGGAAAGAATGATTGCAGCATCCATGGCTATGGGATCATGATTAGCAACTTTCACTGTGATCTTCCAACAAAAAAGGCAATGAGGAAACGGCCAGGAGGGAGCAACTGGCAATTGGGTGACTGTCTGATGCTGTAACTACCTAACAGAATTTACCTAACAATGGCAACTGTGACTGCTGCAACTTCTATCATAAGTCAACATGGTTCCATAACATTGCACATAGTATTTGAGTTGCCAGTTCATAGTACCATCTGGTGCAAAGGCTCCCTGTAATATATACTGTGGATATCTTATTATTTGTCTGGGACCCAAGTCTTTTCCCGCAGCTGTAGCATTGAGTAATAAACTAATTTATTTCACTGTGACCTAATAATAAACGTCAGTTTTTGTTTTCATAATTGATGAGTAGGTATAGCATGATGATAGGCATTTTGTAGCTGCATTTTTTTTTCAGGATTCAGGAAAACGTCAGTTAAAGACAAAAAGACAGCCCTAATTTTCTTTAAAAAAACATATCAATAACTTAATTTTCTTCCCATTTTTCTGGAAGTGTTTACCCATGGTTATGTACTTTGGCTTAATGATTTCTTCATTCTATTTAACTTTGTTTAGGAGTCATATAATGGGTGCTTGAAGTGGGGCCATGTACTTTTCAGAATCTGCACATTGCAGATTTTCTTAAGAATTTTTAGTTGCTATAGACTACCTACTCATTTTTCCAAACTGTTGTAACATCAACTTATGAAAGTAAAAATAAAAATAAGGCTATTTTACAAAGTAATTGTCTCCATGAAAAAAGAGAGAAGTGTTTAAGCCAAAATGCAGCAAAAAGTTTAAGTTTAAAAAGAACTCATTTTTCCACGAGTTAAATATTTTGTTATCATTGGGGACAGAAATGCTTAAGAATTGCTGTCCTCATAGTCAAGGATAGATCACATATAATTATACTGAAATTTCAACATTTTGAGCAATAGTGTGAAAATGGGAGATATTAGAGAAGAACTCTTGGGAAAAATAAAAGGAAGAAACAAACACATAGGACTCAACATGACTAAATATTGTCTCTGATGATACAAGCATCAGCTTCCAAGAACCTATGATGAACAATTCTGACAAAAGATATCTCTATCTGATCATAAAAAGTTACAGCAAATGAATGACTGAATATCAATATAAAATGAACTTGAAATAAAGCATAAATAAAACTTCTGCCCGTAAAGGCAATTGCTGTCCTTTCTTTTAACTTAAGGTGATTTTTCTCCTGTTTAGCAAACAGCTTTTTAAAAAATATAGCATGCAGCATGATAGAACCAAATAGGATAAGGGTTTTTTAAATGTCTTTTTACTAAAGTGAGCTTTACTGGACTATAAAACATGGAATAGAGAAAAACAAATCTCAAATGCCCTTCTGTTATATCACATAATCTGGGGAAACTAAATGACCTGTGGTATTCTTCAACATTCTCTTTTATTGTGGTGCACTGCCCTCTGCAGGTGGAAACTAGTATTTTTGTTACTGAATATGAATATTTGTCTGTCTGTCTGTCTGTCCGTCCTTCTGTCTATCTTTAGAGGCAGTCTACAATCTTTAATTTTATTCTCAAGTCTGAGGGGGAAAGATGGCAGAGCCTTATATTTTTCACTGCAAGATATCGTAAAGCTTAACAAAGCTTAGTAGAGGTATACAAAATGAAAAATACCATAAACAATGGAAACCATGAAAAAGATAGTACAAAGGGTTACAGAAAGTCATTAGTGTCAATCAATAGTGGTTCATATTTAAAATCAGGCTTTTACTGCTATATTTGGAAAACCAGAATCAATGTTATGACTGGGTTTTAATCAAGAGCTACTCATTTTATTATTTTCGATAACTATTAATTGGGTATATTCTTAATTGTATTAATATAGGTTTTTTAATAATAAAATTTCCCTGGTTTTATATAAAGTGAGAATGAGAAATGTAATCAACCATTTCAGCTAGTTTTCACTAATGAATAAACCAGTATCTATATTATAACTGTTGCTGGAGCTATCTATAAGTGAGTTCTTACAAGAAATCACTTTATGGCCTACATTTGCAAAGGTTACTCATGAAAAGAAGTGGTATTCGGCAAGTTCTGACCAGTTTTGGAGAACCAGTAGCGGAAATTTTGAGTAGTTCGGAGAACCAGCAAATCCCACCTCTGGCTGGGCCCGGCCCCATCTATTCTCTGCCTCCCAAGTCCCAGCTGATCGGCTGGGTCTTCTTTTGTTGCCCTGCACAGGAGAACAGAGTGGAAAGCAGGTTAGTGGGGTGGGGAGGGAATGGGATTTTACAGTATCCTTCCCCTGCCACGCCCACAAACTCCTCTTCTTTCCTTCTTTTTCAACCTCAGCTGTGCCGTGCAAATGAAGGACAGCCAAGAGCCTGGGCGGGCAGGTAGACCAAACAGAGCAGCAGACACTGAACTGGCTCGGTGTCTGCTGCTCTTCAGAGCTACCGGTTCTATAGAACCAGGCCAAAGCAGTAGCATCCCACCCCTGCATCTAATCAGTATTTGAGAAAAGAGATTTACCCAGAGTTTTAATTTGTCAGTTAAATAACAATGTGCTTAGCAGCACCAGCTTTAGTATTATAAACTGTGCTTCTCTTAATGCCCTTGGGAGTGTTAAAATTAGATTTTAAAAAATTTCTAGGTAATTGAGCCTTGACTTCAAATTTGTAAATAATTGGCAATGATTATGTTGACCTATTGGAGTCCTAAGGGGATGTTACTACTTTATTTTTACCATATTAATTTTAAAATTATTTGAAATTTTATGTAAAATATTAATCTGGGAAACTCAGTGTCCAGCCACTTGACTGGGGGGGCTCCACCTACTGATGGAGGAAAAATATGTTCCTTTTTTGTCTACTTATTTTTTTTTTACTTTAATTTTTACTACAAGTCCAACTTTGTCGTATTAGATATGAAGCTGACCTTTTTATGCAACATATTTTGGGACATCCTTAATATCCAATAACTTATCGATATTGCCATATGCCTTAAAATAGTTTATTTCATCATGAAATGAGTTTCTGGTAGTCTGGTAGACTGTTTGAAGTTATCGTGGGGTCAAATGAGGGTTACTTACACCAGGTCCTCATTGTTGTAACTTGTAGCATACTTCTAGTCCTGTTATTATGATTCAGGCATTTGGCAAACAGTTCACAATTATATCATTGGAGTATTCCATGGTCACATCATTGCCATTTGAAACCTTCTTTGCTAGCTTCTAACAAGTGAAGTCAATGAGGAAGCCAGCAGGGAAAGTCACAAATGGTGATCACATGATTGCAAGACATTACAATTGCACAGGATTTACCTAATGACAACAACTAGGTCTTCCATAACTGCTATCATGTTAATGCAGTCATGTGACATCACACTATATAACATTGCTTAGCAACAGAATTGCTGATCCTTTTACCATCGTTAAGTGAGGACTACGCATATGGAGTTTTTACTTAGATTCAAAATTGCTTGAGCAGTTTTTGCTTCAGCAAAATCATGTTATTTCATGGAGTGAAATTGTTTATTTATAATATCCCATAACTGCTTTTATTTAAAATATAAACAATAACTTAATATAACACTTGTCACTATTTATGTTTTGTAGGATCTCAATATTATACTTTCATTATGTTACAGTTATTTCAAGTGGGAAAGCAGAGGATGGAAAAAGAAATTTGTACATTGTTGACCCAAGGGCAATTACTGGGTCCATTTATAGATAAAACTTTAACATAGACCTGACAGTTCTGTAGAGTACGCCTATGAAAGGGTATGAAAGCGGAGTTGATTTCCATGAAATGTAATGTTCTTATTATATTGTATTAAGGCAAATTTAAGCATACAATAAAATCAGTTTCACCATTGCGGGAGAGGACTACATTCTTATGACAATTCTCAGTCTATTATGTTAGTTAGAACATATTGGTAGGATTTCATTCCGTCTTTTTTGTCTAGAACATATTTCAAATAGAGAATGTATTTGTATATTTATTAACACATTTTGAACACTTTTCATTAAAAGTAATCCTAAAAGATGTATTAGTTTAAAGAAAAGTTTAGAGTTTTAAAAAGGATGCATACAAGAAGAAAAATTATTCTATGAGGGTAACTTGGACAGAGTGATTTAAATTTAATATGAACTTTAAAATATGGGTGTTAAGAGGAAGTTAAAAACAGATGAATTAAAATATTTTGATTTCATAAATGTTGTTAAAGAAAAGTTTAGTATTTTAAAATGGATGAAGAAAAATATTAATGTTAAAGAATCTGAAAGAATACAATGAATTTTGATAATACAAAGGGTGATAGCTTATAAAAATTATTAAGTGCAAATTTTTGTTGTTAGTTGTGAAGTTGTGTTCGACCCATCGCGACCCCATGGACAACGATCCTCCAGGCCTTCCCGTCCTCTAACATCACCTTTAAGCTCACGCTTACTGCCGTCCCCTTCTTCTTTTGCCTTCAATCTTTCAAGTGCAAATAGAAATAAATATTATTTCCACAGCAAGGAAGATAAAGCAAAAATTGTTAAATTGTTTTATTCAAAGAGGATAATATATTTGATTATGGTTTTTTATTTGGATATCACTTCTAGATTATCCTTTTTATGATGAAAAAAATGAAACTTTGACTTTGGTTTTGCCAATTAGATAGAATTGTTGTTACAGAAATGGCTAGTTATATACTAACATGTAAAAGTAAAAAGTTGAGGCTAGAATGTTATTTTATACAGTGTTAAAGACTTGGAAGTCAATGCTTTTTTTTCTTTCCTTGTACCTCATATTTTATTTCCCTCTCTCTTTTTTCCTCAGCCCTTAATTTCCTATTTTTTATTTTTATTTTATATATTGATAAAACAATACAAGTTGTTAAGTACACCTTAGCAGGCAATCTTCTATTTGCACTTAATAAGTTAATGAAATAAGTTGCTGTTAGGAGCTACTATTGTGAAGGCTAAGAGTGAAAATGAATCTAGACAAATTAGAAGTGGTGATAGTACAATCTTGGAGCTGAGTGATTTAGCCAGAAATTATTCTGTTAAGGAAAGTTGTTTTGAACCCTGTTTGTCTTTTTATCTTTAAAAAAGGCTAAGTTAAAGCCATTTTTTAATCATCTGTTTCTTGCTAGCACCTTCAATCAATTGAGCTTCATAATCTGGAAACTTTACTACTGTGGTATGTTCCACCTTGAAGGTATCTTTGTGGAACAAAAGTAAAGCTTTTACTACAGCAAATATAGTTATAAATGAATATAAATTTAATAAATAAAAATAAGTAAAAGCTGACCACCTGCCATGCTTCTTATGGATAGGTGAGATATAGGATCATATTCATTTGGACTCAACATTTAAATACCCTGCTAGATTCAGTTAAGGTGCTGATGTCCTTCACTGATAATCTCACTTAATTTTTTTTCTCTCACGACTGTTTTTGATCTTCTTGAGTACCAGCCTTATGTCACAGAACAAAAATTCTATATCAGCTTTCTTCAGGTGCATTGTAGATGTATTAATTAGACAATAATCTTCATTGGCATTGTTAGATGAGGATGTAAATATTAGTCTAACAAAATAGGAAAGCACTATATTTAGGACATACAGCTTTAAATCAATTGTTGTTAAGACTGTGAAATGAAGTCTTTATGAGATTCTTAGTGCTGCCTTATCAGCATTCTGGATCAAATAAAAACATGTCTGCTATTTTGCCTGTCACAAGTTTTGCTTGTTTTCATTTGTGATAGTTTTAGGTAAAGCTAACTGCTTCATTTATCTATAAGTTGCAAACAAGTTTCAATTGGAATATAAATGTATTCTTGTTGAATCTTAAATAGTTTTTGTTAAACAGATGGTATACAGGATGATAAAAAAATTGTTCATGTTGGTTTCACTGCTATCTTTAGGGTGGCATACAGCAAATTCACATTAATTAGTGTTTGCATTATAAAAGAAGTAACAGGCAATTAAAATGTTATAAAACAAATAACAATTAAATTTTAATTTACAGAGGAGACTGAAATAATTGTTTTCTGTTTGCATTTTTGATTGAACTCTTGAAGATTCTGTAAATGTAACCATACAATAAAAGCAGAATTAGTTCAACTAATCATGTTTCCTGTCTGGTTTACCTTGGAGGGACTGACTTGCAAGTTTCTGTTAATATAGCCTTATAATAAAAGTAGAATTAGTTCATCTAGTTGTATTTCCCATCTGGTTTACCTAAGATGGCTGACATCAATCTTGCAAGTACAAACTTCCTGCCACCACTTTTAACTTAGGGTGGGTGCTCCCTAAGTTTCTGTCTCTGAATGTTAGCTCCTTGTCTGATTTTTTCCCAGGCAGTATCTCTTTCTCCCATCCCCCAAGGCCATCCACACATTCAATTACAAATATAAACTAATTAAATAAAACACTTCATGATATACAGAAGTATATTAATAATCTAGTTCTGAGGGTTTTTTTTAAAAAAAGCCTACATAGTATAATTCTGCTATCTCAACAACATATTAGATTTGCTCATTTTTTAGAAGACATTGTAAACAAAATTACAAGATTAAATTGCAAACCAAATTTTACACATTTATCCCAAAACTTGTGAATATCTCTTTCAATCTATGAACTAGGGAAGTTTCTTTGGTCTGATGTCTTTCCACCTAAGAGAGAGAGAGAGAATAAAAAGAATATTGCATGTTTATATCCTACTTTATCAGAAGTGTTTAGTAAAGAGTTTTTGAATATATTTCTATCATTTTCACAAAAAATCAGATCTGACAGCATCTTTTTTTTAATTACATTTAATTACATTAATTACATTTATATGCCGCCCTTCTCCGAAGACTCAGGGCGGCATACAATTTTTTGGGATACAACCCAGTGTGCTCAGCAATAGCCTTCATTCCATTGTATATGCCTGCTTATTACTAAGCAGCATTTTTACAAGGTCAGCTAATTGCCCCCAACAATCTTGGGTCCTCAATTTACCTACCCCGAGAGGATGGAAGGCTGAGTCAACCTTGAGCCTGGTGGGATTCGAGCCTACAGTAATTGTAGACAGCTGGATCTTAAGAGCAGGCATTTACAGCCTGAGCCACCATTTGTTTTAAAACAAATTTTATTAATGTATATATAAGCATATGCCTTTTGGTGAAATTTGGAAATCAGGGAATATGCTCCCAGTCTGATTTTCTGCCACCATAGAGTAACATGGCTCTTTTCCTACAATAGCTTCATTTTCATGAGGCAAGTTCAGGATCTTATTGTTATGGATACAGATCTCTTTGTTTTCTAAATATAGATGCTAAGATTTCACAGCTATCTTGGCCTACAGAAATTATTATCTGTGCTTGGGTTATATGACATTGTCAAGGTTGCAATATTATAATTTTAATTGCTTTAACTCATCATCAGCAAAATTCAAAAGTTTTTTGTAGGGTAATAGAGACGTGGGCTTCTAAAAAGCTTTTAATATGGTTTCTTAAATCCAATTGTTAGTTGGCTAATTAGTTTGGCCTAGAGGACTATGCTTTAACTGCTAAATAATTTATAATTATTAATGGTGGTGTCATCAGCTTTGTTAAAGTGTTTAATTGGTTTTAAAATCTTTTACTGGTGCTAATAGGAAATTGATTACACTAACAGAAGCTGTGTATGAAAATCTGTTATGTCCAGATAAATCTTCCATTCCTGGATTCCTTTTGATAATATTTTTTTTATTATTCACATAATTGAAAAGATGCAATGGTTTACATTGTGTGTGTTTGTTTGTGTGTGAATGTGTGTCTGAGAGAGAGAGAGAGGCAGAGAGAGAGAGACAGAGAAATTTTAATTGTATCGGCATTGCATGTTCTCTCTCTCACATACACACATACACAGAAGGTATGCATACATCTTAATGAATAGCAATAGCACTTAGACTTATATACCACTTTGCAGTGCTTTTACAGCCCTCTCTAAGTACAGAGACAGCATATTGTCCCCAACAATCTGGGTCCTCATTTTACCCACCTTGGAAGAATGGAAGGCTGAGTCAACCTTGAGCCTTGGCAATGGATCTGTCAAATCGCAGGCAGCCAGCAGTCAGCAGAAGTAGCCTGCATTACTCCACTCTAACCACTGCACCACCACAGCTCAATATATGTATGTATGTATGTATGTATGTATGTATGCATACACACACACAGACTCTCTATTCATTATTGTATTATATGGGAAAAATAGGTATCTCTTTTGGTCGATGCTGATAAATGCCATTTATCATTTCAATCATTTGAAATAATTGCAGAAGGCACTCTGCTTTTCATTAACTTGTTTTAGTATCAAAAAGGCAAGGAAAAAGAAAAAAAATCCATTTAATTTTTGAATGACATTTTATTTGTGAGTTAAATTTCATGTCCTTTTTCTTTTCTACCTCCTCTTTTGTTATATTATTCATTTATTCTAGTTAGATATGCTCCTCAACTCAACCATACCCCTACTTTGTTAGTTTGCTGAAATAAAACTAATTATTATCTGGATTCAGGGCAAGTCATTTGTAAGACAATTTCAGCCTGTGGAAATATATTGGAAAAATGATTGTAAAAATGTGTGTGTGGATCCAGTGAGGATCCAAATTGAATTTGGGGTAGCTCCTAAAGCATTGGTATATGCTTCAAAGATGTATTTCACTGCTTGGAATGAGGAAGCAATAATGGCTTACACACACACACACACACACACAGAGAGAGAGAGAGAGAGAGAGAGAGAGAAATGGCAGAGGAAAAAATCACTTAGTGTTTACAATAGAGATTAGCAGTCTTTCTTTCCCCCCACACTATATCCACATGATTTGCTGTATATACTCATTGTGTATTTAAAACATTCTCATGTGTTTACAACACACAATAATTGAGTTATTTAAATAGTTCCATAAGTCTCATTTTCAGGGCTTGCTGTATCAGTACAAACATTCTTTTTGAGCTGTAAGAATTAATAGCTAGCTGACTTTATCTTCACCTCTGATTCTCTTGGGGAATCTAAAGCTATCTTGTGGTTTTAACAAAAGACTGAAAAATGCCGTTGTCCTTTTTGTTGTTTTATTTCCAGAATGCTAATGCTTTTTCCATTTGAAAAATGAAGGCCAATGAATACCTTGAAAATTTATAAAGCTTTTGTATAAGAATTGTAGAACTCTCTGGTCAAGCTTCAGCCTCTGTCAGGATCTTATAGATTAAGAGGAGACATTTTGGAAAAGTGGATGATGTCACTTGCAGTTATGCTCCACCAGCCGATGAAATTTATTAGATGTTTATGATTATCCTATTGTACATTTCTTTTTTAGTAGGCAGGCAAAGACAGGTATAAATACATCTCTGGATAACATGCCACTTCCCATTTTTATTTTCTGGGACTCTCCATGGGGTTATGTAGATTTTCATTTATACATTTTTTAATATACTCACTAATGTAAACAAAGCAGTTATTATGGCTTCTTACTCCTTATATGTTAGCAAGCTCATCAACAAATATTAAATGTTCAGACTACCAGATTTGGGCTGGAGGATTTAGCAACCCTGTAGTACAGGTCTTTATTTTGTTGGCGACTAGGAGTTGAGCAAGCAGGCCTAATACCTCCTCTATTAATAGCCTGCTGCATCTTTCCTCCTGCTTCAAATTTTCCCTTTGCACCCAATCGCAGCAGCTCACACAGCTGTTTTACACTTCAGAGAAAAGGTGGGAATCTCGCGAACTGCTAAAAAGAGCTAATTAATTCAATGCAGTAATTAATGTAAGAAACCCACTAGCGAAGGCCCAGCGAGAGTGAAATAGAAACAAACTTTTGCTTGCGTGCAGGATCTGTCTCTTTAAGAAAGACGCTGAGGCTGTATAGAATCAGCCGGCGCATTAACGTAAACGGAGAGCATGAAAAGCAAGGCACGGCTTTCTTTGGAGGAAGAAAAGAGGCGAAGAGGCGGAAGGGAGGAGTAAGCGGAGGTATATTATGGAGGATCAGTTCTTTGCCTTGCACTTCGCCAAGTGCTGAAATTGAAAAATGCGGATTCAAGCCTTTTTCTTAGCCTTGGCTTCGTTTCTTCGACATCGATCCATTTAGCTCCTTTCGGCTCCAAATGAGTTTCTCGGGTTAAAATAAGATACTAAAATAGATATTTTATAATCACTTCGGTCAGTTTGTCGGTCTCGGGAGTCGTTGGGAGATTTGACCTGTTGCTCGGGTCTCGCTTGGAGATTAATGCCGCCATTAATCACCAGGCTGTATTTGCAGAGACGAGCGTTTCGGCTTCTGAATATTGCCTCAGCCCATCCTTTTCTGTCTCTTGTTCAGGGCCCTCTGGTGTTGGTCATTTGGCCAGCCGTGCTAACTATCAGTAGTACGCAAGGAGGACCCTGTCCCATTGAGTTCTGGCTTTTAAATTGCTAAGATTATACTAGTTCTATAGAGAGGCCCAATTATGTATGTTTTTGCAGCAGGAAACAGTCGAATTTTGTGTCACCTTAAGGGCCAGCACCGTTATAATTCCGTTGAATGCAATTCATTTGGTGGAATGGACCTGTCAAAAAGAGGATTAGTACTCTTATAAAAAGAACAAAGGTGAATTAATGGCTTATAAAGGGGAAAAGTTGCTGAGATACAGCTGAATCTTTTCCCATTTCTCCTCCCTCATAATGGCTTTAATAGGCTGGAAGCTTTGGTTAAAGTGTATGAAAAGCTGTAGCAACATAAAAGGAACCTTAACATTCAGAGACAATGACCTTTCAGCATTGATTCTGTAGTATTGGAGCAGAGTAAAACCCAGCTTTTGAGTCCAGCTGGGAAACCGGGAAGCCTCATTGAAGATTACTGCCAAATAAGATGGTTGTTCAGCCTGCGGTTTGCCAGTTTTATAGCAGGCCCGATCAATATGGTAGCGATGATTTAAATTCAGTTGCTTGACCAAACTCATTAGATTTATTAGCCTTGCACAAAAGCGCTGGACGGTTTAGCTGAAAAAGTGATAAATTATAATGCCTTAAATCTCTGGACTGTTGGTTCAGTCTTTGTCCTTGTTAGTAATGCCTTAATAACCAATTGTGAGTGACACTAATGGCTGCTTCTCTGTTCCAGATTGAGGCATCTTGGCCTCAAATTCTTTACTGCTCTATTTTTTCTGTTGAATAAGTAAGGGAAAGCCAAAGCAGACATGTTGATTACAAGGAAGAAAAATTGGTGCTTTATCTGATTATATACCAATTGAAAATTTGAAGAGTGGCAAACTGCAGGTTCCAATACTTCCTCATCAAGCAACATGGGTTACATGTACTACCATATGTGTTTAAAATATGCATCGGATTATAGTCAAAAATAAGAAATCTGCACAAACTGGCTTCTATCTGGAAGTGAAATGTGGTTATGTTGCCACTTCCCCAAGCCAGGTTAGTTGATTCAAAATAGTGTCAGGCTTTTTGCAAATAGTTTAGTTTTATTCATAGCTACATAGCAAAACAGCAATATACACATTTTAAATAAAACTTGGAATATTCTTAATAAAAATGCAAAAGGAAAATTTTTAGGAGGCTAAGCTAATAGAAATCAAGAATGAATAAATAATGGGCATGTTTTCCTAATGTGTTGCATTTTGGTACAACAGCAAATATAATTTCTTACGTTTTTAAAAAAAGTCTTATGTGTTTTTTTAAAACTGCAATAAGCAGGAATCTGATTGATAATGGTTTATCTCATTTAAATGTTTTGCTTGATAAATGAATAAAGGGAGTTGACTGGGAGAAAAAGGCAGCCTGAAGTTATGAAAGCTTAATATAACATTATTAAACATATATGCACTGGGTATCAAAGTATAAATAGGCATTACCAACCTTGTTAGATCTATTATATTGGCAATTTTGATTTTTAAAGTGGAGTATATGTTCATAGATCTAAGTTGCATTGTTAAGGATATGGAAATAGCCTTACTAGATTAGATTCAGTAATGCTTCTATTAATGCATCTTTGAGAGTAAAACCTGTTACTCTGTAAGATTTATTTCAGAGAAGATAAGATTTGAAATATATTTGTTGTTTCTTAGTATGTATGGATAACAAAATCCTCTCATGTTATCATGTGAAATAATAAAATTCCTACAAAGCCTATTTTTGTTTAAAATCCTAATATTGGCATGGCTGGGATATTTGTTGCATTAAGCCTATTGTGATATTCTGAGCTTGATTTTATAAAATTTTAAAATCTTGTTTTCATGTATATGCACCTTGTGTTGAAGGCATGAGTTGAATCTTAAACAGAATAAGGTGAATTTTAAAATTCAATGGGTCATCCTTGAATGATACTAAGGAGGCTTGGAACATCTGATCTTGGAACTCTTGATGCATTAAATGCTTATGCTGCATTTAATATTTTCCCACACAGTTAGTTCATTTTTGTTATATCAAGTTTACTGTAATTACACAATTAGTTTATATAACATAGTAATCATTGTTTTATGTGGTGGAATCCTTAGTGTTCTCTCCAGGCAATCCAACATGCTGGGCGGTTGCCTGATCACAGGAAGCTTGCAGAATTAAATAGAAGGCTTTGTAGTGGCACCGTCAGCAGGCAGAGGCAGGGGGAGGGGGGAGGCAGGTGATCCTGACGCACTGCATGGATGGGTGCTTGGCACAGAGATGGTGGGATGGAGTGGTGCATTTGAATCGCCTCTCTGCTATGCACTTTTTGCTGAGAGGGAGATGAAACTTCGTCTGCTTGCAAAGGGGACGCTTTGAAATGGAGCGTTTCAAAATGTCCGCTTTGCCAAGCACACGAAGCTTTGAATCTTGGTCATTTCTCCATCTGGGAGAAAAATGTTTGGTTGCCTATGGGGTGCTTGGGAATGGAGCAAATTGATTAGTTCAGTTTGAAAGCATTCCCTTTTCAAGAAGGCAAAGCTTTGTCTCCCTCTCAGTGAAAAGTGTTTGGGCAGCTACCAGCAAGCAGCCATGCCCTCTCTGTCTCACTTTCTGCTTGCCCGTGGCCTCAATTGGGGCCAAGCTCTCGGCATGCCTCAGCCTCCACCCACTACCTGCCAGGAGGGCGAAGAGCCCCCGTGAAGCCAGCAGCAGCTTGGTGGCCAGGACGGCACCCGCTGTGGCCAAGAAGTGTCCCAGCAGCAGTTGGGGCAGCAGACAGGGTAGGTGGACGCCAAGGTATGCCAAGAGCTTGGCCTCTTGCAGCCGTGGGTAAGCAGACAATGGCCTTGGTGGCTCAGGCTGTTAAATGCCTGCACTTAAGATCCAACTGTCTACAATTACCGTAGGCTCGAATCCCACCAGGCTCAAGGTTGACTCAGCCTTCCATCCTCTTGGGGTAGGTAAACTGAGGACCCAAGATTGTTGTGGGCAATAAGCTGACTTTGTAAAAATGTCACTTAGTAATAAGCAGGCATATACAATGGAATGAAGGCTATTGCTGAGCACACTGGGTTGTATCCCAAAATTGTAAGCACCCTGAGTCTTTGGAGAAGGGCGGCATATAAATGTAATTTAAAAAAAAATGGGACGGAGAGGGTGGGGACCAGTGGTAGCTGCACCCACCCCCGTTGGCCCCCACACTTGCTGCCTTTTGCACTTAAAAAAAAAGACCTCCCTGAAAATAAGCCCAAGTGCTTATTTTTAAGCCCAAAAGAAAATAAGACCAGATCTTATTTTGAGAGAAACATGCTAGGTAAATTTCAATTGTTTGTTATCAGAAAACATCAAGAATGTCATGTTTATATTCTTCCTAAATAACATTACTAATAATCCTTTAAGTGTCTCATTTTTTTCCCCTGATGGGCAGCAAGATTCATATTCTATAAACTGGATTCATTTAAAGGCATGTGGGCTACCAAGAGGATATATAGATCCCTAAGACAGAAGCTGCAGTTGAAGCAAGATGGACTACACAATTCTTTATATAGAGCCAAAAGTTTTGAGAAATCTGATCAGTGTTATGTTTTACAAGCTTTTCATCTTTTATCCACATGCAGTGTAAGTATTCATTCCTACCTTTATCTTCATGTGAAAGAATAGGAAACGTTAATTATTAGACTCTCATATATTCTAGCAATTCTGAATTTCAAGTTAAATTTATTATGTTGTGAAGGCTTTTTGAAAAACCTTTACCCTCACAAATGTGGCCTAATAAATGCATGTATTTAATTTTTGAATACATAGTACCCCAAGAGTCCTGTAGGAAAGGGAAAATTATATTTTTATTAATTTATAAAAATTATCATTTGTGTGAAACCTACTTTACTAGAAGTTGAATTATTAAGAATATTCTTTGAAACCCATGTTTTATTTGGGGAAGCACTTCACAGGCACATGGAAATGAAAAAAATGCTTAAAATGGAAATATTTCAAGATTGTCAGAATAGTTTTTGCTGTTTGATGGGATTCCATTGATTGGTCTCTGTTTATGCAGTCTTAATCTGTTGATATGGACATATTGTAGAACATATATTCTCTGAATCATTGCCTATCTTTGCTTTTTTGGGGGGTGCATAGGGAAACAATAACAAACAAGTCCATAAGTTAATTACTTTGTCATTTCCAAGCAATTCTACAATTCCTTAAAAATATTTCCTGAATAGAGAAGTTTAGAATAAAATATGAATACATATTTCAGGTTATGTATACTCTTTGAAGGCTATGGCTCTGTTCCTTTTAATACTATTGATTCTGTGGACACCTAGACTGGGTTCTTGAACTGGAAGTAAAAAGCATTATACTACAATTATTTATACTCTATAGTGTTACTACTTTACAATCTAATGGGCCTTGGTGGTGCAGGCTATTAAACACCTAGCGCTTAGTTCCAGCTGTCTGCAATTACTGCAGGCTCGAATCCCACCAGGCTCAAGGTTGACTCAGTCTTCCATCCTCTCGGGGTAGGTAAAGTGAGGACCCAAGATTGTTGGGGGCAATAAGCTGACTGTAAAAATGCTGCTTAGTAATAAGCAGGCATATACAATGGAATGAAGGCTATTGCTGAGCACATCGGGTTGTGCTCCAAACTTTGTAAGCCGCCCTGAGTCTCCGGAGAAGGACAGCATATAAATATGAATAAAAAAAATGGCAATTATGATATGAAATACTGTATAAAGGCTCTGGGTAGGTAACGAGGGCCCTTTTTTCCTTGTTACATCACAGATGGGAATTATTCTATGTTTGGACTGAATTTTGCCAAATAGGTCTACTCCAGATGAGTATTGCTGTGAATGGGAAATTAATTTTGATGGACGAGCTCCACTATATTTATAAGATAGTATAAACTTTCCAAGACTGTTTACAGCTAAATTCTTGTTTCTAACAATAGCATTGGGTAATCACCTGTTCATTCTGAAAAAAATATAATTAAGATTGTAACTGATAGGTAGGAAATTATTCCATATATAGGGGTAAACCAAAATTGTACTCTTATTTTTTGGAAATTAATGATTATTTTCTACTGGTAAAAATATGTAACCACTTTTTAAATTTATTTTTTGGTATTAACTTTCTTATGACATATATAGGTATCTTCTCATAATACATGGTTCATAACGGATATGAAAACTAATCTCAATGTAACAGAAGGAAATAAAGTAAATAAGAAATCATCCAAGTCACTAGATGGTGGAAGATATCTTGAGATGGAAGGTATTAAGCACCCTTTTTCCTACTTTTTTTAAAGTAGCATCTTATAGATAATTGTTTATCTCATTTGAATTTTCTGATCACGCTCTTTCTTGAAATTGGGGTTTTAGACCTTCTCTTAGGAATGCTAAAATTAGTTATGGTTTAATGCTACATTGGACTGGAAAATCAACTTTGGAAAGAAAAATGTTTACAGAGTATGATTCATTAAAGAGTATTATTTATTAAATGTGTAGAGTACTCATAGTAAACATTTGTAGTAGAAGGTAAAAGCAAAGCTTAAATCTTTGTTCCTTTGAACATGTCTTATTAAAATGTTTCTGGGATATAACATACATACACCACACACAACACACATTTATTGGTTCTAATCTTGCCTTCTGATGAAAGTTGGTTGCACGCCTTATAGAAGAGGCCTACCCATATTTTCATTGACTTCTGCTTCCTTAAAATACAATGTTTAGAACAACATCTTCTCTAAATGACATGAAATAAGCACAGAATAGCTTTGTCATGTATTTAAAAAAGGGAAAAAATATAATGGCACCTATCATGGTGGCCCAGCCTTTATCTAGCTCCATTTGCCTCTCGGTTTTGACGTGGAATTTAGATATGATACACCATAGTGACACAGTACTGCAGGCTACTTCTGTTGACTGCCAGCTGACTGCAATTTGGCAGTTGAAATCTCACCAGGCTCAAGGTTGGCTCAACTTTTCATCCTTTGGAGGTGGGTAAAATGAGGACCCAGATTGTTGGGGGACAATATGCTGACTCTGTAAACCACTTAGAGAGGGCTGTAAAGTGGTATATAAGTCTAAATGCCATTGCCATTGCCAGATCTTTTGAAAGAGTAGTGAGTACATCATTCCTCAAGTGTGCAGGATTTGAGAGTCTACCTGTGCACATTTTATTTACCTGACAATAGTTTGTTGTTTCGATGATCTAAGCCTAAGATTACATTGGCATTTTTTCATCACTGAGCCATACTGGTTATTTGAATGAACACGTCTCATTAAGTCTCTGAATGCTGGAGATACAGACAAAAACATTGGTATCCTTCCACTTTTTTTTCATAAGAATCCCAAGCTTCAACTGTAGGTAGGATAAATGCAAATGATAGTACAATTTCAGACAGTCTGGAAAGATATATCAGGGTCCTTAGTTAGACGGAAGCAGTGACAGATGGACATTATGCTCTCTACGAAGGTAGTTCTTTAAAATGAGAAGTATATATTTCTAGTTCCATAAAGAGGGAGCAACAGAGGAAAAATGGCTTAGGCATCCCACAAGTAATCAAGTAATGAGAGTTGGACTGAATTAACTGAAACAGATAAAGGTCAGTAGAATCCATTTTAGGCACATTTGACACTCTACTCTCTTTTCCTTCAGTTCCCATTTTTGCCAGTCTGGGTTATTGTTTCAGAAGTAAGGACGGCTTTCAGTACCTTATATGCTACTAGCACATATGGACAAACTTGTGCTTCACTGTTCTGCTTCCTTTCAAAAATTGCCAGTATCCTTGACTTTTTTCCACTATTAATATCTCAACTACTTCTCACTAGAATAACTGCATTTTGATCCATAACAATATGGCTTTTTTATTTCATATGTGTGTATGTTTGGACATGGATCACTCAAATGCCAAAAATATTTTGCAAATATGTAGCCCTGCCTGTGTCTTAATTAAAGGCATACTAGATTCTAGGTGGACTAAGGAGTTCAGTATACTTTGAAGCACTCAATAAATATCCCCTTACAACTTGTAAGGTATGATTTCTGAAAGAGTGAAATTATAATTATGAAGTATTATAAAATATAAAATACAAAGTAAATAGAAACCCCATCTCCATCTCTGAAGTACCCATTTCTGACAGTCAAACTTCTTGACAGTCTTTAACAAATTTATTTGGGCTTTCAATGTATACATTGCGTTAAAAAGAATTCCTCTAAAAAAAAGGTTAGTTGTTTACCCATTTAATTGCCAATTTTATATTGTATTTGCATGCTTAGCAAGAAAGGACTCTTACAGATATTCTGGTAATTTATCAGTAAGGAACCCATTTATAATAAAGCAGCTACAGCTTGCAATGCTGTTTTTATCCTGTTGGTGTTAATGAAAGAATGGCAGTGTTATTGGCATATCATAGAACTGTGATTAACTAGGCAAACTTATTATATTTTATTTATTTATATCCTGGCCCTATTGCTTTTACAAATAACTCAACCCTTCCTTCTTCTATTTTCCTCATAACAACAACCGTGGTGGGAGCCGTGGCCAGGGGGGCATTTGCCCAGGTTTGCCTGGTGCGCCAGTTGCGCCCCTATCTGGACCAAGATGCCTTACGTACGGTTACTCATGGGCTTGTTCCCTCCCTTATAGACTACTGCAATGCTCTCTACATGGGGCTGACTTTGAGGACCACTCGGAGGCTTCAACTGGTTCAGAATGCGGCCGCGTGGGTTGTGATGGGAGTATCCTGATACTCCCATATTACACCCCTCCTGCATGAGCTGCATTGGCTGCCGGTTGCCCTCCGGGTGAGATTCAAGATGCTGGTAATCACCTATAAAGCCCTACATGGCTTAGGGCTGGGATATTTGCGGGAACATCTGCCAGCAACGACTGCCCAACGTCCTGTGCGCTCCCACAGACAGGGCCTCCTTGGGGTGCCATCGGCCAGACAGTGTCGGCTGGCAACCCCCAGGGGTAGGGCCTTCTCTGTGGGAGCACCCACCCTGTGGAATCAGTTACCCCTGGGGCTTCGGATGGCTTCTGACCTTCGATCCTTCCATCGTGACCTGAAAACATGGCTCTTCCAGCTTGCCGACCTGGACTGATGGGGGGTTAGTGGTTGGTTGTTAGTTTTAATTAGTATATTGGGATGTTTGTTAAGGTTTGTACTGTATGTTTTTTATTGTTGTGAGCCGCCCTGAGTCCTTCGGGAGATAGGGCGGCATAGAAATCCCAATATAAATAAATAAAATAAATAAACCCTGTGAGGTGAGCTGAGAGATGGTATTCCTTTTGGGTAGGGGCCTATAGATACTGTTAATATAAACATTAAACTAAATGATAACATGCGATGCAGCTTTGTTTTACATTCTTGTGTACTGGGATGGATGACAAAAGATGTCTGTGCTTATTATTTCTAATCTGAATTTAGACTTTCAGTTGAGTTGTGTAAGTAGAAGCAACCAACAACATGCCCAAAACATGTTTGCTGATCATGGCTTCAAGGAATCACCAGTTTTCATTTACTTCAGGTGGTATTAGTCCATGTACAGTTAATGTTTTCCATAGTCCTTAATTCAAAGGCATCAATCTTTTACTTAATATCAGTTTTTGTAGCTGAACATTGCTACTAGGAGGTTCATGGCTTTAACCATTCGGAACTTTATCCTATATAATGTTTTTCTTGCATCCTTAAATTTAGTGTCCTCCTTTTTTCTTAGGTACTACCCATCTTTATGCTTTATTGAGTCATGTGATCTGCCCCTTTACATCTTCATATGAAAAATAATAATATATTAAACTTGAATGCTAAGTTCAGAAGAGATGCAAGTTGATTATTATCTTTGTTAATAGTTGATGTAAATCCAGATTTTTAATTTTTTCTTTTAAAAGGAACTGTAACTCACCTTGGCTTAACAAAATAATGTTTGCATATTTCAGATATAATTTCAGCTTCCTATTTTGATTTCACTGTAAACTGTTCCAATCTCATAGTCTTATAATGTATAGTGGTACCTCAGTACTTGACTATGCTTATTTTGGATGCTTACTTACTACTTTGGATGCATAGTCCATTTTGACTGCTTCAAAATTTGTCAAATTTGGTATCAGTTGCATTTTGATGTGAAAATGTTATCCCAGTACTTGTTTGTTTGGTACTTGATGCACTGCAATAGGAAGAAGGGGATAGCCGTGGAGAATGGACAGGAAGCCAGCTATTTCAGGAACGTTGCTGCAAAAGGAAGCAGGGGACTGCCTTAGAGGGCGGACAGAAAGTTGCCCATGCTGGGTGGAGGGGTTGCTGACATAGGAAAAGGGACAGACAGAAAGTCTGTTCCTTTTCTTTTCTGGGTGAAACAAAGAGTCGTGTGGGTAAGTCACATGATTTGTTTGATACTCATTTTTAGTACTCGTCATGCCTTCTGGAACCAATTAATGATGAATACTGAGATACCACTGTATATAATAAGCAGATATAGGAACAATAGTCAGCTTTGTCTATTTTTTTTGTAATCTGCTTTGTTTTTCCATTTTATTATAATAGGAGTATTTATTCTTCTGAACAATCTTTATAGTAACAGGTATTCTGGCACACAGACTAGCCATAATGTATTCCATTTTCTAGTGCAGGAAATGTGTACACAATAAAAACCCATGCTGTAGTAATAAAGCTTTTTCTGTTATCTTCATTAGCCATTCTTTGTGTATTTTATTGATACTTATTATTCAAGGCAGAATGTAAAAATGCTATTTTTATCATCACAACCCTCCAAAAGCAAGTTGGAACCTGGCCGCTATATATATATATATATATAGATATATAGATATATATATATATATTCTGCCTTGAATATATATATCTATATATATATATCTATTGTCTTGTATCATCTATCTTCATCTTCTGCCTTGACGGATGAGATTCTATTCTATACCAAGACCTATTTATGAAAATCAAAACTATATATATATATATCATTGCTTTCTCCATTTTCTCCATTCCGTTTTTGAAATTTGGGAATAACTGTTTTCTGCTACTGTTTTTGTTGTCTTCTATTTCTTTCCATAGCTCCTCATAGTCTTGTGAATTAAGCATACTGAATTGGTTCTGTCCCTCAATCTTCTATTTAGACTTGACTTCTATAGTAAAATCTACTATATATACTCTCTTTAATGCATATTCGCCATGTTTATCATACATATTTGATACACAGTTTGATATACTTAAGTCATTTTGACATTGATACACTAGGGTGGTTTCATAACCTGCAACTGAAATAGGTCTGGTTGACTAAGTTGTATTTCTTCTTCTTTTGTTTTCTCTTATGAAGTTGATTTATTTCCAGTATTGTGTATCCAGTGATGTCCATATATATGGATTTGAAGGCTAGTATTGAAGAATGAGGAATTCTCTTTAAAAAATTTTATTAATCTCTCACCAAAGTTATTCTGTTTACCCAATTGAAAATTGAATTACATGTCATCATCCCATTACTACTGTCTCTTTCTTGATAATGCATTTCATAACTTTTGTTATTTTCTGTAGAATTTCACAATGGTTTGTACTATTGCATCTGCAATAAACGGTTGCTCTTATGTACTGCTGAATTATGCTGTATATCCACTAATTCAAGTAGATAGGATACTGCATATAGTGAGTTGTCTTTGAACAGTTTATCCTGAAATAAAAATATCAAACAGTGTACCAGAAGCATCATTTTCTTTTGTTCCAAACTATAGCTGTACTCATTGTGTTGTATGCTGATTATTTAATACATGTTAATGTTTCCTTTAGAGTCTTTTGCCACCAGGTCTCTGATGCTATATTTGTGGGGGGTTTTCTCCATCAATACAGGCTAATCATATGGCTGAATGTGCAAACTAGCATCCCCTGGCATCTCATTCCCTTGGTAATATTTACTACTGTGAAATGCGTGCTAAGATACCTTACACTGTAAATTTTCCACTTACTTAGTTGAATCCTGAAAAGATAAAAAATATGCGTTACAATAAATGTCCATTATGCACTGTTTTAAATTAGTTAATTATATTGCAAGGAATTAGAAAACGCAGTTACTTTTTGGTGATTTTCAAAGATAGTCTATGGTCATGTCAGCAGGCTATGCTAATCAAAATTTATGATTAAGCTGTTTTCTTCCCTTGGCCCTTATGACCTGAAATAGTTACCACTGGTTTATTTAAAACATAATTTATAATATGTTCTCCCATTTCCTCGAAATAACCATGTTGCTTTTGCTACTAAGTACAAGCTGTTAATTGGAGACAAAACATGCCTCCTAACCTAATAATAACACATAAACTAACATATTAACTATTTATCATTATCCCTAATGATAAACCACAACCTACAGGGCATTCAGAAAGTATTCAGACCCATTTAACTTTTTTCAATTTTGTTATGCTGCAGCCTGATTCTACAGTTGTTGAAATTCATTTTTTTCTCATTAATCTACACTCAGAACTCCATAATGACAAATTCATGGCACAAAGGCAACACAGTCAAATAAGAAGAGTCCCTTTATTATCTCCAACTTTGCCCCCAATGTCCAGATTACCTTTGTCTGGTGAAAAACTCTCTCAGTAACAATCTTTAACTGGAGAAAATTCAGTCCAAAAAAGGTACATACAAATGGTAACTAAAAATCCAAACGAACCAAGCTGAAGTAATTAACTTGACAGGGCAGGAGAAGGAATTTCAGACTTGAAAGCACGGCAAAACTCACACAGTTGGGAAGACACCAGGAACACAGATAGGTTATGATGATACCAGATACATTCACGATTTGCTCCCAACAGCTTGCTGCACACAGCTTCCCTTGTTAAACACTGTGTTCCCAGCTGCAGCTAATGAAGGGAAACAGGGCCCTTTCCTCTCCCATAAACCACACAACTCATGTTGCTCCCTTCTCCCTGCGCGCCCTAGGATGAAGAGGGGGTGGACCTGAGTCTTCCTCTGAATTCCCTCTCCCTTGCTATACCTCTCCCCTGCTCTGCCCAGCCAGACTTTGCCCTTCCCCAGTTACTTCCACAGCCAACACTCCCACTCCCTGTCAGCTGTTCAGCCTCCCCCTCCAAGTCTGACAGGGGCATGACAAAGTGCTTCAACAATCCTCTAAAAGGATGCAAATTACCTAAAGGCATGTCAAATGAATGGTAGAAGTGTAAAAATAAAGAAGGGACTTTTTATTATTTATGGTGGACATGTGATAAAGCGAAAGAATTTTGGAGTATGATTCATATTTTAATACAGAAAATTCTGAAAATGGAGATAAATATGAAACCAGAACTTTTCTTTTAGAGTCTCATGGAAAAAGAACTGGAAAAAAATTGGAATTTTGTTACTATATATGTTTGCAGCAACAAGTCTATTGTATGTGCAAAAATGGAAGGACACTTCAATTCCTGGCATGTAAGAATGGTTGCAGAAGATGATGGAGATGGTGGAAATGGCAAAACTGACTACTTTGATTAAAGAAAAGAACATAAGTACTTTTGTTTCCACATGGAAACCACTTCTGAACTTTGTGCTTGATGTGGAGAAAATGTAACTCTGACTTTGGGTTTTACAGTTTAGATAGATAGATCTTTATAGAAATGACTTGTTCATACTATTATGGATAACAGATAACAGATAATCAGAGTTGGAAGGGACCTTGTAGGTCATCTAGTCCCAACCCCACCCAGGTAGGAGACCCTACACTGTTTCTGATAAATGGCAGTCCAATCTCTTCTTGAAAGTCTCAAGTGATTAAGCTCCCACAACTTCTGAAGGCAATTGGTTGATTGTTCTCACTGTCAGAAAATTTCTCCTTATTTCTAGATTGAATCACTCCTTGTTCAGTTTCCATCCATTATTCCTTGTGTGACCTACAGGTGCTTTAGAAAATAGCTTGATACCTTCCTCTCTGTGGCAGCCCCTCAAATATTGGAACACTGGTCCTTCTCCTCACTAGACCAGCCATGCCCAGTTCCTGTAACCATTCTTCATATGTTTTAGTCTCCAGTCCCCTAATCATCCTGGTTGCTCTTCTCTATACTTTTTCTAGAGTCTCAATATCTTTTTTATAATGTGGTGACCAAAACTGGATGCAATATTCTAGGTGTGGTCTTACTAAGGCTTTATAGAGTGGTATTAGTACCTCCCTTGATCTTCATTGCATCCCTCTGTTAATGCAATTTAGGATTGCATTAGCTTTTTTGGCTGCTGCTGCACACTGCTGGCTCATATTTAGCTGATTGTCCACTAAGACTCCAAGATCCCTCTCACAGTTACTGCTATTGAGCTTGGTTTCACCCAGTCTATATGTGCACTTTTGGTTTTTCTTGCTTAAGTGTAGGACTTTATTTTTCTCTACATTGAATTTCATTTTGTTAGATACGGCCCAGTGTTCTAGTCTGTCAAGATCCATCTGGATCTTCTTGGGTGTTAGCTATTCCTGCCAGCTTAGTATCATCTGCAAATTTGGTAAATTCCCCTTCTATTCCCTCATCTAAGTCGTTAATGAAGATACTGAGTACTGGGTCTAAGACGGAACCTTGTGGCACCCCACTGCTTACTTCCCTCCATGTAGACTTAGATCCATTAAGGATTACTTGTTGAGTATGGTTTGTCAGCCAGTTACAAGTCCATCTAGTGGTTGTGCTATCTATTCTACTTTTTTCTAGTTTACCAAGAAGTAGGTTGTGGTCTACTTTGTCAAATGCCTTGCTGAAATCTAAATTTATTATGTTCACAGTATTTCGCTGGTCTACTAATTTAGTCACTGGAAAAGTAAAAGCTGTGATTTGATGTTAATGCCTTATTTTAGTGTAACAGAGAGAGTTGGGAGCCAATGCTTCTTTTTTTCCCACCCCCAATTTTTACTCACTTCACTTCCCCCTTTCCCCTCCTCCCCACTGTTCTATTTACTTTTGTATTTTATAATGCTCTATAACTTAATTAAAAATCGATTATAAAAGGATGCAAATTACCAGTTGTCTGCAAGGAATATAAATCCTTTCATTCACCACTATCCTATCAGAGCTGAAGAAACTTCTTGAATGAGAAGCGAAATGTCTTCAAAAGAAAAAAAACAAGGAAGTCTAGCTGCCTCCTGAAAAAGCATCTTTGGGATGTGCATGCTTTTGCACTGGAAGTCCAGAATTGATTTTGCTTCTGTGCCAAAGTGGATTTATTCAACCAAGTTTATACTCTTGGTAAAATAATGTCCCAGGAGTTTCTTTTTCTGGACTCACAGAGTTGATAGACTGTTTCACGGCACTAAGGACCTGAGACTTGCCCGAAGGTTCACTTTCCAAAATGACAACGATCCTAAGCACACACTCAGGAAGACAATAGGAGTGGCTTAGGGACAACTCGGTGAATGTTCTAGGGTGGCTCAGCCAGTGCCCTGACCAGAATTCTATTGAACATCTCTGGAGGGACCTGAAAGTGGCTGTCCTCCAATGGTCGCCATCCAACCTGACTGAGCTTGATGGATTTTGCAAGGAAGAATGGCAGAAAATCTCCCAATCCAGGTGTGCAAAGCTTATCTCATCATTGCTCCCAAAGGGTGCTTCAACCAAGTACAGAGTGAAGAGTCTGAATACTTATGACAATGTGATATTTCAGTTTTTTATTTTTTATAAATTTACAGAGATTTCTAAAATTGTGTTTTTACTTTTCATTATGGGGTACTGAGTGTAGATTAATGAGAAAAAAATGAATTTCAACAACTGTAGAATCAGGCTGCAGCATAACAAAATTGACCAAAGCGAAGGGAGTGTGAATACATTCTGAATGCACTATATCTCTGTTCATTTTTAATTTAGTCTAATATATGTCATATTTTGGAGAAAATGCTTGGGAAACCTTAACACTATTTCCTTTTGAAATTTCCACAGCAAATATGAAACATCTCAACTTATCCTTTGCAGCCTCTGGCTTTCTGGGGATCTACCACTTGGGGGCAGCATCTGCTCTTTGCAGACATGGTAAGAAGTTATTGAAGGTTGTGAAGGCCTTTGCAGGAGCATCTTCAGGAGCTTTGACTGCCACTGTTCTTTTAACAGTGCCAGAAAGTATTGAGGTAATTGTGAAGAAGAACTTGCAATCTTGAAAACACAGCTTAAGTCTACCTGCTTTGGATGAACTCGGCTAAGGTTTTGAAAATAAGACCAATGTCTGGTTACAAAGCCGCAGGATGTGTTTAATTGTGTTAGCAAAGGCACTGTAGAGAGGAGAAAACTGCAATGACAAATCGATTTCTCTCATTTTAATTTGCATTTGCAGATGTATTTTGTTTTGTTTTTGGCTACGGATTTGACGAAATAAGAAAGATTACAGTGATGAAGATTAGAAAGAGGATTGGTATTTCTACAGATTTTAAAAACATTCTGTTCTGATATAACACCTTAAGATATAATGTTAACACTTTATAATATGAACTGGTTAATTTTAACAGATAACAGATAATCAGAGTTGGAAGGGACCTTGTAGGTCATCTAGTCCAACCCCCCACCCAAGCGGGAGACCCTACACCATTTCTGACAAATGGCAGTCCAATCTCTTCTTGAAAGTCTCAAGTGATGGCGCTCCCACAACTTCCAAGGGCAAGCTGTTCCATTGGTTGATTCTTCTCACTGTCAGAAAGTTTCTCCTTATTTCCAGGTTAAATCTCTTCTTGTTCAGTTTCTACCCATTATTCCTTGTTTGGCCTACAGGTGCTTTAGAAAATAGATTGACCCCTTTCTCTCTGTGGCAGCCCCTTAAATATTGGAAGACTGCTATCATGTCTCCCCTGGTCCTTCTCTTTACTAGACTAGCCAAGCCCAGTTCCTGCAACCGTTCATCGTATGTTTTAGCAATCATCCTGGTTGCTCTTCTCTGTACTTTTTCTAGAGTCACAACATCTTTTTTATAATGTGGTGAACAAAACTGGATAAAGTATTTTGACTTCGCACATCTGGCTGAACCAGTTACTGTGGCTTGTAAATTTGTAGTATTGTTCTGCAAAACAAAAAAAAATGATTTTTTTTTCAGGTACAACCATTATGCAAAATACAGGTTCACTAAAACCAGTCACTTAGTGACTGTTCAGAGTTATGATGTACCTCCTTGGCACTATTTATGACCCAGATTTGAAGTTCTGACAGTGTGCTCTCATACTGCAGACATGTAATAAAACTTTGTACGCTCAGCAATAGGGCTGCATTTATGGCTGTTTATAGAATTCCTGCCATTGTGCGATGTTGTTTTACAGTAGTTTTGCAAAAAATTGGCACTTCCATTTTTTAGCAAAATGATGCCCACAGGGAAGCTTTGATTTGCTTAATGACTGCAGTGTTTGCTTAATAACTGTGGATTTGTTTAACAGCCATGGTGATTTGCTGAACAACTGCTGCAGAATGTGTAAATTCATATCAATCATAACTGACCAGTTTTACATCACAACTTACAAACCATGAAGGATAGATTCCAGTATATACTGACAATTGTTAACCATTGACTCACCACAGTCCTGGTAAGTTCCAGGTCTACCTGTGGTATAAACTAGGTAATTGTCTTATGCAACTATCATATATATGGAACTGTTAGTGATCACAGATATTTCTGAGTGAGAATTGTCTGCTAATAGGACTGATATGGCTAATATGATTGAAATAGATGTAACAATAGCATGTGTTGCTCTTCCTTTACCACCTATTAAATATGGATGAAAAGCCTTTTATATGTTTTATAACAATGTGTTAATTTATTAAAATTTAATATTAAATGTATAATCTTACGGAAAGTGACTCTGTGCAGTTGACAACAATTCTATTCTGTTTGATAATAATTTCCAACCTATTGCTATTGCAGATCCTAGGTTTTAAGAACTGTTTGTGTATCCCAAGGTCTAATGTCCATTATATTAATCAGAATATGAATTTGATTGAATAGAATAGGTTGAGTTATGAATGATTGTTCATCCTATCATAACCAGATAGTTTTATGACTGTTCTGTAAATGACAGTGTATCTGAAGGGAAATATTACAAAAAATAATTTTGAAAGAAGATATTAGCAAAAGAAAGCAGGGGAGAGGATGAACTAACAGGTTGAATAGGTGATAGAAATGTACATGAACAACTGTAGCAAGCACTGCATAGTATCTTCACTTTGTTTCTATAGCTTACAATTTTATTTATTTTCTATTTCATTTAACTTAGTATATTGCCAGGTTTTAAACCAGCCTAGCTCAACTGCATCTGATCAGGATTTATACACTGAGCTTATTGTTTACATTTAACTTGTAAATCAGATGACCATGCTTTTAGCTCTGGGACATATTTCAACTAAAGCTGCTGCAACTACCTTGGTCACATCCTTTTAAGGGTTTGGGGAGTCAATGGTAGAAATCACTGTTGTTTAACTAACTTTAATTCCAGCACCATAGGGATTGCCCATATGCTACCTGCAGCTGTTAAAGCTAGTTTTGCATTTTAATGAGGATTTATCTTAATAAATTACATCTTGAAAGTCTGTGGTATTAAAATAAACATTGTCACCTGCAGTTTTCTTTGATTTAAAACTGTATGATTCTTTTCATAAATTCCAGGATCTCTTTTGCTCATCCTAATCCTTTATAGTTCAGAAACTGCACTCTAGCTGGACAAAAAAATAGGCATCATTAAATATTTCAGTAAAATAGCGATAGATCTTAGTTAAACGGAAATAAATTAGCAGCTTTTGATGTATTCTTATCATCATTTGAAATATTATGAGACAACTACTAATTTAAAAAAAAGAAATATTTCTGCCTATATTTACAATCAGTCTATGAAGTGGTCAAGTCGGCATCAAAATCAGTGGTGGGATTCAAATTTTTTTACTACAGGTTCTGTGGGCGTGGCTGGTGGGCGTGGCAGGGGAAGGGTACTGTAAAATCTCCAGTCAGATGTGGTATTTGCCGGTTCTCTGAACTACTCAAAATTTCT
This sequence comes from Naja naja, assembly GCA_009733165.1. Lineage (NCBI taxonomy): Eukaryota > Metazoa > Chordata > Lepidosauria > Squamata > Elapidae > Naja > Naja naja. The sequence continues at coordinate 9,976,503 of CM019153.1, forward strand.
GCTACCAGTTCTCCAGAACTGGTCAGAACTTGCTGAATAAAAAGAGAAACTTTCTGACAGTGAGAATAATCAATCAATGGAACAGCTTGCCCTCAGAAGTTGTGGGAGCCATCACTTGAGACTTTCAAGAAGAAATTGGACTGCCATTTGTCAGAAATGGTGTAGGGTCTCCCTTGGGTGGGGGGGTTGGACTAGATGACCTACAAGGTCCCTTCCACCTCTGATTATCTGTTATCTGTCATCTGTTAATACCACCTCTGATCAAAATATGCAAGTTTATAATTCTATAAATGGATAATTTACTGACAATATTTACACTTTATAATGAACTGTACATTATAAAAGTAATAAAAAGCCTGTCCCTTTTTCCAAGTTTCTGTAGCTTTACTTTTTCTTTACCACAGTTCTTAGCATGATTTCAGAAGTCTTTCTTTGCTTCCATGTTGATTTTCATTTACTTTAGTTTCAGTAATATGATAACTTTCATTAAAATTATGATGCCTCCTGAGGGTAGGAACATAATGAATTTTACTTCATTTATCAATATTGGTAACAAAGCACTATTCACACAAGTGTTCTTAAATGTATTGTTCTAATTAGGAAGCCTGCTTATTAATATGTAGCATTTTAACGATTTGGAGTGTATAAGAAAGAGACCCTTCCCAAACTGTATTTCTGTTACCTGTCCATCTATCCATCCATCTGTGTGAATGCATATGTTAAAAAGTCATTTAAATATTTCACATAATTAGAGTAATATGTTGAGAGGAGCTGTGTTTACATTTGGCATTTGAATCGTTTTTCAGAAATGTACAAATATTACCTACCAACTTGCTGAAGATACTAGAAAACTCTACTTTGGAGCACTAACACCTGGTTATGATCTCATGACAAAACTTAGGTAGGATTGTAAATATTTTATACTGCCAAATTTGGTTTTCTGTAAATTTTCCAATAAATGATACATAAGAGATACTGCATTTGTGTTAGTTACTGTGGTGAAATGCAGCATTCATGTTTTCTTAAATTATTTAAGAAGCTGTTTAATTATTAAAGTGGACTAATATTTAGTCTGTTTTTCCATAGGGGCTACATTGATTCAATCCTCCCCCCTAATGCCCACGAGATAGCAGAAAATCGCCTCTTTATATCAGTCACTAGTACTAAGAATGGGAAAAATTATTTGCTTTCACATTTTGCCTCCAGAGAAGATCTTGTTAAGGTAGGAAAGTTGCATATTACTCCTATAAGTGAAATCATCCAGTTGTCTCCAGGGTCTTAAGAGTTTAGGTTTTATTAGTTTTGGCCTGCAAGCTGTGCCTCACTTGAACAGCTCCCTTGCTTTAAAAATGAAGACTGGACATATTTATAGCCAGGAATTCATTACCTAATTGTCTTGGAAATCTTAACAACTGGCCTTTATGGGTAGTTCTCAACTTAGGAGCACAATTGCAACGAGAGATTCCATTGCTAAGTAAAGAAGTTGTTAAGTGAGTCTCGCCCATAGATGCTTCTCTTTTAAAGTCTCATGCTAAGATAATATAGGTGGCTTGGTCCAGGACTGACAGAATTAAGAAAGGATTTAAAAAAGAATCTTACATTGTAGACAAATGGGAATACCTGGACTTTAACTCTAAAATAGATCTACTCTTGTCTCTTCGCTCCTTCCTAGCCACATTGGTAATTAAAGTTATAAACTATTGTCTGAAAGATGAGTTAAAGTAGAATTGTTATTATTCAGTGTTTCTCCTCAGTTAAGGAAATAAGATAAGAATTATTCATATTTTTCCTGTTTTCTAGGCTTTGTTAGCCAGCAGTTTTATTCCTCTTTATGCAGGAATAAATGCAGTGGATTATAAAGGACAGGTCTGTATAATTAGTGTTCTTATTCTGGATACTGTGTTTTTATGCATGCTGAAAAAAAATCCTCATATCAAGTAGGCTGATCATCACTGTCTGATTTTTTTAAGAACTCGTATTAACATGTCACCTTTGAAACATTATGGCCTTGAAAACCAATTATGTGGTGTTATGCTTCAAGACTTGCTCTGGCAAAAGTATCACTCATCATGACTTCTGAATTGGCATGGAATATTCCTAATGTTAAAATAAATGAAATTTTGTAGATTGTCAATGCTATTGACACTTCTAGTTATTAAAGCAGTGAAGATATCACTGCAATATGGATGGTTTTCTTTGTTAATAACAATATAGGAAGTAACTTCTGTTCTTGTAATGGGTATGTACAAATGACCTTGGGAGACAAGAGAAGAGCTGCAGACTAGATAACTGATAAGAGGAAGCTTAGCCCAAAGAAGAAATGGAAGCATGGCAAATGTCTCAGAAGGGACCCTCCCTAACTTCTTGAGTTATAAAGGCAAGGAGCAATAGATGTACTTTTGCAACAATATGTTAACGTAACTTTACAATAAAAGTACTTCTGGGTATGCTTCTTGTCTGGAGTATATCACAAGGCTGAGGGAACTAGGTAGATTTTTGCATAAGAGAATGCTGCCATAGACACAACTTACTATATTTTGAGCTACGGAGGTGTTAAAATTCCTTTTGTTGTGCAGGCATTAAAAGTCTAGTAATTGTATTATTTGTTGTGTTGGATTACAAATATTCCAACAGTTGTATGGCCATAAGTGTGTGTGTGTGTGTGTGCGTTCTCTCTCACACTGCAAATAGCTGAGTTTCTCTTTATTTGAATGCTGTGCACTAAAGTATATTACTGGTCTCCAGATAGTAGTAGAATTTTTAAAGTGCTTTTTAAAATGAGCTTCATGTTGTGGAAGTTTATACTGACTTATAAGGGATAAGGAAGACAGACTTATTCATTTACCCCGATTATAAATTCAGTGATCCATGAAGCAATGCATAGCGCTCTAAAACAAATACTTCCATGGTTACACAGGTTTAAATACTTAGTATATATCCCAAACATTTTCGTCATGCTCCATGATTTCTTTTAAGTAGATTTCAACTATACATTTTGCTACAGCATCTTCTTTGTAATAGTGTGTGTATATATATATATATATATATATATATATATATATATATATATATATGAATTGCTAGAGACAAGACCAGAGGATGAGTTAGCTTCTGAATTAAAATAAAATGTAATTGATGATTCTGTGGTGTAGGAGAAGAAAAAGAGTGAGGGTATGTTGTGAAAATATGTCCCTCTAATGTTTTGTTGGGAGGGTGTTATTACTGTTTCAGTAACAACAACAATATTGCTATACAGGTAGTCTTCGACTTACGACCACAATTGAGCCCAAAATTTATTTTGCTAAGTGAGACAACTGTCAAGTTAATTTCCCCCCATTTTATGACCTCTCTTATCACAGTTAAGTGAATCACTACAGTTGTTAAGTTAGTAACATGTTAAGTGAATTCGGATTCCCCATTGACTTTGCTTGTCAGAAGGTCATAAAATGAGATAACTGACCCCGGGACACTGCAACCATCATAAATATGAGTCAGTTGCCAAGTGCCTGCATTTTAATTATGTGACTATGGGGATGCTGCAATGGTTGTAATTGTGAAAAACGATCATGTCACTTTTTTCAGTGCTATCATAACTTTGAATGGCCACTAAATGAACTGTTGTAAGTTGAGGACTACCTGTACCTGGTGACAGCAGAATAAAAGAGAAAGAACGAGAGAAAGATCACAAAATATAAAGACCTTAATACAGAAATAGAATAACTGTGGCGAAAGATAGCACCAATAATAACAAGGACCTTGGATGTCACAGTCCACTTGAATACCATCAGCATTGACATTCTGGAAGTTGAAGTCCACAAATCTTAAAGTTGCCAAGGTTGGACACCCCTGATTTAGAGAATTATGTACCTGAAAAGATACATGCATAAATACGGTATCTTTCTGTTCCCTTTAAAACAACAATTACAGCCATCTTGCCTATGGACGAAAAAATCCAAAATCATTATCTGAACAAAATATTTGAAAGGATAAGCTAAAATATTTCAGCAGTGTGCATGTTTAGAAGTTTTCATCAAGAAAGGACTAAAAGTAACAGGATAGAGAAGAAACAAGTAAAACTAGGTTAGATGTTGAAGCCATAAGGCTTTCTAGATGACATACAGATGATACAAGTTAGAGAATTAAAAATGCATAATACAGATCAATAGTTGTGATTCTCTCCCTGAGAGAATCAAGGTTTTGACACAGGAAATTGTATCCAGATATGTAGACAGATAAGTAGCAGTTAATTATTGACAGAGCATAACTGTTTCCACTAGAAATGGATCGATGGTGGCTTAACCAATGGCCTCCCTATCTTGCCAAAAGGCCGAACTGTGACTGTTTCTCCTTTTTGTGGGCGACTAGACATTTGCCCAGAAAACAGAGGACGAATGGATATTTATGCTAAAGTTGCAAAGCAAGACATCATGGTGAGTTATGCAAGGAAAATGATTTATTCCACAGTTTTAGAATTACTCTTTGTTCTTTAGGAAGATTTAACCTTGTTATGTCTTTATTTTTTGGCATATACAACAGAACTATTATACAGTACATTATATCCAGCTCAGGGGAGGGATTCAGTTTTTTTAACAACTGTTTCTGTACGCGTGGCTTAGTTGGTGGGTGTGGCTTGGTGGTCATGTGACTGGGTGGGCGTGGCCAACTTGACATCACTCATCAAGGGGCGCTTCTCCTTGCTTGGCCTCTCATGACAGTGGGGATGCTGCAACGGTCATAAGTGTGAAAAATGGTCATAAGTCACTTTTTTCAGTGCCATTGTAACTTTGAATGGTCACTAAATGAATTGTTGTAAGTCAAGGATTACCTATACAAAAATACAAAAAGCTTCTTTGCTTGCAAAAAGCTGCCCTAAATACCAATCATTAGATTAAACATACCTGCAAGCTGGAGTTACAAATCGGGCAGGGTGCCAGAGCACCTTGAGGAATGAAAATAGTTAAAATGCAGTGATAACTATCAAGCAGCCAACTCTTGCTCATAAAGTGAAACCCTTTAGCAGAGAGGTCATTTAAGCTCTCCAGAAAGAGCACACCCAGGAGAAGCAATCCTTAGATCCATTTGCACTACTTAAAAATACCTGCTGGTCTCACTCACCTCACAAGATATCCTAAGGAAACCATCCAGATTTAAGGAAAGGTCACATGCCACCTAGAAAGGCAGTTGAAGCTGAATAGGGAAAATTATCCCATCAATAAACACAGGATTAAACATCCCCAAACACAGAATTAACCTTCACCAAAAACCAGTTTTAGACCAAAACTCAGAAAGGATATGTAAACTCACGTTTGAATGTTAATCTTTCTAGCTAGCCAAAAAGCCTTGCTGAATGTCACTCATGTTGGTTCCCTGTCACTAAAAGCTTTGCTTCATTATTCAATTATTTCTTCAAAGTGCTAATTGTCCAGGGAAGTATTTCCTCCCAACAGCAGTGTAAAAATCTTAAAACAACCCTTCCCCTTTAAGAAAGTCAAGCCCCAAAAGCTCTGGAGACACTAAGTCTAGGCTGTCTGGCAAGAATGTAATAAGGGTGGAAAAAAACAAAAGGAGATTGCTTCTAACTACCGGTTCTCTGAACTACTTAGAAAGTTAACAAGGGGTTCTATAGAATCGGATAGAACTGGTAGAATCCCACCCCTGATCCAGCTTCCTATTATTTTAATGTGAAGCTAGGAAAATTCAGTTGGTCATTTTGCCCTCAGTTTCACTACTGGGAAAGGTATACTTTCATAATTAACAGGAAATATTTTAAAGTGTTTAAAAGTTTGAGAATTTCTTTAAGTTAATACCAAGATAATGCCATTGCCTCATTGTGTTTCTCTTTTTTCAAATAATGTTATTGAAGTTTATAATTGCAATAGTAAAAATCAATACAAAGTAAAACTAAGATAGGAAAATAGAATAAATGGTGTAAAGTGGAAAAAATAAAATATATAAAGAATAGAAAGAAAATAGGCAGGAAAGGAAAATAAGAATATAGTAAAGCAAAAGAAAAATATACGAAGAAGCGATTTCCAGACTTAATCACAAGTATAAATAACTTTAGTAATTTTACTGCTTCTTAAATCATTATAGTAAATGATTTTTTTCTTCTCATATTTTATCTATAAAAAATCCATAAAGCATGCCGTTTCAGGTCTGGTGTCAGCAAAAGTCTATTAAGAGTTACCAGAAATAACATATCTATTTTAACTTTCATTAAATAAAGCAACCTTATATTCCTTCCTTTTATTTCTCACAGTCTTAAACTTTAGTCCATTCAAATAATGTCATAAAACTGGATTTCATTTCTTCGTCTCTTGTGAGATTCTTCAAAGCTTCGTCTCTTTTATAAGTCCAATATAGAAAAAAGGTCCAGGTCACTCTGTTGGTTTATTGTTTGTATATCCCTTTTAATTTTTACCATATCCAGTGTAACATCTTTTTCCATGTCATTCTTATCACCTCTCCCGTAACGTGTTTTAGACATAATCTATCCATAAAAGCAAATATTGCTGTTGACATTATTAAAGTGTTGATTTCCATTTTTGAAAATCCCCTTTTAATATTTCTAGTGTTAGAATATTTGCCATTCTGTACTTGATAATAAAGTTTTATGCTTTTTTTCTTTAATTGAAATTTTTAGTTCCCTCTAGTATTAATATTTAAAATCTTATTGTATTTTTTAATTGAAAACAAAAGGATTTCAGGAGAGATTTTTTATAATCAAATCCCAGGTCTTATTTCAAATTTGTCTGGACCCTTAGTCTCTTTGTAACATTCTAAAATCAACATTTTAATCTACCTTTTGCTATTTGTTTCAATTTAAATCTTTCTTTTGTAAAGGATTGATGTCAAACTAAGCAGGTGCTTTGAAAGTTATTATCCAAAGATTTCTAATAGCTTAAAAGTACATAATAAACAATTTCCAAAAGTGATTATAAAAGGAAGTATGCAAACTTTATAAAGTTGTCTACCATGGTTTGAACCAGATTCTAATTTTCTTGTCTCCCACAGGTCTATGTACCTGTTAGATTCCACTGCCTTGCAATATCCTTGTAAAGAACAACTGTTTGAAGCAGATAGATGTTTTCATCAAACTTAGTGATTAAATGTTAGTGATTTGGTTTTACCTAATTAAAAATAGCAGTGATGATTAAGAGTATAAGACATTAGACCACGGGTGTCAAACTCACAGTGTCACATTGCTATTTATGTGATATTTCATGATGTTTTTTCCCTTAGTGGAACTGGGATGGGCATGGCCTGCGTGTGACACAACCAGCCCATGGGCCCCCAGTTTGACACCCCTGCATTAGACAAACTATTACGGGTTACCTCTGTGGTGAGGGACATCAGGGCCAGGTTCATGAATTTTATCTTGATGCTTCAAAATCAAATAACCAAAATTTAGTAGTAAGCTACTGGATAATTGTAGTGCAATTTTCCCTTGGCAGTACATCAAGTAAAAATAGGTGTGAAAAATATATGCTTAATATACCAATGGATGTTTTAAAACATGTTAAAAAAGGGGCGAAAGGTTTGATTAGCTTTTTAAAAATATTTTAGAACTATCTTTTTTCTGTTTCAGTTTTCTAGGATCATGAAAATAATTAGATTAGAAAAACCAGTTTGCTTCAGATTTTAATTTAATTAATGTTCTAATTAATGTAATCATATTTAAGTGCTGTATGTTGGATAAATTTCATGAAACCTTGCAATCCTTAGGTTCTCACAATAAACTAAGCCATGATTGTTTTGCCATGGTTTATTAAATACACCCATTTGATTGACTTCAAATGTTGCAAGTCAAAAGCCATGATTTATATACCATAGAGGCCATTAACAAAAGACTTTATGGCTTAGCAAATGCAAGAATACAATCTATATGAAATAATGCATTATATCAAAATGTAATTAATTAAGCAGAAAATATCCTGCTTTTTTCTTCTTGGATGCAGTTATCCATTGGCAACCTTATAAGACTTCATCAAGCTCTATTTCCACCAAGCCAGGAGAAAATGGAATTGCTATATCAAGATGGATATGATGATACCATCCAGTTTTTATTGAAGGAAAATTGGTTTGAGTAGATTATGCATGATGAAAATAAATAAATTGATGGCTTGTCAATGCAAATCTTTGAGCATGCCATACAGAGCCCAAATGATGTCACCATTTATGTTTATCAAAAAAAATGTCACTGGGATTTCATCTGTTGATGCCAGTCAAGTGTGTTGTATGTCATTGTGCTGGTCTGAATTTGTAGAGGGTTTCACATGCAATGGAATTGTATTTGGTATAGAAGATAAGCTGCTTCTTAGAAAAGATTAAGAGAAATCAAAACTTCCATTGCTTTATTTTCATTCTGATTTCCATTTTTCATGCAGATATGAAAATGCTAAAAATATGAGTTTTTGGCTCATTAAATGTATTCATATAAAGTCATAAATATAGGCAGTTTGCAGAAAATTGAGTACTTGTGTTATTTCATAAAAATACTATTAATGTGTTCATTAATTAGTTTACTCATTTTGTTTTTTTAATCCAGTGCATTCTCAAGCATCAACTGTAATTACAATGAAACCATGGGAAACAAAACAACTTAACAACTTATTTATCTACAGATATATTTTACCATTTGTAGACTTAGTTTTTCAGATAGCCTATGTATATTTTAAAATGTTGACTTTCAGTGGGTTTATTTATCCTATTTATTCATTGTAGAAAGAAAAGAAAAATGTCAATTAAACATATTGCATTTTATTTATGCCATAGTCACATGCCATAGTCACATAGTCAAACATATAGCATTTTTATTTATGCCATAGTCACATAGTAAATAGATCAGAGCAATTGTTAAATATTAATAAAGCAAGTTGCATCATCCAGTTCTATTTAAAACATTGTCTCAAAGGAAGTAATTTGCTGATTTAATGGAAATTGCCCAAATTGCATTTTCATCTAAAATGCTTTCTATGCTGTTGGAATCCATTGGGTACGATTTTCTAGTGGCAAGTCTCCTGTCATCATAATCTAAGAATAGTATTGATTCTACTTACAGTAAATATTGCAGTATCAATTTTAAATTAACTGTTTTAATAAATTCTTATTGCAAAAATTTTGCAATGTTCTTTTTAATTCATTGTAAACTTGTCTTTTCTATGATTTGCATGGAGTTAATGAATATGGTGTGTATAAAAAAAGATGGTGTTGTAAAAGCCAAGATTTTACTCTTTATTTCCATTACAGTTAGTTCTCCACTTATGTCCATTCATGTAGTGACTGTTCAAATTTATGGTGCCTTTGAAAAATGTAACTTACAACCAGTTTTCAGACTTAGGAACATTTCAGTTTCTCTGTGGTCACATTATCATAATTCAGCAGGTGTTTATGAAAATTGCAATGACATATGATCACATGATCACAATTTGTGACCTTTCCAGCTGGTTTCCAACAGGCCAAGTTAATGGGAAAAGCTGGATGGAGCTTGTTTGGAGGTTCTAGCAAGGGAGCTCAGTATTGTATACCCTTGAATGAAGATTTGTATACCCCTTCTATCTGGGATGGTGGTTTTCTACCACTGCGTGTGCAGCTTTTGGAGGGATGCACATGGAACAGTGAGAGAGGGAGGGCTCACACCTAGCCAAGTAGATCAACCAAATCAACCTGGGCGATCAATGGGGTGACATATCACCCTCACACACAACTGGATTTGTTTAATGACCCTATGATTCATCTAATTACTGCAGTGATTTGGTTAACAAAGAAGGTTGCAAAATTAGGTGTATCTCATGTAATGACTGCCTCACTTAGTGACAAGTTACAGTACCAAATGTCATAAATTGAAGACTATAGAGAAATTATGCTTATGAATACCACTGTTGAAAAACAAGTTTCACCTTCATCAGCAGGTTCTCCATATACACAGGTTAACATTGCATATTGCAGCAGTGAACAGAGGAACTGTGACTTGTGGGTGTAAAACATGTATAATGCACACTAATTTGGAAATTTTACACCTACCCTTTTTATTGTAGAACATTTGCATTTTTTTTATCCACTTGAAGTGAACTAAATGTAATCCTATAATCTTCTTTATGAGCTTTTTGAGCTTCTCTGTTATTGTCAGTACTTTTCTATGCATTGAAGGGAAACAGAATGGTTGTAGTTAACAGATCAGTGCCCCCCATTTCTACTACCCATGTAAAAACTGAACTATGGTATTTTATGCAGAATCATTTTGAGCAAAGCAAGTTTAGTGCAATTCACAAAAACATTTTTAAGCTGTAATCATGATTAAAGGAGAAGTCATTAGCAAAATTTATTCAATGAAACTAGTGAGACAATACTGGGGCAACTTCATCTTTGATTATACAGCCATTGTTTAAAGGATAAATGGTGCCAAGTATGAGGGACAATATTATCGGAGGCGGGTGGAATAATACCTCTAAAATTTACCAATGATATGCGGGTACAAATAGGCCCCCTTTCACTAGATCACTTCTTCACAGTTTGTCTTCAATCTCCTCTTACTAGACAGCAGATTGGGAACTAGCATAAAGTGCTTCCCAGGTGGGCTCATCTTAGATATTCCAATTAAACAAATTCTTGCCTTGCCATCCCATGGCCCAGCTCAGAGCCTTATTTCACCTTAGAATCAGACCCTGATGAGACACAGGCATTTCACCTTTTTTACAAAACAATGCACACTTCTCTAATATTAAGTTTTAAAAACCAACAAAAGAGTTTCTAAGTTTGCTTGAGTTTTGGAAAGTGTTGAAAGGGACATTCCCTCTTCCTCATTTGTTTCCTTTTAAAGCAGTCATTAGTGGCAACTTCAAAGTATCAAGTATAAAGTAGTACTGTCCCTGATAAGCATGGGTCTAATATAAGCCAATTCAGACACTCAGGAGGATTCTTTTTTAAGCTGTTTGACCTCCAAATCTGTTCTAACAGTCACTAGGTAAAAAGTTACTGCAGGCATATATCCTTAGTGACCTCTATTACTGACAAGATGAAAACTCAAGTTAGAAGCAAAGCTCTTAATATTATATCACCAGATCCAAGATAGTATATAGAAAATTCTTACAATTCACTATTGCAAAGGACGGTCTCCACTTCCCAAGAATTGTTCATCATGTAATAATGGTTTTTTTTAGACTTAGAGAACTTAGACTTAGAATAACGTTATTGTCATTTTGAATGTACATTAATTGGCATACATTAAAATGGAATTTTGTTGCATACAGCTCTCAAAGAGTCACCACCTCCAATATACACTACATAAACATGACTAAATAAATACCTACATACAACAGAATTATGTATATACCCACATATATGACATGGAGAAACAACACAGTCAGTTTGGATGCATACCCGCTCCCAATCCGATCAAGCCCAGCTAAGAGCCCATATTAGGACTTATCTGGTAGCTATGAGAGCGGCGAGGAGGTCTTATCTCTCCGACCTCATAGCGTCCGCAGATAATCGCCCAGCCGCCCTGTTTCGGGCCACCCGCTCTCTCGCACGGGGGAGGGGGCGGACCCGTTGTGGGAAGGGCTGAGGAATTTGGACAACATCTGTCCGACAAGATCGCCCAGATTCGGAGCGGATTGTCCTCCGATCTGCAGTGGTCTGAGGAACAGGGTACAAGTAGTCTGGCCAGTGTGACCTGGGATGAGTTCGATCCTGTTTCCGAGGATGAAGTGGACAGGACTATGCGGTGTCTGAGTTCCACCACATGTTTGTTGGACCCATGTCCTTCCTGGTTGGCTTATGCCGCCAGGCAGGCCACCTGCGATTGGCTCCGGCCAGTTGTCAATGCTTTTTTAAGAGAGGGTGTTTTTCCTTCCGCCTTGAAGGAGGCAGTGGTGAGGCCCCTCCTGAAGAAGCCTGCCCTGGACCCGACCATGTTAGACAACTTTCGTCCAGTCTCCAACCTTCGCTTTTTGGCGAAGGTTGTTGAAAGTGTGGTGGCTCGGCAGTTTCCACTCTTCCTGGATGAAGCGGACTACCTGGATCCGTACCAATCGGGCTTCCGACCCGGCTTCAGCACGGAGACGGCATTGGTTGCACTGATGGATGATCTCTGGAGGGCACGGGACAGGGGTTTTTCCTCTGTCCTGGTCCTATTAGATCTCTCAGCAGCTTTCGATACCATCGACCATGGTATCCTTTTGCGACGCCTCGGGGGGTTGGGAGTGGGGGGCACTGTTCTTCAGTGGTTCACCTCCTACCTCTTGGGGCGGTCGCAATCGGTGTTGGTAGGGGGGCAGAGGTCGACCCCGAGGGCGTTCTCCCTCAGGGGTCGGTCCTCTCCCCTCTTTTATTTAACATCTACATGAAGCCGCTGGGTGAGATCATCCATGGTTTCGGGGTAAGATTCCATCAGTACGCAGATGACACCCAGCTGTACATTTCCACCCTGAACCAGATCAGTGATGCCCTCTCCCTGATGACCCGGTGCTTGGATGCGGTACGGATTTGGATGAGCAGGAACATGCTTCGACTCAACCCGGCCAAGACTGAGTGGTTGTGCATACCGGCATCTTGGCCCAGTCAGGAACATCCATCTTTGGCCATAGGGGAAGAGGTGTTGCCCCCTGTGGATGGGGCGCGGAATCTGGGGGTCCTCCTGGATGTACGGCTCCGGTTGGAGGAGCAGGTGGGGGCCGTCGCCAGGGGGGCCTTTGCCCAGCTCCGCCTTGTTCGTCAGCTTCGCCCATTTCTGGACTGAGTTGCCCTGCGCACAGTCACTCACGCTCTTGTTACCTCTAGACTCGACTACTGCAACGCTCTCTATTTAGGACTGCCCTTGCATACCATCCAGAGATTGCAGCTGGTGCAGAATGCGGCAGCACGGGTGGTGATGGGAGTTTCCTGATTCTCCCATATTACCCCCCTCCTGCGTGGCCTGCATTGGTTGCCGGTTGCACTCCGGGTGAGATTCAAGGTTTTGGTTTTAACATACAAAGTCCTTCACGACATGGGTCCTCAATACTTAAGGGAGCAACTCCTGCCGATATCGAGTGCCAACCGCCCTGTGCGAGCACACAGGCAAGGACTCCTTGGGGTCCCGTCGGCAAGTCAGTGTCGGCTGGCGGTCCCCCGGCAACGAGCCTACTCTGTCGCGGCCCCTGACCTCTGGAACCAACTGCCCCTGGGGCTCCACCTGGCCCCTGACCTCCACACCTTCCGCCATGATCTGAAGACCTGGTTGTTCAACCAATCTGGGCTGTGACCCCTCCCTGGGGGGGATGGGTTTTTAAAATTATCTTAAATTATTGTAAATTTTAGATTTGTAATTTTTTGGGCTTGTGAATTGGTTTAATTTTTTTTAAATTATTTATTGTCGTTGTTTTTAGTTGTGAGCCGCCCCGAGTCTTTGGAGATGGGGCGGCATACAAGTCCAAATAATTAATTAATAAATAAATAAATACATGCAGTGGTGGGATTCAAATTTCTTAACAACCAGTTCTATGGGTGTGGCCTATTTGTGGGTGTGGTTTAGTCACGTGACTGGCTAGGTATGGCTTGGTCATGTGACAGGGAGGGTCAAAAGATAGAAACTCATTTTAACGATGCTCTTGGAGCTGGGTTGGACTAGATGACCTCCGAGGTCCCTTCCAGCCCTGGATTGCTGTGCTGTTTCAAAGCATCCTCTGAAGATGCATCTAGTGCCAGGGTTTGTGGTCCTAACTTCCTCTCCTTTTTTCCCTTCCCTCCCTCCCTCCCTCCCTCTATCCATCTTCCATCCATCCACCCATATCTCATTCACTTTCCCTTTCCTCTTTCTCCCTTCCCTCTTTTTCCCCTCTTTTCTTCCTTTCTCTCATCCCTCTTTCTTTTTCTTCTTCCTTTTAAGAGAAAGAAAGAAAGAAAAAAAGAAAAAGAGAAAAAGAGAGCTACCATGCATCTCTATGCTATTCATGGTGTATTTTCAGCTGGAACCTCTTTCTACTTAAACTAGGGGTCCCCAAACTTGGCAACTTTAAGACTTGTGGACTTCAACTCCCAGAAGCTGGCTGGAGAATTCTGGGAGTTGAAGTCCACAAGTCTTAAAGTTGCCAAGTTTGAAGACCTCTGACTTAAACCTTAGTACAACACCCAGCTATTTAAAGCCATTAAATATCTTGGATTAATCTTGAAACTTTTTGCATACTTGTACTTAAACAGAAAGAATTTTGTTTTAACACAATTTCCAAAGCTACTTTTTATGAAGACCAAGACAAGAAAAGGAGATTGGAAACAAAGCAAAGGTTAACCTTCTCATTCTTTCTAACCCTTTCTAAATGGCAAGTAGAAGTGAGCCTTTCTACTTGCCATTTTATTACCAAGTGGTGAAAAAAATGATGACTGGTTCTTGCGCTTATGATCATCTCAGCATCCCTGCAGTCACATGATCGTGATCCGGATGCTTGAAAACCAGCTCATGTTTTCAACGGTTGCAGTGTCCTAGGGCCATGATGACGAACCTATGGCATGCATGCTGGAAGTTCATGCAGAGCCATCTCTCCAGGCACGCCAGCCATCGCCCATTGCTCTTCTGGGTTCTGGTGTGCGCATGTGTGCCGGCCAGGTGGTCTTCACATACATGGGAGTGCCGGAAACTGGAAGAGCAGCTCCCAGCATGTATGCGCACGCTGGCCAGCTGGTCTTCACACCTGCATGCGCTCCAGAAACTGGAAGACCAGGTGGCCGGCATGCATGCGTGCACCGGAAACAAGGAGTTCAGCTTCCTGGCGTGCTTCTGCATGCCAGGGAGTTGCTCTTTTGGTTTCCGGCACTCCTGCATGCTCTTGTTTTGGCATTCAGTGCCAAAAAGCTTTGCCAACACTGTCCTAGGATAAGTGATTGCCATTCGTGATTTTCCCAGCCAATTTCCAACAAGCAAAGTTAGTGAATAAGCCAGCAGGAAAAGGCACAAGTTGCAATCATGCGATGTCTCACTTAACTGCTCCACTTAATTAATTTTCCAATCCCAGTTGTAAAACTAGGAATGCTTATGCTGCCTCCCTTCCAATCTATCCTTAAAGAGGGTTGTACTTTAATACAAATAATCTGAAGGTGATGGTAGGAAACCAACTAAAATTGAAAGCAACTATCTCCTCTTTTGAAAGAAATAATAAGCATCAGCTTTTTTTTCAGCAGTGTGATTTCTCATCACATTTACAGTGCCTGTACTATGCACTATAAAAATGTAATGTATTACAACTGAAATATCTTTTTAAAAGAAAAATCACCAAACTTCCAAGCTGAATCCTTTGATTAAATGACATTTTCACTACTTCAGCCTTACAAGAGCTAAATCACTATAAGGAAATAATTCCATAGGAATTTATTATGTAGTTAGAAATGGTGTGGAAGAACCCAAAGCACAGAAGCCACCTTAACAAACATAGTCTTTCCTGAAAATGTACAAAAGGAAGGCAAAAAATCTTCCTTTTTTAAGGGAGAGAAGTCAAAATTGCAGGATTGAATACAATTTTGCAATGGGAAATGCACACAGTCAAGAAGAAAGGAATCTATCAAAGCAACCATTAGTTTCCAAGGACAATGCTTCCTTAATCCCACAATTTCCATACTTGTAGTGAGAATAGGCTGTTATTCTATATTTCCTCCACTGTACCAGATTTCTAAAATATGTGTGTGTGGGGGAGAGATTGCTGTTTCCAGAGAAACAAAATCAGCAATGATAAAATAGGTTAATGCAAGTAGAAAAAAAATGTTATGGGAGGCAGTTTTGAGTACATATGAAAAACTTTCACTAAAAGCAATAAATTATATAGACACTGCATATTTAAGCCTAATAATTGGATTTTTCATCGCCTTTGGAAGTTCATAATCCTGGGAAACAGAAGGAAATAGAAGGAGATGACCAGCAACAAGATGGGTAGACTTAATTACAACAGAAATGGGTGCTTTTTTTGGAAGGCCTGAAGTGCCTGGCTGGAATAAATCATCCTGGACAAGGTCTATCTATGTGGTCACTAAGAGTCAACAAGTCATCTGTCATTAATGCACTTTTGGAGAATAAAGATCCAGGACTGAAGTGTGTGGTGTTGCATTTGATACTGTACTTATCTCTTGAGGAATGGTTGAGGAGCACTCGTATTTTGGCCTTATGCTTAGAAAGCAAATTTTATATGCAGCCTTTCTCTCTGTAATAATCACAAGTTCCTTCTTAGAACTAATTATGGCTGTAACACTGTTAGTAATATGGCCACTGAATTTTTCAGATAAAAATTCATATCAGGTACCTGTAGCTGCATTTTATTTCAGCAGTTTCTTTTTTTAGACAGTGTTATAATATTTTATAAGGACAACTTCAAAATCATAAATTTAACTGAAATTCTACATGAAACAAAATACCATGCTGTGCAATATTAGTATGCCAACCTTCTCACCAATGAGTAAAAGAAAATAAATGTAAAAGCAGATAATGTCAGAAACAGTTTCATATGCTCTGCTGTTTCTCAAATATTGTGCTGATACTTTCAAATAATTAAGCTTTCTTTGGTATGAACAGAGATGGCTTTATTGTAAATTAGCTTTTGAAGAAGTTAGCTCCATTGTGTTAATTTCATTAGCATTAAATAATAGTTTTCTAGGTCAGAACTCTCACAATTTCAGGGTGGAAAAAGAATTTCAACATAAGATTAACCTTCTTTCTTTTGTTTTTGTTTTCCAAAATACTGAGAAGTCCGGTGCAGCAGAAAACTGGCACTTTGTTGTGGGAATTTTTCAGATTGAGAACTCCATTTCAATGGTATCCTGTTGATGACTGGTATGTTGGGACAAGAGCAGGGGTGGGATTTACCAGTTCACACCTATTTTCTAGAACCGGTTGTTAACATTCTAAGCAGTTCGGAGAACCGGTTGTTAGAAGAAATTACTGGCCTAATCCTGTAAGGAAGGCAGGAAGGAAATATTCTGGTGTTGCTTACAGAAACTGCCTCTCCGTTAACCCTTATTACATTCTTGGCAGGACTAGACTTCCTGTCTCAGGACCGTCTCTGGAGTTTTTTCCCCTCCTTTGCTGGTACTTTGCTTGTATGGAGTGACCATTGAAAAGTGACTAATGACCGTTTTTCACACTCACAACTGTTGCAGCATTCTCACAGTCACGAGAGGCTAGGCAAGGAGATGCGTGTGAGTAAGGTTGAGCTGGCCACGCCCAGCCAATAACATGACCACCAAGCCACACCCACAGAATCGGTTGTTAAAAAATTTGAATCCCACCCCTGGACGAGAGCCTAGTGTAGTCTTATGGTTGAAAACTTTCTTTTTAATTCAGCTGCCTCCCATCATACTCTAACTTGTGTGTTTCTCCTAGAGTTCTATCATTCTGTCCAGAAAAAAGAGACCGCAACTTTCTTGGTGTTCCTTCTCCTTTCTCTGGGTAGTTTCATTTGTAAGTGGCTTTTTAAAAAATTAGCAGTTTTCAAATGTGGGGATGAACTCCAGAATTTTTCAGCAAACTTAACATTAAGCCATAAATGAATGGATTCATACAAATCGCACTATACCATGAATCAACAAACTTGGTATGAACTTCACATAGAGAAAAAATCCCATCAACAATTGCCTTTTTCCTTATCTCAAATGACTGGTAAAGGTACCCAGATAGGATTTTTAAAGAATTTTGAAAAGCTACTACCTTACCTTTTCAAGGCCAACTTGATTTAGGATTTGACTAAGGCCAATTTTCAAAGGTAATATAAAACTGTTATTAGTAATTACTTACACTATTATATTGGTACAATAATGGCTGGATTACTCTAGAAGGCACTAGGGGGGATCTTGCACAGACTTTCTATAACATCCTGACATTCATTTATCTCAGTACATGGTTTGTATAATTTCTTCTGCCCTTTTTCCTTCTGTTATTTCTTAGCCTGTACAAATAGTCTTCATTTAACAATTGATTGTTTTATGACTGAAGTTATGGCAGCCATGGAACAGGTGCTTTATGGCCTGTAAAACATCTCCCAGCTATCATAAATGGTTGTGCTGCTTCCCCCATGGTCATGTGATTGCATGTCAGGTGGGTCAGTTATGCCATTGAGCAGTCACATGACCACAATTTGCAACATTTTTGCCCGAAATTGGCAAAAATCACCCATTCAAATGAATGGGTTCACTTAACAGCCATGATCTTCACTTAATGACCACTACATTTATTTAATGACTATGGTGTTTGCTTAATTGCCTTTGTCTGGCCCCTGACCTCCGCACCTTCCGCCACAACCTGAAGACCTGGTTATTCGACCAAGCTGGGCTGTGATAACCTTCTCAGGGGGGTTGGTCTTTTTATTTAATTTTAATATTGATATTGGGCTTGTTTCGTTTAATTCTTTTTTAACTATTTATTTATTATGAATGTATGTTTTTAGCTGTGAGCCGCCCGGAGTCTTTGGAGATGGGGCGGCATACAAGTCCAATCAATCAATCAATCAATCAATATAAATAAATACTACTGTTGCAAAGAAATTGGAAATTCCAGTCACATGGGTACCTCGACATACTGTATGAGCACAATGGCCTCTGATTTTAATTCCAGGCTTAGTTACAGTCGTAAGTTGAGGACTATCTGTAAGTGATAGAATAAGGGCCACAGAGTGTCATGCAACTATTGAAGAAATTTAAAAAATCACTATTGTTAGTTTCTGAATCTTCACAGTTGGTCACAGCTTTTTTATATTTTTTGTTGTCTAATTAATAAGTGGAATATTTAATGTTATATCTTGTATTATCTATCTTTCGCAGGTATCTGAAACTGATTAACTGTGACAATAATTAATCATGGTTCACTTTCAGTTTGTATGATGGCTGGTGCTGGCAACCTTTCTTATTGTAAAAATGAGTTCTATCTTGGCTCTCCATACAAATATATTTTGATTTGATTCAGCCACATATTAGTGTTCCATGAACATAAAAATAAATAAAATAGCTAATTAATAAATGTCTAATTCTACTTATAAAGACAGCCAATCAAAACTTTCAAGTTCCTGAAACTTCCAGACATGCTTCTATCCCTTTATAAGCCACAATTCTTGCTTTGCAGTATAAAAGAGCCTTGGTGGTGCAGGCTGTTAAATGCCTAGCACTTAGTTCCAGCTGCCTGTATTATTGCAGGCTCGAATCCCACCAGGCTCAAGGTTGACTCAGCCTTCCATCCTCTGGGGTAGGTAAATTGAGGACCCAAGATTGTTGGGGGCAATAAGCTGACTTTGTAAAAATGCTGCTTAGTAATAAGCAGGCATATACAATGGAATGAAGGCTATTGCTGAGCGCATTGGGTTGTATCCCAAAAATTGTAAGCCGCCCTGAGTCTTCAGAGAAGGGCGGCATATAAATGTAATTTTAAAAAAAACCTGTAGAGCCATTCATTGTTTTCAGCTATCTGAACTCAGGGCAGGGCTCTGTAAATTTTTGGAAAGGCCAATTCAATGTAACTTTTAAAGGTGATAACCATATTTGTCTTGTCAAATCTTTGAAAGAGTCCCATGGAGTATTAATGAGAGCTTTGAAAACTGGCAAATGATTTTCTTCCATGCAAGCCATTGTCTTAAGCCATTGTCAGTTAACTGAAGCCAAGTACAAAAGCTTAGGAACTGGCTGAAGAGTTAAGAACTATTGATGGTTCAGAAATAGGCTTGAAAGACAATTGAAATTACTTGAGGCTCAGTTTCAATATTTTCTTTGATAGAGAATAAATGCAGTGATTTGGATGGGAAGCAATGGGATGTCCAGAAGAAATGATAGGTTCACCTCTGGATGTGTTCAAATTTTAATTTAGATTACTGCACTGAACAGAAAATTACTGTGTTTCCCTGAAAATATGACATACTCCGAAATAAGCCCTAACCTAGTTTCCCAAGCTGCTCACAATATAAGCCCTACTCCCAAAATAAGCCCTAGTTAAGAGCATCATCAATGAGGGTGTGTGTGGCCAGCTGACGTTACTCACATTGGGGTGCCTGTAGGGAAGGAAGATTTCTTCACCACCCCCAACTTCTTTTCTCCATTTTGTATGTTTTTTTTCATTTAAATTACTGTTTTTGCAAACATTCTCCTCCGCCAGTATTTCCATTTTCTCTGGTTAGCAGCACGGTTCAGTTTTCCTTAAAGCATATAGCTGTTTCACAAATCAATTTGGGAAATGCCAATGCAATAATAGCAAGTTAGAAGCAGCAATCCTGCTGAGTTAAAGGAATGGTTACCCTGGTCATGCAATGATTAGAGAAAAGAAAAAGGTGGTGATAACTTCAGTACAAAACTGATTTGAAGCAAAATAGTCTTACTTTTTCATACACTGAAAACTATTGAAACAAGTTTTAATTCTTCCAACCTTCAACTCCAGAAATATATCTGTGATTTGGCAGTTAATTACACATAGGATCTCAAATTAATAACTTTGTTTTCTATAAGTAAGAAAATAAGAAAAAGACAGCTGATTAGGCCATTTAATTCCATTTTTAAAATCTCTCAGATAATGAGTCCCTAGTAGCTGTGCCTTTTCTCTGCAATACAGAGTATATGTAAATAAAATGTGTAGTCCATACATGACTAACAATTTTGATATAAATGCTTACTCATCAGTGCCATGACATGGTTTTTTTTAACTATTTGTTGACTTCTGTTTTATGAGAACATTATTCTCTCTTTTTGCATACTTTAAAAAAATACTTTTTAGTATTTCAATTTTTTAATGGAGACTTACTGTATCATTGAATTATTTTTCCTTTATCAACAATTTTAAAAACACATGAATCCATAAATATACACACCACACAAACACCAAGTAACAATATGAAGATTTTAATTTCAAGTAATTTAATTCAAGATTGAAATCTTTATTATAAAACTTGCTCTTGCTTCATTGTTTTTATTTCATTTCCAATATATTTGATTTTGTAAAATGTAAGGGATCTTAATAATAAAATATTAAGAATCTAAATATATTACATATATTGGAATAGCATTTTTATCAAAATTGAGAATATAATTCTATAAGGTTAGATTTACTAATATGTTAAAGGACTCAGCAGGTTCTATATCTGTATTTAACAGTTTATGGGTATATTTTAGTTTTTTTCAAGTGCACCCATTTAATCACTATTTGGATATTTTCTGATTTTTTTTAAAATTCATATTTATATCCCGCCCTTCTCCAAAGACTCAGGGCGGCTTACAATTTTTGGGATACAACCCAATGTGCTCAGCAATAGCCTTTCTTCCATTGTATGCCTGCTTATTACTAAGTGGCATTTTTACAAAGTCAGCTTATTGCCCCCAACAATCTTGGGTCCTCAATTTACCTACCACGAGAGGATGGAAGGCTGAGTCAACCTTGAGCCTGGTGGGATTCAAGCCTGCAATAATTACAGGCAGCTGGAACTAAGTGCTAGGCTATTAACAGCCTGCACCACCAAGGCCCATTGTTAGTCCTATTATATTTTGGGTCGTTGTATATCAAAGCTTCTGGTAATATTTCACCACTACAATATTTAAAAAAATATCATGGCAGCACAAAAAGGGAATAAAATTACTCCATTATTTAATGGTTCAATAAAAAATCAATTTCAATTTTTGAGGCTTACTTGTATTTCAATTTCAGGACTGCAAAATACTCTTCTCTTTTATTATTATTTCTTCACTATTTTTGGAAACCATGTTAAGTGAAGCAGTGCTACAAGCATCCTTTCCAGCTCTTTCTCTTACTGGGTAAAGTCATTATTTTGTGGACATTAGAGGGACAGCATTTTATTCAGCAATGCCCTTGAAAGGACATTACATTGTTACGTGGAATAAGAGTGCACAACAAATGGAAAAGTAGATTTAAAAAGAAAAGTGAGACAAAATCTGATATAAATTACAGCTAAGAGATACATAATTGCCAGTAAAGAATTGTGTTTCATGGTGTTCAGTTTACATTTTAGCTTCTGAAAAAGTTATGAAGTGAGCAGAGATAGGATGACCAGGTATTCTGCCACTCCAACCTTCCCAGTTTAAATATATATCTAAATTGTTTTGATTATTTTTAGTACATGAGAATACTATGACCTCAGGCATATTTACATATTTAGTTTGCAGAACTTGTAGAGAAATGCCATCTAATTCAGGGGTCATGGCTCGTATGTAAATATTATAAATATTTATATAAATATTGAATTTTTTTTATAAAAAAAAAGCAACTTTTACCCAAAATCAGGCAAAGCAGGCAGGCAGATTGATTGCTCACAGAATCACAGATTCATTCAGAGATCTATATGCCATTGGCTAGCTCAGTCTGTCACATAAAATTTGCTTGCAAGCAAACTCATAAAATTTGCTAGCAAGCAAACTCACAAAATTAACTCACAATACACCATGTATGTAAATATTGAATTTTTTATTTAAAAGAAGAGCAAGTTTTACCCAAAATCAGGCAAAGCAGGCAGGCAGATTGAGTTGCTCACAGAATCATTCAGTGATCTATCTATCTGCCATTGGCTAGCTCAGTCTGTCACATAAAATTTGCTTGCTGTGAATCTGCACTGAATAATAGAATCTTCAGCCCTAAAGGAGGTTCGGCTGTGCTTAAAAGCAGAGCCAAAGATCTAAAGACTAGCTAGAAAGCAAGAAATCCAACCATTTCCTGCTTCCTAGCTAATCTAAATCTCCTGGCACAGCAGAACAGCTGATGGTTGGAAAAATAGCAATTTAGCAGGCAAGTTTGCAGAGTAAGGAGTGAGTGGGCAGGGAGGGTTCCTGTGGGCCATGTGCGCAACGCAGCCTTGTGTTTCTGTGCAGCCTGGATTAATTGCTTTGGGGGGGTGCTCTGGGGTGAGGTTTCCCTGCGGCCCACCAAAATTTTCTCACGGCCCACCAGTGGGCCACGGCCCACCGGTTGGCAACCGCCGATCTAATTAGTACTCATTCTTTTTGGACAATAGCTGAACACAGATAACTGTCACCCAATCATTGTTTGCTAGTAAATTAATGTTTTATTCTGCACACCATTGTGTTCATGTACATATCTAAAAACACATCCTTTCCTTTTCTTCACAGAAATGCAACACAACAAATTGGTAGCACCACTTCATATTTCTGTACTTGTATTAATGATATATCTTTTGCCTTCAGAATCCCTAATGTTGATATATTTGGTGATTTTTTTGCAATTGGGTTTCTATGCCAATCATGGCAAAATGCTGCTATGAAGGCATTCCAGGATCTGAGAAGTCTAACAAACCAAAAATATTTTGCAGGGAAAGTACAAATCACACCTTCAAGCAAATGCCACTGATACACCATTTCTGAGATAACATTCACTGCTTTAGATGCCATTTCTCTATTCCCAAAACGGGTGTGTGCTGTGTTGAGAGTGGCTAATTAGGTAGAGAGAAGACATCACCCATCCTTTTCATTTTTACCTTCCTATTTAATTTTCTTGATTTTAATTGTTTAAAACTTCTTTTTTATATTATAAACCAACCAGAGTTACTTTAACAATGAGATGGGTGGCATAAAAATTTATTAAGTAAATAAATTCATGGGTAGGAAATAATTAATATGAATATTAAACTTTAACAAATTTGCTTGCATTTGCAAACTTCTGGTTGTGATATTATATGATAACTGGGGGACCTATCACACCTGTACCTGAATTTTATTTTTGTTTGGAAGAGATCAAAAATTAATGAATCTGGCATACAACATACAACCAACTATTTCTAGCATACAGCATACAATTAACTACATCCTAATACATAGGGCCTTGGTGGCTCAGGCTGTTAAATGCCTGCATTTAAGTTCCAGCTGTCTACAATTACTGTAGGCTCGAATCCCACCAGGCTCAAGGTTGACTCAGCCTTCCATCCTCTCGGGGTAGGTAAATTGAGGACCCAGGATTGTTGGGGGCAATAAGCTGACTTTGTAAAAATGCCGCTTAGTAATAAGCAGGCATATACAACGGAATGAAGGCTATTGCTGAGCACACTGGGTTGTATCCCAAAAATTGTAAGCTGCCCTGAGTCTTCGGAGAAGGGCGGCATATAAATGTAATTAAAAATAAAAAAAATAAAAAAAATAAAAAGATAAAAATAAATAAAATAAAATCCTCTGGATAATAGATGCTTTTAGGAGAGAATATCTTTCAGCTAGGCTCATGTCTGTTGTATAGTCTCACAACTTGTTTGTAATACAATATTTTGATATTTTGTTGTGAGAAATCAAAAAATTTGTCTTCATATTCATGTTTGTCTTGAACTACATCAAATAGAGCTACATCAGGATTATTGTTTTGAATCCTTTTTTTTATAGAAAAGTTTTTTATTTTTGATACAAACATACAAACAGGACATACAAAACATAAAAACCATCTTCCATATATACATACAGTGTGTCAGTTGGTTACAAATCCTTTGTGTCATCCTTTCATATTCATCACTCACAATTTATCAAAAAGAAAATTTCTCATTATCAATAAAACATTATGTATTTATCAATTATTACTTGTGTACAATTAAACTTATTTCATCATATATACGAGATATATTTTTAATCTAAAATTTATGTTATACTTTCATCCAATGGTTATATATATCAACATTATATTTTATATCAGCCTATTATATTTCTATTACAAAATTATATAGTCTATTGCATTACCAAGTCTTTATCTAACCATTGATAAAACAAATCCCATATCTTATAAAATTGTTTATCTTCTTGTTCTCTAATTTCAAATGTCAATTTACTCATTTCAGCACAGTCCATAATTTTCCTAATCACTTCCTCCTGCATAGGTATTTTATCATTCTTCCAATTTTTGGCGAATACAATTCTAGCTGCTGTTAAAACATTTACAATCAAATATTTCAACTCTTTATTGTAAATATCTGGTATAATTCCCAATAAAAATATTTCTGGTTTCAAGTCTATGTGTTGTTGTATCATTTTTTTCCAACCATATGTGGATTTTAGTCCAATATCTTTTTGCATCCGAACAAGTCCACCACATATGGTAATATGATCCAGGTATCTGATGACATTTCCAACACTTATCTGATTTATTCTTAAACATTCTTGCAATTCTCGTCGGGGGTAAGTGCCACCTGTAAAACATCTTGTACAAATTTTCTTTATAAGCAGTTGACATTGTCATTTTATAATTCTGGGACCATAATTTTTCCCATTTCTCTAGATCAATCCCATATCCAAAATTTTCCCCCCAAGCAATCATTGTTTCTTTAACTTGTTCCTCTTCCATTTTAATTTCTAAAAAATATCCATAAAGTTTTTAAATCACCTTTTCATTAGTACCCATCAATATTTTATCTAGCCCAGTCTGCTTGTTATAAATACCTTCTACTTTAATATCCTTATCAAATCTAGATTGTACTTGCAAATATGAAAACCAATTCATTTTTATACCTTGTTCTTTCAACACTTGCATAGATTTAAGTTCACCCCTTTCATTCAATATCTCACCATATCTAACTGTTTGTTCCTTTTTATATATTACTGGATATGAAAAGGCTTCAATAGTAGATATCCATATTGGAATTTTCAAGTAATGTTGTTTTTTAATCTTCTCCCAGTTTAAAAACAAAGCTTCTCGAATATAATGTCTTCTAAAATACCCTTGTGTTTTAGTTCCCTTATACCAAAGGAATGCATGCCACCCCAATAGCAAGTCATGTCCTTCTAGAGTCAATAATCTAGTATTCCTTAGTGTTATCCAATCTTTTACCCACATCAAATTTGCCTCCTGGTAGTATTTCCCAATTGGGCAAAGCAAACCCTCCTCTTAATCTTGCATCCTGCAATAACTTAAGTTTTATTCTTGCTTTTTGCCTTGCCATATGTATTTCAACATCATTCTATTTAGGTCTTGAAAAACTCTTTCCCTAGTCTGATTGGAATTGTCTGGAATAAGTATAGAATTCTAGGCAATACATTCATCTTGATTGTTGATATTCTCCCAATCAATGATAGTTGTAAGTTTTTCCATTTTTCCAAGTCTGTCGCTATCTGCTGTTTAAGTTTAATGTAATTATCCTCCTTCGTGTACCATCTTTTTTTTAATTACATTTATATGCCTTCCAGACTCAGCTTACTTTTGGGATACAACCCTTGCTCAGCAATAGCTTCATTCCATGTATATGCCTGCTTATTACTAAGCGCTTTTTACAAGTCAGCTTATTGCCCCAACAATCTTGGGTCCTCAATTTACTACCCAAGAGGTGGAAGGCTGAGTCAACCTTGAGCCTGGTGGGATTCGGCCTACAGCAGTTTTAGGCAGCTGGAACTTAAGTGCAGGCATTAACAGCCTGAGCCACCAGGCCTGCTGTAATATATATCCCTAAATACTTAACCTTACTTGTGACCTTATTTCTAAAGCTTCTTCAATTCTTCTTCTGTCTCGCTAACAATTCTTTGTTAATATCTTTGTTTTGTCTTTATTAATTTTCAATCCTGCTACTTCTCCATACTCTTCTATTCTTTCAATTAGCTTAAGCGCTGATTCCAGTGGGTCCTCTAATATAAATACCAGGTCATCTGCAAAGGCTTGTAACTTATATTCTTCTCTTTTAATTTTCATTCCTTTTATTTGTTTATCTTCTCTAATACACCTGTTTAACACTTCTAAGGTTAACACAAACAGCGGGGGCGACATTGGGCGGCCTTGTCTAGTCCCTTTTCTTATATTTATAGGCTCTGTCAATTCTCCATTTATCAAAACCCTTGCAGTTTGTTCAGAATATATAGTCTCAATAGCACGTATAAAATTTTTGCCAAAGCCCATTTGTGTCAATTGTAGTAACATAAAGCGCCAACTCACGTTATCAAAGGCTTTTTGAGCATCCAGAAACATCAAGGCCATTTGCTTTTCAGGATGTGCCTCATAGTACTCCAGAGTGTCCAGAATTATTCTCATATTATGTTTGATTTGTCTTTTTGGCAGAAACCCATTTTGATCAACATGTATAAAGTTGTTTAAGTATCTTTTCAGTCTTTCTGCCAAAATTGAAGCAAAAATTTTATAGTCTGAATTTAATAGGGAAATAGGCCTATAATTTTTAACTTGTTGTAAGTCTGTGTCTTCCTTTGGTATAAGTGTGATATAAGCTTCTGACCAAGTCTCTGGTATTCTCTTCTCTTGCATGACTTCATTCATAACTTCTAATAATTGGAGGTTTAACACCTCCTGAAAAGTCTTATAAAATTCCACTGGTAAACCATCTGGGCCTGGTGCTTTCCCTGTATTTTGTTTCTTTAAAGCTTCTGTTAACTCCATCATTGTTATATTCTCTTCTAACATTATTTCAATATCTTTAGGTATCTGTGGTAACTTTGCCTTTTGTATATATTGTTTAATTTTTTCTTCTTGAATATTCTCTTGATAGTACAATTTTCCATAATAGTCTTGTATAATTCTTTTCTTCCCTTCATTTCCATAACAAGGATGTCCTTCTTCATCTATTAAATGGCTAATTTTCCTTGATTCTCTTTGCTTTCTTAATTTATAGGCTAACCATCTTCCTGGTTTGTTTGAGTCCTCAAAATAATTCTGTTTAGCATTTTTAATCTTTTGGGCTAGCTCTTCTTTTTCCATTAATTCCATTTTATGTTTGTTATATCATTTTGGTTTTAACATCTTTTTTTGTGGAATTTCTGCAGTTCTTTTCCAGTTTTTATATTCTTCTAATGTTTTAAAGTCTTTTTGTTTGATATTTCTTTCCTTGTATAATCAATTATCAATCCTCTTGTAGGCCTTCATCGTTCCCAGAGATTCTAACGATGTATCCTCTTTCTTATTTTCTTTAAAGAAGAATACCAGTTCTCTCTCCATTTTCTGTTATATCCATTTTGGTTTTAACATGTTTTTTTTGTCCATCTGGAAATTTCTGCAGTTCTTTTTCCAGTTTTTATATTCTTCTAATGTTTTAAAAGTCTTTTTTGTTTGATATTTCTTTTCCTTGTATAATCAATTATCAATCCTCTTGTATAGGCCTTCATGTCCCAGAGATTCTTATGTATCCTCTTTCTTATTTTCTTTAAAGAAGAATACCAGTTCTCATTTTCAAAATCTTCTTCCTTTAATATGTTATTGTTTAATGTCCATCTAGATCTCAACTTTTGTCCTTTCCAAATAATAATCATTGGATTATGATCAGCCCAAGTACTTCTATTTCAATTTTTTGTATATTAAAAATAGATCAGCTGATGTCCATATCATATCTATTCTTGACCATGATTCATGCCTATTTGAGTAAAATGTATATTGTTTATTTCCTATATTTCTCTCTCTCCATGCATCTTTTAAATTTATTTCTTCTTTCATTTGAAAAAGGGTTTTGGTAGTTTCTTTCTAGCTTTCTTTGTGGCTTTTTGTGATTTATAATCCAGCTGCTCATTAATTATTCCATTAAAATCTCCCATCATGCATAAATTAACGTAGTCCAGTTCAATTATTTTTTTTATGGAGTTTGTTATAAAATTCCTCTTGGTGGTCATTTGGAGCATATATTGCTATTAAAAGTATTTTAGTATTATTGTCCATTATTTCTACCATTAAGATTCTTCCATCATCATGTATAAATTAATTCAGCAAAATTGTTTCTTTAATATATAGAACCACCTTTTTTTACATTGTGCCAATGAAGTAAACAATTTTCCTAATTTTTTTTGTTTCAATACGTGTTCATGTTGTTTTTTAATATGTACTTCTTGTAGGCAAATTATATCAAATTTTAATTTCTCCAATTTGTGAAATTTTCCTTCTTTTAATGATTGAATTGAGTCCATTTATATTCATTGTAACCAGTTTTCTTTCCTCCATCTTAGATTTTGTAAGGGGGATTTATTGCTCTGGTGGATCTTATTTCTCTTCGTTCTCTGGCGCCCCTACTATGCCTTCTTCTTTTCCCTTTTCTTTTTCAATTACTGCTATCAACTCCTTTTGAGGTTCAATCAGGGGCTCTTCTTTTCTTGTATCTTCCCTCTTTCCTCTAATATATTCATAGTAAAATGATTCCGCCTTTTCAACCATGTCAATTCTGTGTCTTTGTTCCCGCCATGTAAACAGAAGGCCTTCTGGTATCAACCATCTATAATTTATTCCTTTTCTAAGCAGTTCTTTGGTTAGAAAGAGGTACTCTCTCCTCGTCTCCCTTACTCTTCTTGGTACCTGTTTCAGCATCACAATTTCTTTGTCTTTATACTTTAATGTCTTTTCTCTTGTCATTTGCAAAATTTGTGTTTTAATAATTTTCTTAGTAAATCTAATATGGACTTCTCTTGGTAGCTTATTCCTCATTGCATATCTTGTGTGTACACAAAACACTTCATCCATTCCATCCATCATTTTCTCTTTCGTTATTTCTAGTGCTTCCGCCAATATTTCTATCATTTTTCCAGCGAGGTTTTCACCCTTTTCTTCCTCCACATTTTGAAATCTCAAGTAAAATTCTGACCTATCCATCTCTCTTCTCAATGATTCAATCCTGTCTTTTTCAACTTCACTCAATCTGATATTGATATTTCCAATTTCCTTATCTCTTTGTTCGTCCTGCTCTTCAATTTTCTTAATCTTTTCATCATATTTGGTCATCATCTCTTGGATATTTTCCACTTTCTCATCTGTCTTTCCAATTTTCTGTTGAATATTTTCAACTTTTTCATCCGTCTTACCTATTTTCTGCTGAATCTTCTCCACCTTTTGATTTGTCTGTTCAATTTTTTGAGAGATATTCTCGTTACTCTTTTCAACATTTTCTACTTTTGTCTGTAGAATTTGAATTCCTTGCAAAATCTTCTGTAATGTATCCTCCTTCTCTTTTTCCATTTTCTGTTGCAACATTGCCTGTATTGATCGCTGACCTCCAGATGGTGAAGAAGCAGGAGTTGTTGATTGAGAGCCTGGAGCTATTGCTTTTCTACTCATTTTATAGTTATTTCCTAGTAGGACCCCAAAAAAGCAGAGGGCCCTCCAAAATAATAAAAATGAGTAGACAAAAAGGGAATAAAGTAAAAATTAAAATATTAAGAATACAAAAAATTTAAAGAAACAAAAAAATTCTTCAGGCTCTTGTACACCTTAATCCAGTTGGTTCCACTTGTATACAAAAATAGAAAAAAGTAGAGAAGAAAAGGAAGGTCTCAAAAGCAACAACAGGTGGTTCCCAGTTCAAAAATAAAAGGAAAAAGGGGAAGAGACTTCAGGTATTTATATACCCTAATCCAATGGCGAATCAACAAGATGAAAAAAAGAAAAAAAAGCGAAAAGGGGAGCAAATCATAAGCAGAGGAAAGGGAAAAAGAAAAATTCCTGGCTAAAAATTGAAAAAGGGATAATCCAATAAAAATTCAATCAATGGGGGGAGGGGGAGATAGAGCAGCCACAAATCCAGCCAAAGAGAAAAAAGAAAACTACTGCCACCAGATGCCCAAGGCTTTTTTAGTATATCAAGTCAAATTTCCAGTAGAATATATTTTCAAGGTCACTTTAGTCTTCTTTCTTTCAGTTTCAACTCTGAGTTCTGCTATCAATAGTTCACAGATGGGCACCTCTGTATACAATCCGTCATGCTCACCCCACTATCTCTTTCAAGAAGGAACTCTATGTCCTTGAATGCAGCTCACATAGATAAACAAATGAAGAAGAAAGGAATACAATGTATCCAAGCCTCTAAATGGCAGTGCTTTCACTTTCACTCCTCCCCCTCAAGAGCAAGAAAAAAGGGAAAAAAAGAGAAAAGGCAAATTGGTATTGCTCTCTTTTCTAAAAAGTTCTTAAAATCATAAACAGCATTTAATCCAAAAATATTTGTGGAAAAAAAAAGGAAAAAGACCATCAGAACAAAAGATTATTTTACATAGAGGAAAAGCCAGTCCCTTTAAAAATCAAATAGTTCCAGAAGAGATAAAAGGAAGAAAAAAGTCAATCTTAAGAAAAGCTTAATCTCGCCACTTATAAACTGTTCTCTTTACTTTTTAAGTCCACTTTCCAGTTATTGGGGTGTTCTCTTCAGAAATAAGGAATTAAAAAAAACCTCTCACCAAACCGACACACCTTCTTCCGATCTTGCCTTTCTTTCGGAGCTGTCACAGCTTCAGCAGCTTGATGGCTGCCTCTTTTCCGCCGGCAAAAAGAGCTTCTCCTGGATCAACCAGGGACTTTGCGATGTCCCTGGGATTGACAAGACGTTTTTTCCTTCACCATCTCTTCGGGACGGTTTAGGTCCAAATGGACCGTCCAGCTGAGAAGATATCTACGGCGATCAAGGAGCTTCCCGATCGCACGTAGTATCACTGGGACACAAGCCCCGCCCTCCCCACAAGCCCCGCCCTCCCTGGATTATTGTTTTGAATCCTGATGTAGCTCTATTTACAATATATTTATGGAAATAAGGAAGTCTTGAGTTAACTAATTCATCTAATGGATCTGCATTACATGGATGATAGTCTGCTGGCACAAGATGGAACAAGTTATAAAAGACTGAGAAAACTATGTTTGCTATAACTGTTGAAGTTGATTGGAATATTTTTAAATGTAAACATGTAGGGTGGAGTATAGAAATGCAAAAGTAAAATTATAGATATGAACTTGTGCACTAATAATAATCATAACCTAACTGGAATATATCATACCATTTAATGAAATAACTGAATGAAAATTGTCTGATAAAGCTCCATGGTTTCAATTACATAAATGCTAGTGCTCAACCTATAAGAAATAACCAAGATATATTTTTTTTACATGAAAGAATTAAGCAAATGTTAGAAGATATTGAAATGATTTTTATGATTTCAAATATAATGTATTACAATGGAATGTAATATAATATAATATAATAAATTTAAGGGAATGCTTATCAATTTTTCAGGTGACATTGCAGAGAATAACTTTAATCCTAGCAGAGAAACAAAATGAAACTAATTTGGATATGTTAGAAAAATGAACTGAAAAAAAATACAAAATGAAATTTGCTAGAAACAGAGTTCTTGTAGGAAAAAAGATATCAAATATTATACAGTATTGTTGACTTGATAATACAAAAGCTCTAAGAAATGTATTTGACCACAGACAGAATGTAAGTCCAAGGTAAAGTGGTTGCTAAAAAGAAAAGTCTATGTATAGAAATATAATTTTTAAACACTTCCAGTATATTCTCGGTGGTGGGATTCAGCCGGTGTGCACCAGTTCACGCAAACTCGTAGCTAAATTTTTCTGCAATTTGGTGAATTGGCTGATTCCACCATTGGCTGGCCCCACCCCACCCCTTGCCCCTCACCCCCCAGCCACTCTTCATCTGGCTGGCTTTTTGCCTAGGTTTGTCTGGCTGTCGGGGGCAAAAAGGATGGGGCCTAGGGAGGAGGCACCTTATCTGTCGTGGCTCCAACAGGAAGGGGGCAGACCACAAGGCTGCACTGCCCCCATCACTCCTCCACCAGCCAACCCTCCCCCACTAGCCTACCCACCCGCCAGGCGATGCCCTTCAGCTGAGTGTGGTGGGCCCAGAGAGGTTCTGCCTCCCCTACCAGTATATTAGTGTTCAGTGGATGTGTCATCTTTGGTCATGGGGGGGAGGTGTTACCCCCCCCGTGGATAGGGCGAGGAATCTGGGTGTCCTCCTGGATGCACAGCTCAATCTGGAGGAGCAAGTGGCAGCTGTGGCCAGGGGGGCTTTTGCCCAGGTTTGGCTGGTTCGCCAGCTCCGCCCTTATCTGAAGCGAGATGCCCTTCGAACGGTCACTCATGCGCTCGTCACTTCCAGAATCGACTACTGCAACGCTCCCTACATGGGGCTACCCTTGTGGATTACTCGGAGGTTGCAGCTGGTGCAGAATGTGGCCACACGGGCTGTGATGGGGATATCCCGATACTCCCATGTTACACCCCTCCTGCGCAACTTGCACTGGTTGCCGGTTGCCTTCCGGGTTTCCTTCAAGGTGTTAGTAACAACTTATAAAGCCCTAAATGGCTTGGGTCCAGGGTACTTGCAGGACCGCCTCCTGCCAGCATCACACTCTGATCGCTCCATGCGCTCCCACAGGAGGGGCCTCCTGGGAATACCGTTGGTTAGGCATTGTCAGCTGGCGGTCCCCAGGGCCAGGGCCTTTTGTATGGGAGCGCCCGCCCTATGGAATCAGCTCCCTGCAGATCTTCGTTTGGCCCCTGATCTCCGCTCCTTTCGTCGAGACCTGAAGACTTGGCTGTTTCAGCAGGCCAGCCTGGTTTGACCCGGGGGTGGGTTGTTTTAATTGTATTCTTACTATTGTAATTTTAATTGTTTTTAATGTTTTTTTAGTAATTTATAGACTTGTATTTGTTTAATATTTTTTTATTGTAAATGTATTCCTTTATATATGTTCACCGCTCTGAGTCCTTAGGGAGAAGGGCGGCATACAAGTCTAAATAAATAAATAAATAAATAAATAAATAAATAAATAAATAAATACTTCTAAAATGCAGAAAAAAGATTTGAGTAGTAGAGGCAAATAGAAGTGGAACAGTGTTATGGGGTTTTTCTTCTTCTTCAATCATATCCAATTTTGGGGGACTGCCTGGGAAAGTCCCTGCATTTTTCTTGAAAAGGATTTTTAGAAGTGGTTTGTAATTGCTTCCTTTCTAGGACTGAGAGAAAGCAAACGGCCCAAGGACTCCCAGTTTCTAGCCTGATGCCTTAACCTCTACATTAGATTGGGTCTATAATCTTTGTTATGGAAGTTTAAATTTTGATTCCTTTCTCAGTATGGAATTGGATATGAGACCTTCACAACCTTATAGGATAACCATTTGTCTTTGACAAAGCAAACTCTGTTAACTCATCCCCTTCTTTGTTCCCATTCCTTCAGCATCATATATAAAACTCATCCTTACTTTGCTTTTGCTGATACCATTTCTCATTCCTTCTTCCCTCTCTCCCTCTTCTCTACCAAAACTTCCCTACTATACTTCTATATTTCTTTTATAGTTATATACTCCCCCCCAATGATACTGGTGCTATTATCAACAATGGCAAATATTCATCCTGGCATAATTAATATTTTCTAAACATTTATTATTTATTTCAGTTCTAGCAATAATATTTGAATTGAAAAGTCTAATGATGCGTAGCCTTGTAAAAGCAAGGTCTTCTGCAGTAGTGAATGAAAAGATTTCCACTCATTGCACCCAAATAAGGCACCTGATGAAGGATGACACCTGGTATAATAATGCATCAACAATTTAATACTCCCTAGTAAGTATCCAAAATGGGTGCCAGATGCTGTCTCAACTCACTTGTCAGATTCCGGGAAATAGAGGTCAAAACCACATCTGCTTTAGTGACAATGCTTTTGCAGAAATAAGTGAGAATCGTTTAGGTTTTCTGTTAAGTTTGTAAGATATTGCCTTGTGATATAGAACAACATTATTCAGGGTAAGTGATTATTTCTACACACAAATTGTGATCATCGTTTTAGAAAATATGGATATTATTCAAAGTTGCAGCATGCATGCATGCACAAAGTGTGTGCACATGTGCAAAGCGCGCCCACCACAACATGCCCACTGAACCGGTGGTAAAAATGTTTTGAAATGCACCACTGTCTTAACTATTTCCTTATCTTCTTTTGATTATAATTTTATTGCTTGCATATTACAATTTATATTATTTTTATTTAGTATCTTAGTATGATTTATGTTGATTGCTTATTTAGTATACTATGACTATCACTGAGTGTTGAATCTTCTGATTTATGATGAATGTATTTTATGATCATGATTTGTCACTTGCTGCTTGTATGTACTCTGAGAACTTATGCACCAGAAACAAATTCCTTGTGTGTGCAATCACATTTGGCCAATAAAGAATTCTAATTTTAATTCTAATTCTATGTACAATCAGCTTAACATCAGTACCTAGAACTTCCTAAAAACTCAAGAGTTTGGGTTTGCAAACACTGAGGAAAAATAAAGTGACTGAAGTTGGTACAGATTTTTTAAAAACATGTCATTCTAGACAATGTTCGTACATGCCTCTTAAAGTGCCAGGTTTTTGAGATGTAAAAACAAATCAGATCAAGTTAATTACTTCAGAACTTTTTCAACTTTTAATATAACTTATAAGTTGTACATCAACTGAAAAACAAACTGAAAACTTTTAGGAGGAAAAATAACAATAAGAAAAAAGATGTGAAAAATATTATTGCAGACCAGGTTTAGTTTAGTTTAGTTTAGTTGGACTTATAGGCTGCCCTCTCTCCCGAAGGACTCAGGTCGGCGTACATAAAAACGAAGAATACAAAAATTAAAACAATTAAAAAAATATTAAATTACAGCCAAATAAACATTCCAAGTTAAAACCCCGATCCCCTGTCAGTCCAGGCCGGATTGTGAAAATAACCATGTTTTAAGGTCACGGCCGAAGGAGCAGAGATCAGGGGCCAGGCGCAATTCCAGGGGTAACTGGTTCCAGAGGGTGAAGCTCCCACAGAGAAGGCCCTCCCCCTAGGGGCTGCCAGCCTACAATGTTTAGGTATAGGTTTGACAGTGGAGAATAGACGAATTTTCAAGTTATATATAAATGACAAAAGTGAATTTGTCTATCTCAATAGCATGTTTACTAAAGATGCAGAAATGAATTCATAAATATATAAGCATATGTATGTATGTATGTATGTATGTATGTATGTACGTACTAATATTTCTAAAAAGTACTCCATAGTATATCAATCCATTAAAGTAAATTAATGTTTATCAAAAGAATAAAAACAGTGAAATAATAGAGCATATTTTTGCCACTATGTGATAAAGAAGTAAAAACTGGCCATGTTATTAGAAACATAAGGTCAGTTGAATGCATTTTTCAGTGGTTACTTAAGAAGTGTATGTGAGAAAAGAAGAAGCATGGAGAACTGAATGAATGCAAAGCAACTTGTGCAAAAGAAGAACATAAAGAAATAATGTATAAAGACATGGTCGTACAGAAATAATGAGTGAGGATTTAATCACTGAATAAATATATGAAGGAGGGTCAAGAGCCAAAAAAAAAAGTTCAAGAAAGTCATTATAACTTGGACAAGAGCAGGCAGAGTTGGGGGATGGCATTAAAGATGTCATCATCTTACAATTCTTAATTTCCCACAAGCGCTCCAAGTCTAATCCCTTCTGAATTCTGTTGACTCTTACCTGGCATCAATTTAATGTTGAACTTTAGTTGACCAGATTCTTGTGTATAGGTTTGAATAAATGTTCTATGCTGCTTGTCTGATGGTCCTTATTCTTTGCACCTGACATGTTAAAACACATGGATGAAATTCTTAAAACAAAGGTAGTAAGAAATTTAAGAACAAAATGCAATATAGGAAGTGTTATACGATGAGAAAGCAAGGGTGATTTCCAAAGAAAGAATCATATGCTGAATTATGCTGTTGTAAATTTGTTTGCCAACAGTAGATTTGCTTTTCTTTTTCTTAATCCTTTGCATAATACTGCTTACCTCAAAAAGCAATAGATGTCATGATGGGCAGGTCTATATGTTTGTATGTATGACAAACAAGATCCAAAATTGTTATGTTGTTCTTTATTGTAAAATGTTTTTCAGCCATGTAAAGAATTGAGCATCTGTTTCTCTGGGACTGTTCCACAGTAATCTCCAATTAATTGTGCATCAAACATTTATTTCTCATCCAATAAATTAATGAAGTGGGCTTTCAGTGCAGGAGAGTCATTGGCAAACACTTATAAATATATATTGCATGATGAAGTATTTTGGGCAAGAATCTTTCAAGGCAGGAAGGCAGTGTTTCACCGGGAATGGATAATTATTTAATTGAGATATTTTAAATATAAGAAAGAAAATAACCATGCTCAGTGGTGGTATTCAGCCAGTTCGCACCAGTTCAGGAACCGGTAACAAGGATTTGGCGTGCATCACTGAACTGGTAGTAAGTTCTGGCTGGCCATGCCCCCGATCCGGTCACCTGGTCACTGCTGGCTCACTTTTTTAAAAAATTACATTTATATGCCGCCCTTCTCCGAAGACTCAGGGCAGCTTACAATTTTTGGGATACAACCCAATGCGCTCAGCAATAGCCTTCATTCCATTGTATATGCCTGCTTATTACTAAGCGGCATTTTTACAAAGTCAGCTTATTGCCCCCAACAATCTTGGGTCCTCAATTTACCTACCCCGAGAGGATGGAAGGCTGAGTCAACCTTGAGCCTGGTGGGATTCGAGCCTGCAATAATTGCAGGCAGCTGGAACTTAAGTGCTAGGCATTTAGCAGCCTGCACCACCAAGGCCCTAACCCTGCCCACCTGACACTCGCTCCTTAAGGTATTTCTTTTTTTCCCCTCTCCTGACAATCAGCTGTTCATACGATCAGCTGTGATGGGATTCCCCTGTCTTACTGCTTCACCTAGGAGGATTCCCTGGGGCGCAGGAAGGCAAAAAATGGAGGGAGGGTGCAGCTCCCCCTCTCCATTTTTTGCCTTCCTGAGCCCTAGAGGAGCCTTCTGGGAGCAAAATCGCCCCCAGGAGGCTCCCCTGAGGCCTAGAAGGCCCTGTGGAATTAGCTCCCCTTGGGCCTTCATTTGGCCCCTGATCTCCGCTCCTTCCACCGTGACCTGAAGACCTGGCTGTTTCAGCAGGCTGGTCTGGACTGAACTGGGTGGGGGGTTCTTTCTTTTTAAAGTAATTTTTAATTGTTTTTAGCATTATTGGGCTTGTATTGTTTAATTATTTTTTAAGTAAATTATTGTATTGAGTTTTATACTGTGAGCCACCCTGAGTCCTTAGGGAGAGGGCGGCATACAAGTCTAATAAATTATTATTATTGTTGTTGTTGTTGTTGTTGTTGTTGTAGTGGTTAAGACA
The DNA here is from genome assembly GCA_009733165.1 of Naja naja. Taxonomy (NCBI): domain Eukaryota; kingdom Metazoa; phylum Chordata; class Lepidosauria; order Squamata; family Elapidae; genus Naja; species Naja naja. The sequence goes on from CM019153.1 coordinate 10,014,365, forward strand.
CCAGGCTAGAAAGCAAGAGCACGTGAGTTCAAGTCTTGCTTTAGCCATGAATGCCAGCTGGGTGATCTTGTGCCAACCCACTTCACAGGGTTGTTGTTGTAGGGAAAATAGGAGACAGAAGATGTGCTAAATATGTTCACCATTTTGAGTTATTTGTAAAAATAACAAAGGGAGGAAATATACAAACAAACAAGCCCTATGCAGAATTTCCAATACATACAACTGTATGCAATGTGCAGTGCAGGCATGATTATATGCGCAATCACTATCTTCAATATATACCTGCAGGCATACAAACAACTTTTGCCCTTTGGCTATTATCTCTATTCCATAAGTGACAGTTTGATCTTGTTGTTAAGGCATCAAGCTAGAAACTGGGAGACTATTAGTTCTAGCCCTGCCTTAGGCATGAAAGCTGGATGGGTGACCTTGGACCAAGAATGACTCTCTCTCAGCCCACAATGTCAGACAACAAGTTGATTGATGAATTCTTGTTGCATCCAATGGATCAACACTTAGTTGATCTAGAAAAAAAAAGTGGACTCTGCATTTACAGAAAATGCTACAAAGAAAATCAAATATGGAGTGCATAAACGTAGAGCTCTGTAAGGAAAAATCTCTAATTACTATCCAGTTTATAAGTATATTTGTTTCAATTTCTTAATGATTTAGCAATAAGGACTATTGTTTCGTAAGTGCACGTATGCCTGGAGCTATTAAGACATGTTTTGCATATATGCTTTTTTTGCCTCTTCCTAATTCACAAAGCTGCACAGTAAATGGCTGCAAAGGAATTCTATCTTGTTAGTATCTTACATCAAGATGTGAACAAGATAACGATACTGAAGTGTGAGAGAGAACTCTTTCTGCAAGAGATCTTAGTGATGATCTCCCTGGTACAAAAATAATTTTCTTCTTTTGATATTTTAGCTGAAAATCAGGCCCATAAATTATAAATTTAATTTTTTTCTGTTTCACTCAGAGTCTCTAAGGCATTTCCAGTCAGCAATAAACATAACTATTGTCTTTTCTCTGATCAAAGAAATCAGCTTAGCCATCGCAGCATCTTCAACCAACCCCTCCTCCATTCTGGGTAGTGCTGAATCTTCTCATATTTGTGCATAAAATAATCTTGCTGCCAGCATCATGTATAAAAATAAAGTTTTATAGCTGTTTTTCAAATGTTTCTCCACAGTCCCAAAAGAAAAGGTCTGGTCTTTACTGTATATTAAACTTTAAAATGCTCTGAATCAGTGCATGTATTTGAGTCCCCAATCTTTTAGCTTTTTTACACATTCTTCTTCTTGTTCCCATTTGCACCCACTACTTGTTGCTCACCTTTCAAGAATAAATTTGAAGTGCGTTTACATATTCTAGGTAATTTTTCTAGTCAGATATCAATTTTATAAAAACTCTCTTTAAAATTATAAGTTTCAGTCCTTTCAACCATGTTTTTCCATTGTTATGTATGTATATTAAATATACTTTACCATGCATTTGTTCATTTGTTTTTCTGTTCCAAATTTCAATAAAATTATATACACCTCAGCAATTACAGGTTCATCATTTGTACAATATTCCATTTCAAACTCAGTCTTACAATATTCAATAATATAGATTCTTTTGTCTACTTTAAATCTTTCTAATAATTGTAAATAAAAGAACAATTAACAACTATATCTCTCTGCCACCAGTTCTTCCTTGGCTTTATTTTACATTTCCCTTGACAAAATTCTAGTATCTTATGATAAATTAAACATTTGTGTTTGCCTATTATTTGTTGTCTGTAAAATGCTTCTCATGTTGAGAGCCCCACATTTATTTTCAGCACAACCTGGGTTTGTATCTATTCCATTTTGCAATATGGCATATCTAACATAATTATTTTTAAAATACACGTTATCTTTGACTTTATCACACCATAAATATCAATGCCATCCAAATCTCAACTCACCTCCTCTTTATTGAGGAATCTCTGTTCCTCTTGTGAGACCCTGCTTCTGAAGATAGGCATACAAGATTGGGATTGTTGCAACTGCATCAGCCTTCTTGCTGCATAGCAACTTCCTGCCTGAGCTGCTAGAAGTTGTCAACCCGAAGTCTTATGGCTTTGGGGGACTTCATTTTGCTATCCCTGGGGTTTGCCTCAGAAGCATCTTGAAATTTCAATACTTTCTTTTGAGGGAGGGGAATGATGTCATTGACTATTTCTTTGTGACTGCTTTTGTGGCATCTGGGATAGGGCATCAGCCAGGAAGTTATTTCCTCCAGAGATGTACTTTAGAGTGATATCAAACCAGTTATAGTACTGCACCCACCAAACTTGTTTGGGTGAGACCTTCCAAGGGGTTCTAAATGCCTCCAAATTTTTATGATCAGTCCATACTTCAAATAGTGCTTTGCTCCCCCTTAGAAAGTGTTGCCAGGTTAATAAGGCCCAAAGGATGGCAAAATCCTCCTTCTGCCATACTTCCCAATGCCTTTTAGGGTCAGTGTATTTTCTGGAGGTGTATGTGCATGGTTTTAGGTGACCCTCCCTATTTTTCTGGAGGAGCACTGCGCCCATGGCTACATTGCTGGCATCAGCCTGGATAAGGAAAGGCTTCTTAGGGTCAGGCTGCTTTGGGACTGGTTCCTCTGCAAACAGTTGTTTGAGCTTCTTGAATGCCCCTTGGCATTCCATAACCCACTCTAGTGGTTGGCTGGGCCAAGGCTTGCCCCCCCTTTTCTGGCTTTAGTAGCTTGTTGATTAGCAAGGCTGTCTTGGCAAAAGAGGAGATGAACTGCTGGTAGAAGTTTGCCAACCCCAGAAAGCTTGGCAGTTGCTTGCAGGTTCGAGAGAGTTGCCAATCCAGCATGGCTTTTATTTTTCTTGGGTCCATCTCCACCCCTTCACTTGATACTCGGTACCCTAGGTAGTCGGGGCAAGTCTTGTGGAACTCACATTTAGACAGCTTGGTGTACAGGTTTGCAGCCAGGAGTTTTTTGAGCACCTGTTGAACAGCTTGATATGCTCTGCCATTGTTTTGGTGAAGATGAGGATGTCATCTAAATAAACTGGGACCCCCTTATACAAGTGACCATGCAGCACCTCATTAATCAGCTACATGAATATGACAGGGGCCCTTGAAGCTCAAAGACATCATCTTGAACTGGAAACTCCCCAGCAGGCAATTAAATGCAGTCTTTCATTCATTCCCTCTCTTTAATTCTTTTGTCAATGTACTGACTTAGCTTCTTCATCTCTCTTGGGGCCATGGAATACATCTTTGTCTTAGAAAGTTTTGCCCCAACAGGATCTCAGTTGCACAGTTGGTGTGGCGGTGGGGAGGCAGCATGTCACATTCCTTCTCATTGAACACTTCTGCTAGGTCCTGGTACTCTTTTGGGATGGATGGGTCCCTAGTGGCCACTCTGACACAATTTTCTAGCACTTGTTCACCTTAAGTTCCGCTCTCTACAGGGCAGCTCCTCTCTCAGAGGTATTTTGAGAGGGAAAGGGCCTTTTCCTAGTCTCATATTCCTCTCTCCTCCTTCCCACCATATTATTGGGCCCCACTTGTCCAGCCAGGACAACCTCAGAATTATAGCCTTAGTCATTTTAGGGACTATCATGAAGTGGATAGTCTCCAGTGTTGACCCATCTCTAACTGCAGTGGCTTGATTAGGTAAATTCTGGGGGACCCTCCTATTACTGATCTGTTGACCTGCTTGAATCTCATGGTTTGGGGCAGTTTCTTCACTCAGATCTCCAGTCTTAGTCCCAGATAGGCTAATTAAGCATAAGTGCAGCCTGAGTCTATTAGGGCATCCACCTTTCCCTGGGATCCCAACTACAATTTTTACTGGAATGGTGAAGGGGCGGATGGCTTTACTTACCATTGGGTCACCTTTACCTTCATCCTTGCTGTCATAGGGGGAAGGTTGCTAGTCCCTTCCAGTCAGAGTTCCCTCTCCGTCACTTATCACAATCATCTCATCTTTTTATATGTTTATTTTCAATATTTCAAGAACCAAAATAAATAGAGGAAGCAAAATCCTGTTCCTTTTTGGTATTTCACAGGGCTTTGTTAGATCTCCATTAAAAATTATTTGTGCTTTCTGTGAAGTGTAAATTGATCTTATCTATTTTATAAAGTTCTCCCCAAAATTTATATCTTCCAAAACCTTGAACAAAAAAGCTTAGTTCCAATTGTCAAGGGCCTTCTCTGCATCTAAGAAAATCAGTATGATTTGTTTTTCATTATGTTGCTCTAAATATTTCCAAATGTCCAACAAATTTCTAATATTGACCTTTTGTAAGGCTTTCTGAAATTGCCCTTTCTTAAGCCCTTGAAGCGATGATTAGATGTTTGGACCTAATGTGTTAAGGATCCTGCTTTTAGTTATATTATTTATGGTTACAATTTTTCTGGGCTAATATGTATAACACAAAAATCACTTTGATCCTTATGAATAAACTATTACAAAATTATTTTGGGGTAGTAGATATAACCGTTGTGAACAATTTGTAGTCTTTTAATAATGTATATGCTAGCCACTTGTCTGATTTTTTAATTCATTTTTTTGTTTAACTTTTATTCAATTTCTCTTACCATTAACATTAATTAATGTCATTGTCAAAGCTTAATTTGTTGAAAAATGCTTATCTTCTCTGGAAATTTGTGTAATTTTTCTTTGTTCTTTATTTAATCTAAAATAGCTTTTTAAAAAATTGCTGTTTAGGTTCACTGTTACTATCATGCCCCATCAGAGCCTGAATCTGTGGAGGAAGATGAGCTGGAACTGGAGCCAATGGAGATCGAGGTGGCAGCTTCGTTGGCTTTAGAGAAATATAGGAAGGAACAGGCTGAGTCAGGCCAGGGCCTTTCAGGATTGCGACTGCTTGTAGGCAGGGAGGAATGGGGGAGGATGACCAAGAGAGGCTAAGCAGTGAACATGAGAGACAGAACTCAGGTGATGAGCACCACCCCCTCCTGATCCTTGAGCATGGAGAGTGGGCAGAAGATAGGAACAGTGCAGGCTGACCCAACTACTCAGGAAGAGAGCACCCCACCCCTGACCACAGGGCACACCTGGAGACTGAGGCTTAAGGAGATGCTGTGGGGAGGGACATTCATCAGGAACAAATGCTGAATTAATGTAGGGTTGTGTGCCGTTGCCAACGTTGAACATTTCCTGGACTTCTTGCTTTATGTCTTGCTTCCTGAATTAATTGCCTTGTTCCTTTGCTTCCTGGACTAATTGATTTATTCCCTTGCCCTGCTGGATTTCTTGTTTTGCAGCCGTTGTGCTCACAGTATTTTGCTGGACTACTTGCAGACAGAGGTTACTGGAGGTATGTGTGTATGTGTGTGTGTCATTACTTTGCTCTGGAACTTGCCAGAAATGTGGGACTGTTTGGGGAATATTTGGAGCAATAAAGGGGTGTTTTGAACTGTTAGCTGTCTGTGTTGCCTCTGTGCCATGCCCTGGGTCATCACAGTTTTTTTTTAAATTACATTTATATGCCGCCCTTCTCTGAAGACTCAGGGAGGCTTACAATTTTTGGAGCACAACCCAATGCGCTCAGCAATAGCCTTCATTCCATTGTATATGCCTGCTTATTACTAAGCGGCATTTTTACAAAGTCAGCTTATTGCCCCCAACAATCTTGGGTCCTCAATTTACCTACCCCGAGAGGATGGAAGGCTGAGTCAACCTTGAGCCTGGTGGGATTCGAGCCTACAGTAATTGTAGACAGCTGGATCTTAAGTGCTAGGCATTTAACAGCCTGAGCCACCAGGCTGTTAAACATTGTATAAAACAATTTCTAATAAAAGCTTTACTTGTACCCTCAACTATTCTTAAATCATTATTATGTTATATCAACACATTGGGTTGAACTTTCCATTTTCAGCTGCAGTGTTAATAACCCTACTCTTTAGGTGTATAGCAGTTAATGATGTTGCTACTGGTTCAGTTGTGTCTTATTCTTAGCATTCCACTGACCAGCTGCCCCCACTTCTTTCAGTTGTCATAAGCTCTGGCTGGTGTCGGTTTTGATGGTGTCCAGCCACCATGTTTTTTTGGCAGCTTTGTTTCCTTTCATTACTGACTATTCTGAGTATTACTGACTTTTCTAATGATTGCATGACAGGGCCAAAATAAGTACGAAGAAATTGTGCAGCAGTGTGCTTATTTTTATATGTTCCAATTTGTTTGTCACCTTTTCTGTCCAAGGAATGCACCAGAAGTTTCTTCAACAACACAACTCAGACAAGTTGATTTTCCTCCTTTCAAGTTTTTTCATGGTCTAACTTTCACAACGGTAGGTGGCTATGGAAAAACGTGATAGCACAGACTATTCTGCATTTAGTTTCAAGGCTGATGTCCTTGCTTTTCCATATTTGATTCATGTTCATTGCTGTGCAATTCTCGTATGATTCAACACTGCACTGCATTCACTACTTTGATCAATCTGTGATCCTAGGAAAGTGAATTCTTGAACGCATTTGATATCTTCACCATTGAAATAATACTTCACTACCAAAATGTTTCTTAACAAATTGTTATATTGACACTCCCATTTCTCACAGTGGCCATGAGCTTGGTCTTTTATGCAATCCCATCTCCATTTCCATCAGTAGTCTAATAATATCCCTTTTCCCCTGAGCATCAGAATATTGTTCAACCAAAATCATCTGTTTTGCACACAAAAATGTCACCAATTTAATACAAGGAAAATGCTATAAGGCTAGTAATGCAAATAATATAAAAGGACAGATTATTTTTGTCTTTGTGTTGCAACATGTTATGTGTTATGACTGAAGAGGTTTTGAATCATCTTTGTATGTCTATGATTTGGCATTCTAATTTAATAAGAAAGGGAAAAAAGGTAAGCAAAATTTGAGGCAATTTTAGCTTTCCTAACTAAAGATGGAAGTAATTGTCTTAAAGCTATCAGTGAAGCTGCAGAAAGCTATCATAACAAAAATAAATTAATATAGAATAAGAAGTCAATTATATTACAATCCAAGAATATCTGTGTACACAGAATGTATGTAACAACTTTGTTTTTCTTAGTTGAAAAGAGATGAATATTTGATCTTTTTCAGAGATGCTTTCCATGAACTTTGCTTCCTTTGTAATCTGTTGTCATGGTGACAAACTTGTGAGATTCATAGCCACAATCTTATTCAGAGTCATGAACATTCCCCATCATAAGCAAGTGTTCAGTAAACATAAAACATATAAAGAGCAGACTGACTAGCAAGTAATTATATTATTACTTTCTAAAAAGTGAAATGCAAATCTATGAAGTAGGGAAAAATATTGTACAATAGTTTTAATACAAATGTTTTCTTTTTATAGTAGACTGCAGCAACAGTAGCACCATATCAATATTTTAAAAGTTCTGTTATTTTATTTGAATTAGGACATTGCATAGTTAATTCTAGATGATCTTGTTAAAGCATGGAGCAAGAATATTTTCTCTGTTTATGACTAATCAATATTTAAATTGCTCTTAACATAAGCAAGAATATTATATTGGGTGTACTTGATAATTGCACACTAGGGAATAGCTAACTCTCCCTCTTTAAGGGAGATGGGTGGTAGAGAAATAAAAACAATACCAGTATAGAGAGGATGTTAATTTAATTTCATGTTTTCTCTTTGAAAAACAGTTTCTTTCTGCATCACTTGTACATATACAGTACTTTGAGACATACATCAGAGATGCATGAGAAAGCAAGTATACCTTTTTCTTTATGCAAATTTTGTCCCAATTAAAATTCCTATTCTTTCCTGTTGCAAAAAGACCATTAAACATTTTTGACTGCATGAAACAAAAAAAGAAAAAGATTTAAATATCTTTTCCCTTCTGAAACTTTCAGAATATGTGAGAAAGTCTTCATGTTTTTCTAAGTTCAGCTCTTTGCCCATTGCATATTTAGCTGTTGGAAGGCTGCTTTTATTTTGATTTATTTATTTATATTTACTTATTGCATAAATAAATTAGTTTTTTATGTTCTTAAAGTTGGGCTATTTTTATAAAAATGCTACTTCTACATTGGAAACTATAATACATTTTTTATTATATTTACAGTATATCTGTCAGTTTTGGATCTATGAAAACATCAAGAATTATCTATCTGCATGTTTTTCTGAGTGTGTTGGTGTGCACTGTTGTGATTATTAAAACAATTGTACATTGCTGGGAGAAGAAATGTATAGTGATTTCTAGTAGTGGACTATTGATATGTGGACTCCACCTTCCAATGTTTAAACAAATTTATTTTTTATGACAGGCCAATAATAAGGTTTTTGAGTATATGGTTTGAAATTATTCAATATATCTCAGATTTTCATGCATATGGAAGATGTTATATATATATATATATATATATATATATATATATATATATATATATATATATATATGTAGGTCTTGGTGTATTCGGGTCTTGTCCCATGTAAGATTGAGAATACCTTGGCAACGTTTCAACGAAATCTCATCCGTCATCTTCAGGCTGGTGTCTTCAGCTTCGTTCTTCTGGCAGAAGTGTGTGATAGTGGCTGTTTTTCCCTTTTAAACTCCAGAGTTGGTTGTGTTGTTGCTACTTGATTGGTTGATGGAGTTGATGTATGCAGATTGGTTGGCTTTTTCATAAGACCCTGTGTGGTTGAGGTACTGGCTATGTGTCTCTTAGCCTTTTGTGTTGTAACGAGAGACATCTTACATGGGACAAGACCCGAATACACCAAGACCTACATACTTCTACCCGTGAAAATCTACAAAAACAAATATATATATATATATATATATGTAGGTCTTGGTGTATTCGGGTCTTGTCCCGTGTAAGGTTGAGAATACCCAGCCACAAAACCAACACCGGACCCAAAATAACACATGATGCCACCACCAATCTCCTTCACCAGACTCAAACCCAAGCCCACGCCACAGATGAAAGGCAACCACCATCCAGAAACCAGACCATGGCTGCAACACCAGCTGCTACACCCCCCTCCAACCCCAAACTAAGCAAACTGACACACGCTATAAACACATAGCCAGACCTCAAACTCGGAGCCAAACCAAGGCCCAGAATGCCACATCACAGCCTTCCACCCAGGATACTGCATCACAGAACTCAGGAGATCACAACACAAAACATCAGGAGGTTGCAGCACAGACAACGACCCAGGAGATTACAGCACCACACCCAGGACATCACAACAATAGAACTCAGAAGGTCATCACACAGCCCATTACCCAGGTCGTTACAACACAAAAGGCTGAGAGACACACCTCCAGCACCTCAGCCACACAGGGTCTCAGGAAAAAGCCATCCAATCTGCATACATCAACTCCACAAACCAATCAAAAGTAACAACACATCCAACTCTAGAGTTTAAAAGGGAAAAACAGCCACGATCACACACTTCTCCCGGGAGAACGAAGCTGAAGACACCAGCCTGAAGATGACGGATGAGATTTCGTCAAAGCGTTGCCAAGGTATTCTCAACCTTACACGGGACAAGACCCGAATACACCAAGACCTACATATATATATATATATATGTGTGTGTGTGTGTGTGTGTGTTTTCGTAGATTTTCACGGGTAAAGGTATGTAGGTCTTGGTGTATTGGTCTTGTCCGTGTAAGATTGGGAATACCTTATTCCCAATCTTACAGGACAAGACCAATACAAGACTATATATATATATATATATATATATATATATATATATATATATATACAGAAGTTAATTTTGTTTATCATCTCTTTGTCTCTATAGGTAAACTGTTTTTAAAAGATATTATGGAAGAGGACAAGTTTTACCTGACAACACTGAAATTGATCTGAAAGTGAATTTAAAAATGATAGACCTTAAGAATGATATGGAAAAAGTTGCTCTAGAGGTCATACAAAAGAAATCTACTTCATTGTAGCCTTTCCCAGATCTGTGCCTTGCAATAAACCTATCTATGAGCTGTGTAGGCAGACTTTTGCTCTGCTACAGTATGCATTGTCAACTGTGAGGCCTTCTATACAGAGCTGTGTGTCTTCCCAAATCATGTCCAATGAATTTAATTTATCACAGGTTAACTCCAGTCTAGATGTAGAACATGTCAGCAACAATCAAGAGAAATGGGAGGCACCTGAGCTAAATTTTAAGTGTTGCAAAGGGTCTGAATATTTATGCCAATGTGATATTTCAGTTCTTTCTTTTCAATAAATTTACAGACATTTCTAAAATTCTGTTTTCACTTTGTCGTTAGGGGATACTGAACGTACAGTAGATTAATGAGAAAAAAATGATTTTCAACAATTGTAGAATCAGGCTGCAGCATATCAAAATTGACAAAAGTGAAGTGGATCTGAATACTTTCTGAATGCACTGTAGATATATTGTTTTCTCTGATAATCCTTAACAGGCTTTTGCTGACATCATGATTGAAATGAGAAAGTTTTAATGATTTGTTTATGGATACCAGATGGGATATGGGAAAAGAGATAATTTGTTGATTTTTAGGAGAAGGTGGTTTACTTGCTAGAATTTTTTACATTTCTTGTGAGGAAGGGGAAAGTGTATGTATGAGAGAGATGCAAAAATAACAGCTAAGTTTCACTAGATTTGATATAAGGGTGTTTGAGCAAAAGACACTCTTGGTGGAATAAGCTAGGACAGGTGAGATTTTGAATTATATGATGAAGGAAGAAAAGTTATCTTTCTTTTATAAATTGAACAATAGATTTTTGTAATGAAAAGCAAGCTTTCTATTATGTTGCTATGCGATGCATTTGCAACTGTATGTCTTAGTGTTTGTTCTCTGATCATACTTCCTTTTTAGTATATAATAGTGTTAAATTATGTGCAGCAATAAATAACATTCTCAATAACTGACTGGGCATCAGAGCTCAACCGATTCCTATAGCTAATACCTTGTACTGTTGTCTTTAGCTTTTAGTTATTTTTGACTACCAATTTCTTTTACTGTTTTTTGCTTTCAAGTGTTTTTTTATACGATAGAATATTATTCACTAATTGTATAATTATACTACATAGGCATTTTAATATAGATGTTAGAATTGTAGTAATTTTACATGTTGTGTCACTGCTTCCAAATCTGTACTAATTCTTTTTACAAGGGAAAAACTGACTCTAGAGCAGACTTCCAGTCTGGCCGGGCACAGATCCATGGCATGCCAACAACTGGGCCATGCAAACAAGCAAAGCCCCAACCATAGGATGCAGGCAGTACACAAAACCATGCCCCTTCTGGTCCACAGGAAAACCTTTCTCCACAGAACAGGGTTGGGGGGCCAGTGCTCTAGAAGTATGGTAACAAACTCTATACTTTTAACGTTTTTCTTTTATGTTTGTCAACATCAAGAAAAACTTTTTTGAATTTCAATTCCATGATTTTAATGGTATAGCTGGAGAAATTTATTATTTAAAATAGGGCACCACAATTTGTTGGACCCATTTTGGATGAAAACTTGGAAAAGTTAGAAGATACATCCGAACATATTCTTGCAGCCTTCAATTGTAAATCTTTTTTCTTCTTCTCCATTACAGTTTAAGAACAGAGGTTATTCTTCAATTTCTTTGGTATATGAAGGTTTTATTCATGAAATAAAAGATAAAATAAAACATGTTTGATTCAGGAAAGGAATCAAATATATGTACATATTTTTAGCTTGCAAAAGATTGCAGAGATTACTAATTTTAAAAGCAAGTGTAAAATGTAGACTATAGCTCTTTTTTTTAAAGTACAGCACAGAAAACTGAAATACTGTACAACAAAAAGGCATTGTAAATTAATATAGTTTATCTGTGCTTTCAAATACACAGATACACTGGTATTTAAGTAGGAACTGTGTCTTCTCCTATTTGGTTTGTTTTGAAATATCAGGTCTTACATTCAGTAAGATTTTCATACATCAGGAATATACCAACTAGCAGATTCTGCATGGTAGGTCAAAAATCCATCAATGGAATTAAAACCCTATTTTTTGCATGTGTGTTGATGTTTCATGCATGTATAAATGGGTAGAAGTTTGGTTGTGTTACAGTGACTGTCATCATCTCTATGACAAAAGCAAGCAAGCACCAGCTTAGAATGCTGTGATTTCTTCCATTCTAAGCCTCCCTCATTCCGATCTCCATGATGTTACTTAGAGTGGGACATATGGAGTTTGCCCTAAGTTTCTTATACACCACACACATGTACACGCACATTCACACATAAGCCCACAGATGCCATACGTAAGGAAGGCAGAAACACATGCACACAGAGATACAACGCTAATTTTGCTACAGAGGAAAAAGTACTGATGACTCCTATGGCCACAATTGATAAAGGAGTTCGAAAGTGTCTACAGCAGGAGTGTCAAACTTGATCCCATCAGGAGTTTGTTTTCCCTTGGGTAGCTGGGGTGGGCATGGCCTGATCATCGCAGCCGACTGGGTGAGCATGGCCAGGGCTGGGGCAGCAGGGGCCAGCCCCTCACTCTCTCCAGGACAGCCCCTCGGGCCAACTCCATGGCCTATCATGGGCTGGATCCAGCCCGTAGGCCATGTGTTTGACATGTCTGGTCTGCAGGCTTATCATGCTTTTTCTCATGTTTTCTTTTTAAATTGGCTAATGTGTCCCCAGATCTCCATGGCTTGGAGAGATTTCAAAGAAAAGAAGCTGGTTATAACCATCTGAACACAAAATAAGATGGAATAGCTTGTCCTGAATTTAGGATAAATGCAGTATATTTTTTCTGAGCTTGTGACAAAACTTCACAACACTTGGCACACTCAAAATGGCTATTTTAATCCTGGAATGTTTTACACACCCCCATTGTAAATCATGTAACAGATGTGCCTATATCAATGCAGTGCTACAGTTTAAGTCTGGAAAGAATTAACTAAAGGACACAATGACATCTGCTAAAATTTTCAGAATTATTGCTTCCCTAAACACAGTAGCAAATCAGGATTGTATTTTAATTAGCAAAGAAGCAGATAATAGGGCAAATAAGGCACTTGTATAAATATGCATGTTAATCACACACAGGGCAATTGTGTTAATTTCAGCAGGTAGGGACTATCTGTATTTCTATCTGGTTATGGTTCTTGTAGTTAGATTTAGATTGAGGCTTTTCAGGCATATAAATAGCATTTGCAGAGCAGCTCCAGTTCTTCTTGTGAAAAGGAATTAAAATGATCCTACATGTTTCAATGAATCTCTTGGTACCTTCGGGATATGGCAGTAATCTTTCTGTCACATTATGATACACTAATTATTCTGCTCACTTGGCTCTATTTATCACTGGGAAATAGAGCTCCCAGGACAAGGAGGTAAAATAGTCTTTTTAGCATGGCTTATAGATTAAATACATCATGAATGTTATTTTTAATGGCAGCTACTGAACAACTGTAATAGGGAAGGGAGACAGAATGAAAAGTGATAGGTTAAAATTATGCCAAAAGGGCAACACATAAAACCTAATTCTTCTGAACATGGTGGCTTCAGCCTTCTTGCTGTTGATTGAACTGTACAAATTGGCCAGCCCAAGAGTTTGCAAATATTTGTTCTTCCTGCTGGTATAGATTGGAAGCAAAAATGATAGAATTTTACCAAAATCTTGTTGTAAGAATATATCACCAAACCTTAATCAGATGATCACCACTGTGCAGATTGGTCTTAACCCATTTGTCACTACAACCCCTTTATTTTATTTTTTTGGAATTGTTATATTCTACTGGGAAATATGTGAGCATATTTCAGGTTAAAAAGGGGAAAAGAGTTATTTAAGTTACAAAAAGGTAGTTTCTCATTGAGTTGCCAGAGGTGTGTGTGTGTGTGTGTGTGTGTGTGTATCCTTCTAACAATAAGAGCAGTTCAATTGTAGGACCAATTATTTTAAAAGTGGTAGGCTGTCTTTCATTGAATCTGTACTATGATTCTCTGATTTCATTGTGGAACAATTCTTTCTATGAGCTCTTTAGAAACTGGCTCACCACTTTTTGTATTTCATAGCTGTCTTTCAAATCCAGGATGACAAAAAATAATCTTTGAAAAAAGCATTTTATTTACATTAGCCAATTTCATTAAGTATGTATAAAATGCATTCGGTCTTTGTTGATTAATACCAATTTTAGCTGAGGTGATCAGTCCTAATTTTCTCACATACAAGTCATCATCATGTGTAGAAATAATCATGTATAAATGAAACTATTTTTTCCCACTGTGATTCAACATTAATGAGTAAGCATAAACAAGGAAAAAAGGTAGATAAAAAAGTCCACACATAACAAAACAGCTATACATACTCTCTGCTTTTATTGTCAACAATTCTATTCATATTCTAAACGTGAGTAAAACATCTCTTTTTAAAAAAAAAAATTCTTAAGAAAATCTGGTTGTTTCTTATATACTTGTCAAACATTATGACCATTACAGGGTACAAGAAAAAAACAAATTGGCAGTAAAGGTAGTCTATCCCAAATAATAAATATGAGCCTACCATTTATATGACATTCTACAAATTTATCAATGTACTTTGTTGGAAATATATTATAGAGGAGGAGGAGGAAGAGGAAGAGGAGAAGAAGATGAAGATGATGAAGAAACAACGTACATCAAATTTAGAAGCAAAACCTAATTTCCTAAAGATGTAGCTACAACTTTTAGCTAAGTTATAAATCATCTCTATTCTATCAAATACTGTTTATTAGATGCTTTGACACATCACCCCCAATTGCTGTTAAAGTCAATGGGGCTTATTTCTGGAAAGTCATTTATAGAATGGCAGGGTTAGTGCAAATAAAAATAAACCCATTTGATTGCACCCCTTATAAGACAATTGAACTCAGTGAACTTTTGAGTAGACTGAACCTCACCAATAAAGTGTATTTTGCTCTGAATTATGTCTTCTCAACAACTTTGTGTGTATGTGAGCATTGGTGTATATCATTCCAATTATAGATTTCTGTGCAAATTCTATGCAGGTATGAACTTTTGTAGATGGCAAACAATCAATACCTGTATTGATTCATTTTCTTTCTATCTTCCTTTTGAAAAAAAATGTTGCTGGAAGTCCATATAGCAAAATTAAGCAACCCCCAAGGATTTTCCAAAATATTCAGAGACAAAATTTTTTTGTGATCATTAAATTCTTTTCTTACAAAGATAAAGTAGAAGTCTTCTTTGGTTTATTTTATCTATTAAATTTATTACGTTTAAATTATTAAATTTCTACACTGCCCATCTCACCAAAGTGACTCTGGGTGATTTACAACAGTAAGAATTATGGTTAACTTCAGTGAGCCACAAAATCTATACATATAGATGAGTCCCTCTTAATATGACTGGTAAAGTAGTAAAGTTAGGAGCAAATCTGATAGCAACAACTATATGGATCTATATTATTTTATGTTGCAATTGTCTGCTTCTTTTTATTCTTAATTTGGTAAGACTTCTATTTTCAAATAAAGACTCTAATTTTTGCTGTTTTGAATACTTTAATTTCTTAAATTTATAGTTAATTTTTCTTTATTTTTGAAATGAAGATAGACTTACCAGGTGACTTTTCAAAGTAGTCAGTCTGAAGTTCTAATATCTTTAAGTTGATTAATTTCCAAAAATAATTAGAAGCAAGGCTACTGAACTGTGTGTCTTTAAAAGGGTTGTGAATATGATAGTTTGATACACTGATACATTGATCTCTTAGTGCTCAAGTCTATATGAAACCACTGTCCTGCAGTCTGCTCATGAGGAGCAGCTCCCTTGTCCAGAGAGGTTCTAAAGAATCCATCCATTCACCAGTTCTTCAGTCTTTGCTGCAGTTGTGTATTCAGTTTGCTACACCTCTACCAAAAGTCCAGGTGAAAGCAAAACTTTTTGACATAAATGATTGAATCTCTGCTGTTGCCAGTTACGTGAAGTACTGTTTCATAAAAATTGGTCCTATTTTTTTAAAAGCAGTTTTTATTCAGAACATTGATGGGTGATTTAATCAAAGCTTTATTGAAACAGAAGAAAATTTCTTTGTTGGCTGATATATGATTTTGAGCTATATACAGCTGTCTACAGTTCAACTTGTTTTCTGTTCCATTATCCAACTCAGTGCCCATAGTCAGTTTAGAGTGTTATGTTTAGCAGGTTCTAAGAATCTGTATCAATAAATTCAGTGGTAAAACCACCTGGTTCTGATTAACAATAGTATGCTTACTGATAGTAGCTGAAAATGTACAAAATAATCTTGTGTGTGCAAATATGCATATATATTACAAATAATTGGCATCACTTTTTATATCTTCAAACAGATTAATGCACCTCTGCATATAGATTGGTAAAATAAACACAAATAATTCAGGACTAACTTGAAAAATAGATTAGAACAATTTAAATGTAATTTTGGGGGGGAAATTTTCTGGTCCATGTTTTTCCCAGTATTCCACTACTTTTAAAATGAAGGAATCTGGCAGCATACTACAAAAAGTATGTTGACATTTCATTAATTACATCACTATCCTTTGCTGCTTCAATAGATTGCTAAAAAAATGATGAATTTATGTGTAGAATCACATCAAAACTGATCAATACATTTCCATTTTAGTAATAGACAGGAAAGGGAAAGAGAGAAACAAATCAATGCTATCATACATAGAATTATTATGATTATGATTGTAGTCATAAATACTTTTGGGTTAACTTCAGTAACATTTCCTTAATAGTAAAGTAGATAGGTTAGGTTGAAAAAGTTATACACGAAGAACTGAGACATTCTCCATAGTACCTTTATTAAGCGTTTATTTTCTACTTTATATGATTTTTTTACAGTATTGCATAATATGAAGCTGGATTCCTGCTTGAAACCTATAATATAGAAATGGTTTGAAATGAAGGAGGAAAATTGAATCTCACAAAATGCAAGCAATAAACAGACAGCTATTTAAAAAAAGGGTTTTTTGCAGTATGCAAAAAAGCAGAAACAACAAAACCTGCATTAGATTATTTCATATATGATCTATTCAGATCATTTACATATTTTGTATTGCCATCATGCTGTCATATCTATCAGTGTCATAATCTGAATTCAGGGTGAGAGAACAATAAAGGACTGACTGCAAATTATCATCATTTCACATAAATGAATAGTTATGGTTGAATACTGTTGACTGCTCTGCTTACACATTGAACAAAGAATGAAGCAGTTCAACATAAGAACAGGTTGCTGAAACATTCAGCAACATAAAAGTTCTACATTTGCACTCTAAACCATCTGGGCATGTATAGGTTACCATAGCAATATGTTTATACAGTTACACCTCCAGAGGCATTCCCAAATGATTTTAAGACCTTGCCTTTTCATCTGCTTTGTCATCTTTTATTTGTATAAATCATTCATTTTTGCAACTAGACAAAGAGGAGCAGATGGCTCGGGTAGCAGATGAGAGAGCACCAGGTCTCTGGCTGGTTCACCTGAGCCTCCAAGCCTACTTGTTCCCTTCTGTCATGATGTGTGACTTTTCCTATACTTTCAAAGCAGATTTGTCCTGCCCTCCTCAGGTGTTATTCTATGGCTCATCAACAGAATTTATTTTCTAAAATCGTTTATTTAAAAATATCCAGCAACAATGTATTGAAAATAAAACAGTGTAATAAAAATAAACTACGCATACTTTTTAGTATTACCCTGTTTCCCCAAATTTCCCTACCCAGAAAATAAGCCCCAGCCTGTTTTTGGGTGCTGCAGGACATCACATGGTGCATTGTGCTGGTGCTGCCTTTTGTAGCCATATGGCATGTGGTGCATCGAACTGGTGCTGCCATTTGCAGCAGGATGCCACATGGTGCATTGGGCTGGTGCTGTCAGGCAGTGGCACAACAGATGTTGGAGCATGGGAGGCCTGGCTACGGTGGTCCTAAGGTAAGCAGGTAAGAGATCCCAAAAAATAAGACCTGGTGCTTATTTTGGAGCCCAAAAGTAAAGAAGACCGGGTCTTATTTTCGGGGAGATGTGGTATATACATTCTTTTATTTTACTTGAGTATAATAGATGTAGACTTTATTTTACTCTGTTGATTGGCCACATTCTATATTTTTTTCTAAAAAATCAATCAATTTCATGTAAGACTTACAAAGGATTGTTTATGAGTATTCGTAAGTACACTCAGTACTTTATGGATTTTTTTGTTTATTAAGTAATGTGAGCAATAAACAACAACATAATTATATTCAACTTCTTGGAGATCATCTGCTGTCTGGTGATCTCCAGGCCAAATAGTCACAGAGAAAGACAGTGCAGTTTAGGAAAACGATTCAGAAGTTCTTCAGAACTTGTGCAAGTCCAGCATCTCTTTGTATCTGCCTAAAATAAAAGCTGTAATAATTTGTAAAGGTTTGTAAATAATTAACTCATTAAAGCAATGTTTCCAACTCTCTTTCAGTTTAAATCTACCCAAGTGTGACACAGTGTGGAAAAGCTGAAAAAAGAAAGGGGAAATGAGCAAATTATCTCATTATTCTCAATTTATCTCATAATCCACAATTCAGCCCTGGTGACAGGAAACATGGGAAGAACCATTTCAAATATTTAATGTAGTCTGGTCAACCACTCTTTGTGAGTACCATTGCAGGAACTGAATTGAGAGGCTGGGAGTTGAGGGATTCCAACTAAGCTTACAATTGTAATGCAGCCTATCCTTTAATGTTTAGTAAAATAAGTTTTAATTACAAGTTTAAGCACTAAAAGTATTTTTGGGACAGAGAAATAAATGGCAAAAGAATGATTAGAATGTTATTTTCAGAAAGTTATAGAAATGAAAAATCAAGTTTTATAACATTATTTGAAGAGGTTAAAGACCAAGATTGTTAAATGTAAAAGGAAGGAACAAAGTTGGTTTATTTGATCAAGGTTAAAATAGATATGTTTCTATCTCTGGTAATGCTTAATAGGCTTTTGCTTATTAGGACTAAATGATTAGGCTTTACAGTTTTTTTTACTGATGAAATATGGGAAAAAGAGATCATTTGTTGTATTTTACAGAAGTACAACAGTACTTTATAAGAAGTGATAAGGTACTAAAATTGTTTTAACTTGTTTTGGAGGAAGTTACTTTTTTTTTTTACTATATTCTTATTTTTTCTATTTTTCTTTATATTCTTTTTTATTTCCTACATTTTTTCTTTTTACTCTCTTAATTTGCATTACCCTTTATCTCTTTAATTGTAATGTCCAAAATATAGAATTTTGAATGTTACAATTATAAAAAATAATCCAGAGATTAACATTAAATATACGTTTCTGAAATCTGTGTTGTTCTTGCTTCCTTGGTCATGCCCAGTTGAGTGAGGCTTGACAAGAAGACTGATCTCAGCAGTTTGATTATTTGAACAGCAGGAGTCTGGGTTTATAGTTTTGTTTATAAGATTGCAATCCTAATGTTTACAGAATATGATCAGCTGAGCAGTAGTTATTTGTTTCTTTTTCAAGCTGACCCATTATGAAGTGCCTCATTCAGTGTATGCCTAAAAGGACAAAAACAAAAACAGTATCCCTTTCCTTCTCTCTTTCCATAAAAGAAAGAAGTTGCTTTTCTGCTTTCTATTTTTTTTATCTAGTTCTTTCTTTGAACAGTAACCTAGAATTAATTTTTTTTTATAAATTTTCTTTTTTTTAAAGACAAACATAGACGAACACATACATAAAGAACATAAAAGATCTTATTTTGAGAACAGTGTGCTCCCGGGTTATCACTTCTCCATACAGACATAAATTCAATTACATATTCATCTTATGTGTTCTAATCCATATCTTATATCCATTTTCATAATTTTTTTCCATAGCTTTTCCCTTTTTCTACTTTCTATAATCTTATTTTTAATTATTCCATTCCTTTCTAATTTAAATTACATTTCTTTTTCTAATTTTCCATATCTTTCCATTTAATATTTTAACACTTTCATCTGTCCTATTTACAATTTCATACCCTTTTTTTTTCCTTATACATATTTTGGCCTGTAGTTGCTAAGGCTGGAGTTATAACACCTTTATATCTTTTAAGAATTATCTATTCAATTATTAGTCAACACTTAAAGTACACCTTCACAAATATGACATTCATTTTCTAACATAGCTAACCGAATTCTGCTTGGTACCCACCCTTACAGATACACATTAAATTCTTTAACAAAAAACAAAAAAAATCTTTAACAAAAAACAAAAAAAGAAGATATACATATATATAGACTACATATTTCTATTTCACATTGAGCTCCACCTTTAATATTAATATCCTACTTGTTAGCGAATAGCATCAATTATCATTCATTTTAATCATCTGTATTTCATATTAACTTATTACTATACATTCAGAAAACAGCATTAAAGCCTTTCATGTTTTTTTAAACTTTTAAATTTTAAATCATTAAAAACCTTATTCTCTTATCTTCTTTACATCATTTAATTACTAAAAAATATTCCATTACACATAACAAATTTTCTAATAATATAACAATATTATCTCATGTACCCTTGCAGAATTCTCTTTTTAAATTAAACTTCTAACAATTATCTCTGTATCTCTCAAATAAATTTATCCCTTTAATCTTGATGTGCTTTTCCTGTTTCTTTCTATCTTGCTCCAGTCCTTCATAGCTTCTTTTCTTTTCCATCCCCCCTCTCTTCTTTTCCCTCTCTTTTTTGTTCCCCTTTCTGTCCAAATCTCCCTTTTGAGATCTCCCCTTCTGTTTCTTTCTGACATTATAATTACTTTTCAAATTGCACTTTTTTTGGTTATTGATTCAGATCTTATTTTTTTAACTTCCTTTCCCTTTCCCCCCCTTCTTCCTTTTTACCACACTTAAACTGCTTGCTCATTAAAGATGGTTTCTTCATCCTGCCCTTCTTGTTCAGCAAGTGTCTCTCTTGTGTACCAATCATGATTGACCACTAAGCAAGCTTGTTGCCACAGGCAGATTTAAAGGCAGATGAAAGAATGGGAATAAGGACCATCCTAGAGTTCAGAGAATTTCCATTTCTAAACTCTGTCATTTCTAAATTGCACTCACCAGTTTTAATTGATAAAAATGGTGTCTTGGAACACTCAGTGGGGTCTACGATGATTTGGTGCTACTAGCTCGACTTGGCCAGCAGGCGGTGGCCTTCTCACCACCGCCAACTCCTTGATGCCAACTCGCTGCTGCCAGGGGCTTCCCATTTTGACAACCCACCCCACTCGCTTCTCGTCTGGTGCCACCCCACTCATGGCTGCCATTCTCTGACAGCCCATTTGCCTGGCTGCCTAACTCTCCATCCAGCACCCACAGCAAGTTGTTCCCACAGCATATTGAGATGTCCTACAAAGAAATGGCAGCAGTGAATTGGTAGCAAGGAGTTGGAAATGGTGAGAAGCCTGTCCCCTACTGGCTACGTCAAGCTAGCTAGTGGCATTGAGTCAAATGATAATGTGGAATTGAGGGTTTCATCAATATCAGTGCTCTAAATTGTCTGAAAGTAAAGGCAAACAAAGTAGCATTGCAAGTTATTGGAATAAATATTACACCTGCATCATTCAGGTCATTTGTGAACCTTGATTTTGGTGGATAACATATCAACATATCTTTCCTTTCTTTCTCTTTCTTTTTTTAAAAGGTATATAAATCTAATTTTAAAGTTTTGAAGAAATTCTTCAAGGAACTTTAAATAGGTACAATATAACTTTAAAATTCTGAGAAAGGTAAAGTATTGGAAAAAGGGAATTAGTTTACTCATCACTCATCTGTCAACATATGGGTCAGAAAGTTAATTTTAGTATTGACATTGCCTCTGCAGCATAGCGCAATGCTAAATTGTTTTGGCACTTTCACAGATAGAAAACCTGCACTGAGTTCTTAAATGGGAATTAATGTTGTTAAATATCTGGAAAATGTTGTACCAATAACACTGTCATAGAAATATCATAACAATGTCAGAAGAATGTCAACCATTGGCTGTGCTCCACTTATTATAATCCAACATCATAATTTCAAGGCTACAGGAGAAAGTTAAGCATGCAAAAATGTATATACTATAGTTAAAGGGTTTTATAACCTTAACAAAGGTTATGTATCAACATATCGCAGCACTTATGAATCTACCGGTACTTCAACTCATAAAGTTCAATATGCTGCCTTTTTAAATAACAGAAGATATGTGCTATATTGAAAGCCAGTTTGATGAAGTGGTTAAATATACCAGGCTAGAAATATGGACCCTGCCTTAAATACAAATCCATCTGGATGACTTTTGGCTGATCACTTTTTCTTAGTTCTAGTGTTGTGGCCTGTCAGGCACTGGCTCCTCTGTCAGCCAAATCAGAGGAGCAGGCAGAGTGGAAATCAGAGGCAATCTGAGAGTTTCAAGGGGGAAGAGGGAATGGAGCTGGCAGAAATAGAGTCAGAAGTGGAGCTTGGGCTGTCCATTAGCCCCCAGACGGAGCATCAACAGCCCCAGGTCAGGAGATGACTGCTGAGAAAGAGGACGAACAGCTGGATCCTGTGCCTGACACATGGATGCACAGAAGGCAGAGGAGAGGAGAGCAGCGGGACTCTATAGGCCGGTCCTCAGGATGTAACAGCCACCGCTGCTAGCTAAGCCGCACCCTATCTCTTGGGATAAAAGGCAGGGGACAGAGATGAATAGGTGTGGCAGACAACTATTTGTCTCCTTGTCAGTCAGCCACTGATAGTCCAAACTTCTGAATCCTGCCTGGAACTCTATTGGAATTCTTCCTTGGAATCTCTGATGCTGCATGTTGGATGTGCCTTTGGAGTGTGTGTTTGTGTGTGTCTTTGCTGGAAAAAGAGTGGGAGCATCTTCTAGGACTTGTTATGAGTGTGGTGAGTCAGAGAGACTGCTGGTGTGTTGGAACCATTTCAGGGAAAAGGGGAGTGAGCTTCGCTTTCCACAGGCATTAGAGACTTCATTAGCCTGCAGAGAAAGAGAGAGAGAGAGACAGAGACAGAGACAGAGAGAGAGAGAGAGAGAGAGAGAGAGAGTCTTTGCCAGGGTTGCTGATGCTCCTAATAAAGGGAACGTTTAGTTAAAAACAGAGTGTTTGTCGTGTTTGGGAGCCAGGTAAGAACACCTAGGAATTAAACAATGGCAAACCATTTCTGAATATCTACTGAGTAAAAAACTTCATGTCTTTTTTCAGCTTTTGCCATATTGGCTTGAAGAGGCGTGCCCACACCTGCTCACAAACACACACATACATTCACACACATGTCATATTTATCAGCAACTGCAACGGGGTCTGGGGGTAGATCAGGCTTGTCAGACACAGAGTTGTGGTAACATGACTTAAGTCCTGCCCAACTTTTTCTGTGCATTATGACTTTGCATCCATACCCCAAACAGCAAACTCTATGGTGAAATATTGCAATGATGCTTTCATTCTTATGATAAATGTGGCAAGATATTTAGGATGGCACTGTTAGGCATAATATATAAAAATGGTTATTCTAGCACAGGTTGAGGAAAGCTTGGTTTCCTCTTTATAGTTTGGCCAAAGACTGTAGTTTGCTTACAGTAATCAAACTATGAGTGAAAGTAAGCACTTCAGCATGAATATCCTCTTTAGAAATTGTCGGTAGATCAACAAGTCTTGTAATCGTGTTTTAATCTTGGATGTTGAATTTACAGATAACGTGGACAACTGGCTAAAATTGTTCAATTCCATGTGTCTGATGGGTCAATAGTTTCTGAGGGTGCTGGAACAATTTCATATTTAGTGGACTGTTGGAAATCTGGCTGATTAATGGAACACAAATATGGCCTAGGCAATTGATGTTTATTGTACCTAAGTGCTCTCTTCTCTATGGCAGGGCTAATAAATTGCCTTAGTTCACCAGAGAACAATGAAACAGACTGGTTAGAAATCTGTGGCACAAGTGGAGAAAAACAAATTTGAATGAATTTGTTCTAATGTAGAGTAGGGTCCTTTTTAAGGCCAATTTAGAGTCCTACTGTATGACACTGGAGGTAACAGAGTTTACTTCTCTGTCTCTGCTGTGTCTGCACATAACAAGCTGCGGATAATGTCTTCTGGCTAAATTAAATCAATCAGTTATGTTTATAAAAGTGATTAAGATATTCCGAGTAAAGAATGGGATTCTACTGCTTGAAGGAATTAATGCATTAAACTTTGGATTAAATGCAGAAAAACTTATCTATTTATTCATTGTTATCATCTGTTAAAGTTAATGCAATCTTATACAAAATGTAGATGAGTAAGAAATAGTAATCCAAAAAAAAAAGTCATGAGATGACAAATCTAAAGGAAATATACCCAAGTCTAATTTATACTGACACTGTTTAATATATCTTCCTTATCTTTCTATCCCTGAAAATCATCCAAACTTTCCATGCATCAGTTCAAATATTGATTTTTATTTTTTAAATGTCTCATTTCTTTTGATGGACTCAAAAGTCTTTGACTTCCCAGTCTTTTGCTTTGTTTCAATTGATTTACTCTTCTTTCTTTTATTTGTTTGAGATTTGATCCTCATTCATTCTTTTTATATGATCAAATCATCTCAAGGTACTTCTTTTATATTAATCGTTCACTTTTTATTCATTTCACACATATTTTTCATCCAGGCAGTCTTGACCCAAAGCTCTTCATTCAGTCAATTTTGACCCAAAGCCCAAAACTACATTTTAACACATATACTTTCCATTCCATTTAACTTATTTTATGTTGCTTCTGACATACCCAATTCTCACTTTCATATAACAAAGAGGACAGAAACACATTCTTATACATAACTGTTTTTATTTCTTTTGACATAAATTTATTCTTCACAATTTATTTTTCATATCAACTACTTTTCTACCAGTATTTCAACATTTTAAATTTTCACAATTCATCTTGGATACAAAAGGTCTTTGTAACTGTAGGCCACTTTTTCATCTTCCCTTCTTGGATAAATTGATTAAGAAAGTGAGGGGTTTATTACTTCAGAGATATCTGGATAAAGCTGATTATCCAGATTGATTTATATTGCTGTGTTTAATATCTAGGTTGTTGACCCATGTTACAGAAAGTTCTGTTCAACTTCTATATAAAATTAATAGGATAACTTTGAAACTATAGAATGGGGTTTATCTATATTCTGATGGTACCCCTTACTCTCAAACCCCAAGAGAGCAATCATATCTCTTGCACTTTATTTAAAGTTGATAATAATGAATCAAATGAGAATACATAATGATATTATAATGCAGACAAGACAGATATGCTGTTGCTAATGAGAAATCTTGGTTTTAGGACTGAGACCAACTCTGTTTTGGATAGGATTCAAAGTGTGAAGGCAGATGCTTATTTCAGCAGAAGAGATCATTA
Source organism: Naja naja (assembly GCA_009733165.1). Taxonomy (NCBI): domain Eukaryota; kingdom Metazoa; phylum Chordata; class Lepidosauria; order Squamata; family Elapidae; genus Naja; species Naja naja. The sequence continues at coordinate 10,039,742 of CM019153.1, forward strand.
TAAAAATCCCATTGTTGCCAGAGGTTGGTCATCAACTCTCATGGAGCATTAGAAAAATTATCTGTCTGTCTGTCTGTCTGTCTGTCTGTCTGTCTGTCTATCTATCTATCTATCTATCTATCTATCTATCTATCTATCTATCTATCATTAAAGGTTAATATAGCAAAGTTATTATTAAATAATATTTTCCTATCATCACCTCAACTTTTATTATTAAAGTATATACAGAATCTCCTTGTGTGTGAAGATTTATAAATGAATTACAAAATGATGTAATGATCCCCAAGAAAATAGTGATTGTTTATAGCTTAGCACAATTTTTCCCCTAAGCTAAGAATCTTACTTAGCCATTAAATGCTATGCCAGGAGCCAAACATTCAAAACTGTTACTAGACTTATAACAAAGAAGTGACTGGAATGGATAGATATTTAATTTACATTAATTATAGTTACCATATTATTCCCTAATATACTGAATAATATCTTGGCTAATCTCCCAAATTGTATTAATAGTAGATAAGCTATCCATCCAGGGCACTGATTAAACCAATCATCAAAATATTAAAAGCTATTATAGCTGTTAAACCAACTTCCTTGAGCAGTAAAAGAAGCACAGAAGATTGTATCCCTTATTAGTTTTTTTTAAAAAGAAAATCAGTACATCTTTGATTTTGAATCACAATTATATAATTTCTTCACATCTTCATATATGGTCATTGTTATATAGATGGATATACTTATTAAAACCTAAGGGGATTCTGTTACATAACTATAACCCCTCTTTTCACTCTGCATATGCACGCATGCACGCACAATATGATACGTATTGATATGTATTTTTATATTTTGTATCTGTTGTTTTTACATTTGTTGCTTTTATCTGATTATTCTGAGCTGCTCAGAGTTGTTTTTAATGAAAAAGGCAGCTATGTCAATTTAATAAATAAATAAATATGATATTTGAAAATAAAAGCCTTCCAATTGATCTGTTTTAATTTACTTCCAATCAGCTTATTAAGGACTCTTGTTTTAGATTGCCTGAGAATATGAAATGGTGTTTTATGTGTTGAAAACAATTTATAATAGAGAAGCAGAGCTGAGACATTTTAATGATTCTTATAGATTTATTTCGTCAACCATTTTTAATATAGCTAATAACATTTAAAAAGAAAACTGCAAGAAATGTTACTATTTCAAGATATTTGAAAAAAACAACACATAGGAGACTGTTTTTTTTAAATAAAATAACACACACACAAACACAAACACAAATACATATCTATCTACATATCCCACAATGTCTATAGAAGCACTAGAGGGAATTGATTTAGAGAAACTTGACGTGACGGAGAAAAATGCTCTTACAACCTCATCTCCTGAAGGACTTTAAAAAGCAGACATCATGGGCTCTGATTAAACAGACATGTCTAGAATTGTAAATAGCTGATCTTGAAAGCTTTGAGTGGGTTTCTATAGCTTTTTTACAGATGCCTCAAAGGTGGAAGCTGGGGAAAGAGGATAAGTCTAAACTGCTCTCTTCCATATGCTACAGAACATTTAACGGGCTATATGACTCATCTCTGTTGTGATGAAATCTGACATTCATCTCTTTGTTCATTTCTTAAGATCAGTGCCTAATATCCAGGGAGGCTGAAGTGTTCTCTCAAAAGTTTTTGAATCACCATTTCTAACATTGCATTTATGCTTGTTAAGTTGCTATGAAGACACTCTGGTACCGGCCTTAATGTACTCTGTAGTAAATATTGTTGGCAAATAATGCCCAATGGGTGTGTGTGTGTGTGTGTGTGTGTGTGCATACTGTATAGCTTAATTAGATTTTTTTCCTCAAATAAATGTTTAATTTTAATACTTACCTTTTAAGTAAATTTCTGACTTGAAGCGTAATTGAATAAATGAGCAAGGCAAATTTATGAAATCTTTCTTATCTTTATTCAAAATAGCCTGGGATCCAAATGAGGATGTTCTTCATTTCTATGTAACACTGATATGATCATTAAGTACAACTTTCTACCTGTTGCAACAGAGCACCTGTAGCTTTGACCATGCAATGTAAGTCTATAATTCAGGCTATGTTCTATAATATTGTATTATTGGGATTGTGTTTTGGTCAGGGTATTTTCTGGTGGATAAAAGTGAAATTTAACTTGTAAATCATTTCTTCTTTCAGAAATTGGTCCATATTTCCCCTAGGTTTTTTCCCCTTCTTATCATCTTGTTTTACCATTTAATCTAATATAGGACAGTAGAGGCTTCATTGTTTAGTTGATTACTTACTTCCAGTTGTCAACAGAGTGTTACAGGTTTGAAAAATCTTTCCTACAGTAAATGGCAAAAATTATGAAAATTTCTGAAGACTTTCAAAAGAGTATTTTATACACTGGAAAATTTATGGAAGAGGACTAGTTAGCAATCGAGCCATAGGAGCTAGAAAAAACATGGGTGTCCATTAAGAATAATGTGTGGTTTAAAATGGCCTTTCAGTTGAGTAAAATCACTGGCTATAGCAATGAGATGATGGAAAATGCTTTTATAGGTTAACCACCTCTATGCCTTAATGAGAATAGCATTACACTTGCAATATTAAGAGCATCATTGATGCAAATTCATGCTGTCTTGCACAGACTAAGGTTTTCTTTTCTTAACAAATTTTATGTAATTGCAGACAGACCTGCAGATTGATTTTTCGTTCCTGTTACATGTTCATATTTCAAAACCTTATACATGACCAGTAATATGCAAAAAGGCATGTCATTAATTTTGTGGCTTTCTCTTGATTTGCATTAATGCGAGCATGGCTGTCTTATTATTAGCTGTATAGAGCCAGTTTGGACAATGGTAGAGGACAAAAACTTGCAACAAATTCCTGGAACACAGATGTTTCAAATCTGTATCATTCATCTTTCAAAACTCTCTATATTCCAAGATACTTTATTCTAAAAAAAATTGGAAAGCATTATTTAAAAATTAGAATTGAATAAAGGTAGAAATCTAAATTTAAATTAGATTGCTGATGTTACTGAAGTTGCTGTTAGCTGTTAAGTTTATGCATTTAATTAGCAGTATCCCAATTAAAACAAGAAGATTAAAAAGAACAGATAAGACAAACCAAAAGCATTGCAGATTAGATAATATGTGCTTTTTATTAGGTAGTGTAAAGATTTTTTGATAGAGAAGGAATATGGTACAACACATATCTATACTTCAACGATACTTCCCTGGTATCACTAGTTGGTCTGGGAAATATCCTAACTGAAATACTAGACTGTTGTCATTGCTAATTGATATAGGCCATCTTCCCACACTTGTATTCTCCAGATGTGTTGATTTGTAACTGCTCAAGATGATTGGGGATTCTAGGAATTGCAATTTAATTTCAGGCTGAGGAAGACTTCCATAGATAATACTGAGCTAGTTTTTTTCCCCATAGATAAACTTCTTACAGGTTAATAACACCTCTGGTCATCATGTTCCATTACCCTCTAGCAATGGAAAAAAAAGATGTTCAAACATATTTGGGTTTATACAAGACCTTAGATTCTCACTTTATGTATAATCCAGGTTTGGAAATTGTACAGAGCTTTGTCCTGTATCATGCACAATATGTGTCCTATATCATGCACAATGCAGAACATTATGTGTTGTGCATACATAATAACTTTAGTAGCTCTTGAATTCCTTCTCAATCAGATTATGTTTTCCATTTGGATAAAATATCATCTGTAGTGAGGTTATTTCTGATGTATGGTATAATTTGAATTATTACAGAGGGCATTGTTTGTATTTCACTGATATTTAAACTACTTTTTTACTTTGAATTCTTGAGAAGCTGTATGTCAATCATCCCACTCAGTGCATGCAGCAAATGAAGAGTTTTAGGCCATTTTTTTGTTTCCAAGAGTATAATTTACTCAGCATATATAGATATGGAAGTAGTGAAGCCAATTCTAATGGTTTCATGTGCAAACTGTTGAAAAATGTTTGACAGTCAATCCTATGATTGGCTTATGTTTAGAGGAGCTTGTTAGTCTGTCTATATATTTAAATTGTACAAAGATGCTGAGCCCAGCTTTGTTCTTCAAACCAAAATCTTTATTGTACAAGCAGCTTAATTCAAATAAAGTTACAGAAAGACTTTTACCAGTTTCTTGTGCCTTCTTTAAGTTTCTCTTCTCTCAGGTCTTACTTGGTTTCTCTGTCTGTGTTAAGTTTGCATGAAGAGTCAGACGCGAAGAACTTCAGTGAAGAGTTTATTAAGTGACTACAGCTCGAATGGACCTGACTTGGCTGGGCTACAGCTGCTTCTTATAGCCAGCAGCCGTAGTTGCCAGCCAATGGGAGTGCAGGGTTTTTCCCGCACTATTTAAACCAATACCATTTGACATTTTACAAGAACAGTTCAAAATAAACCAATAACATTTAAACCTACATATATAACAGTCTGCCTATGCAGTTAGGTTTTCTCAGTCCTTTAACTTAAGAACAAACTATAAAGAAACTTAGACCTCTTTAGAACTTAAAACTGTTTCAAGGCTTTTCCCTCTCTTGGTTTGTTCAAAGGTTCCCCAACAAGTTGTACTCATAGCACAAGGAAACATTTTCTGGACCCCAGAAAGACATTCTCTCCAAACATTCCCCTTTTCCCTGGCACTCCCTTGTCAACTTGTGCTCCATTCCACCATATGTTCATTTGTTTGGGACAGTTCTGATGAACTTTCCAGCTGGTGACCTTGGACTGCTGGAATGTCTCGCTGTGGAGTCTGTGATATTTCATTCTATTACCCTCTCCTGTGCCTTCCAACCCATACTTTCCCCCATTGCGTCTTTCTGAATGTGAACTGGGATAATGAATTGAGCCATGACATGCTCCCCATCCAAAAGGAAGACTACCCTAAAATAGAACAAACACACACATATTATTAGCTTTTCTTCAAAGTATCTAAAATCACCCAGGCTTAGTTGGGTACCTGGCATGGAATTTGCATGTGAGTTTAGGGACATGGACATGTATTGCTACCATCCATTCTGCCTCTACTAGAGGGAACGCCTTCCATGGGACTAAATATTGCAACTTCCCCTTGTGGATTTGGGAGTCTAGGATCTTCTTAACTCGTGCTACTGCATACATTGTACGCTACTTCAGTGAAAGACAGAAGTTCAGCCCAATTGTCTTGCTGGTAGTTCACATAGCATTGGAGGTACTGCTTTAGTATGGCATTTGCACATTCACAAGCTCTATTCATTTGTGAATGATTGAACAGGTAAGACTCTGGGAGGAGCCTAACAGATTCAAGAGTTCACACCAAAACTTTGACTTGAATTGTAGTCCCTTATCAGTTGTGTGCTTGGGAGCACTATGCAGCTGATACATGTGCTGCATGAACAATTTAGCCATTGACCGGGTGGAGGGGATCTTAGGGCAAGCCACCAAGTGGACTTATTTGGATAAAAGGTCCATAACAACCCAGATCATGGTATTCCCAGCACTCTCTGGTAACTCCACAATAAAGTTCATTGATATTTCCTTCCAGGGGGCTGATAGTCTTCTGGTTAGCCATTTTGCTAATGCACACATTGGGAAGCTGGCTACATAGATCTCTATGTCTTTCTTCATGTGTGTCCACTAAAACTGCCATATTACTAGGCGGAGAGTTTTCACAAAGCCCTTCGTGACCTCACCAGCTGAATAAAGCCCCAGGCCAGGTTTTTATATGCAAACATTCAGAGTTCCTCCATTTCCCTGGGTGTCATTGAATGCAACTTTGGCTCTGGCAGTTTGGTCCTGGGCAGAATTTCAATAGCATAGTCTATGGGGCAATGGGGCAGAAGCACATCAGATTTCTTCTCACTGAACACATCCACCAAGTCATAATATTCTTTGAGAATCAGTAGTTCTGAGACCTCTTTCCTCCTATGTTTATTGGTGGTGTTTGCTTTCAATTTGTCAATTGCAGGCATGTGGCAGCAGTTTATCACTTTCACTATGGCTCCTCAGCTGGTTACTTTCCTCTGCATCCACCATCCATTTCCATCCGAATTAATGGAGAGGTTCCACTTTCTCTACCACACTAAGCCTAAGACCATAACCTCAGTCAGCACAGGGGCTATGGTAAATCAAATGGTTTCTACATGAGCCTTTGCCTTTAATTCCATGGATTCAGTCAGGCAGATAGATAGTGTTCTTCCCACTATTGACCCATCTAGTTGGGAAAAAGCTATGGGATTTTTCAACTTCCTCAGCCTCATCCCTAGTTTTTCCACCACTTGGTGACTGACTAGTATACCCCAAGTCCAATAGGGATGTTAAGATCCTTTTACTGCCCAAAAACCACAGCAACTTGACTCTAGCAGTTATGGGGATGATGGGACCACTTACCATCTTTGTCTTTTCCCTCACTCTCGTACATGACAGTGCCTGTCTTGTTAGGAGTCAGAGTTTCCTCCTTCTCACCTGATGGAAGGGTGCACTTGTTGTTCCATGTGGGTCCCTTCTTTTGGTTTTGGCAGTTCTTTCCCCTCTTTGGTTGGTTACAAGGCTAGGGGGCAGACATCAGGCATGGCATGAGGCACTCAACACTTGGCTACCCTGTAGCCCTTCTTGTCATAGTGGAAACTTCTGGTAGAGCTCAGATGTGGTTTTCCCATTTTGATAGAGGGCATGCCCCCTCTTCCCCCACTGTGAGGTCTTTCAGCTGGGTGGCAGCTGTGACTCTCCTGTCCTGTGTGCTTGTGAAATTCCATTAGGTCAATCTTCACCTCACTGGTCATGTGATGCCATGCCTTCAGGGTTCATAGCACCCCTTGGCACAGGCAAGTGTGGTATAACTCCTTATTCAGTCCCTCTCTGAAGTGGGTGACCAGTGGGCACTCAGGCCAGTCCCCTTAGTGACTGGTAAGTTGACAGAAGTCTTGGATGTACTCTTAAATGGTTATTCCCTCTGTTTCAAGTCACAGATGCAGGTATTTGCATGAAGGGCTGCCAGAGGGTCCTCAAAACACTCTAATAAGGGTTGCATAAAGGCATCAAAGTCAATCAGCTCTAGAGCATCCTTGTCATGCAGGGACACCAGCCATTCCAAGGGGGCGTCTTCCAGGATGACAGCAATGGCATGGATCCAGGTCACATCATCTGGGTACATTACTCTGTAGCACTCCATGTAGTGTCAAGCCTGAACCAAGAAGTGGGTTAGTGGTTTGGGTACCCGCTGAAGTGAATCACAAAGGAGGGGGGATGGCTTTTAGCATTCCTTTTGTATTAGAGATTCTATGGTTTATTCTAATAGCTTTTTAAAATCCTGGTCTGAAGCTTTTCTTTTTCTTAAATAATGTTTTATTTTATTCTATTTTCATATTATATTTTTCCTTCTTTTTAATACAGTAACAATATTTGAAGTGAAACACTGTGATGCTTGCATATAATACTTGGCTTTTCAAAATTGCTTTGATAGCTGATGACTTATTATTACAACCATGATCATAAAATAAGCTTATTCTAATTCTAGGGTCTACAGTCTCTGTCCCCCCCCCCTTCCTTTGCAGGCTGCTCAAAGCAGATCAGCATACAAAATGTATACTGGCTGGATGGCATGCCTACAAATCTCCACCAGTGGGCAATAAAGACTTGCTTTACCTATTTTGAGTTTAGAAATTCTAATTATTGCTGATGCAATATGGAATTGCTGCTATAGTCTCCTCCCAGCTTTATAATCAATTGCCTGTATAAGCTGTTATCAGAATGAGTCTTCTTCCCCACCAGATTTCCTTTTCACAGAGAGGTTCACTCCTCCTTATAATCAAACAATTGCTTTAATGTGTATCTCTTCTTTCCTCCTTCATTTCCACCCATGAAAGAAAGACATGGGGAATACCATTTGAATGCTTTGATTGTCAGCATGAGTATTCTTTTCTAGGGAGTAATTACATGACAAGATTCAATAGATAATGCATATGGCTAAAGGTTTTAGCAAAGGTAGTTGTAGAGGTGCGAAATGAAATATTACACCTGAATAATGCAAAAGAATGTTGCATTCCAGACAAGGAGCTGAAATTCAACTTTGATTGTATTGTGGAGCTGAACACAAGAAGAATCCATAGAAATAAGAAACCTTTTGGAGAGAATTGCTTGTAATCAGGCAGAAACATGTGAATGGTGCCTCTGTACTCTACTCTGTATAAATGCTCCTATAGTTTCACAAGTGTAAAGTCAGTCTGCTTTCAATGAAATAAAAACTATCCAACATGGTACAGAAGTAGAGTAGGGGTGGAAGTTGCAACTATGAAACAGATTATGGTTCCCTACATAAAATCCTAAAAATCATGTGAATGGCTAGGAATCTAATTCTTAGGAATACAGGTGAAACTCGAAAAATTAGAATATCGTGCAAAAGTTCATTTATTTCTGTAATGCAGCTTAAAAGGTGAAACTAATATATGAGATAGACTCATTACATGCAAAACAAGATAGGTCAGGCCATGATTTGTCATAATTGTGATGATTATGGCTTACAGCTCATGAAAACCCCAAATCCACAATCTCAGAAAATTAGAATATTACATGCAATCAATAAAACAAGGATTGTACATAGAACAATATAGAGCCCTGGTGGTGCAGTGTATTAAAAGCCTAGCACTTAGTTCCAGCTGCCTGCAATTAGTGCAGGCTCGAATCCCACCAGGCTCAAGGTTGACTCAGCCTTCCATCCTCTCGGGGTAGGTAAATTGAGGACCCAAGATTGTTGGGGGCAATAAGCTGACTTTGTAAAAATGCCGCTTAGTAAGAAGCCGGCATATACAATGGAATGAAGGCTATTGCTGAGCACATCGGGTTGTGCTCTAAACATTGTAAGCCGCCCTGAGTCTCCGGAGAAGGGCAGCATATAAATATGAATTTAAAAAAATTAAAAAAAATATCGGACCTATGAAAAGTTTAAGCATGCATATGTACTCAGTACTTGGTTTGGTTCCCTTTTGCAGCAATAACTGCCTCAATGCGGCGTGGCATGGAAGCTATCAGCCTGTGGCACTGCTGAGGTGTTATGGAAGACCAGGATGCTTCAATAGTGGCCTTCAGCTCTTCTGCATTAGTCAGTCTCATGTCTCTTATCTTTCCCTTGGCAATGCCCCATAGATTCTCTATGAGGTTCAGGTCAGGCGAGTTTGCTGGCCAATCAAGCACAGTAATCCCACGGTCATTGAACCAGGTTTTGGTGCTTTTGGCAGTGTGGGCAGATGCCAAGTCCTGCTGGAGAATGAGGTCAGCATCCCCATAAAGCTCGTCTGGGGAGGGAAGCATGAAGAACTGCAAAATCTCCTGGTAGACAGCTGCATTGACCCTGGACTTAATGAAGCACAGTGGACCAACACCAACAGATGACATGGCTCCCCAAATCAACATAGACTGTGGAAACTTCACACTGGACTTAAAGCATCTTGCAGTGTGTGCCTCTCCATTCTTCCTCCAGACTCTGGGTCCTTGGTTTCCAAATGAGATGCAAAAGTTGCTCTCATCAGAAAAGAGGACTTTGGACCACTGAGCAACAGACCAGGTCTGTTTTTCTTTAGCCCAGGTAAGACATTTCTGATGACATTTGAAGCCCATGTCCAGGATCCGTCTGTGTGTGGTGGCTCTTGATGCACTGACTCCAGCCTCAGTCCACTCCTTGTGAAAGTCCCCAACACTTTTGAATGGCCTTTTCCTGACAATCCACTCCAGGCTGCGGTCATCCCTGCTGCTTGTGCACCTTTTTCTTCCACACTTTTCCCTTCCACATAACTTTCTATTAACGTCCTTTGATACAGCACTTTGGGAGCATCCAACTTCTTTTGCAATTGCCTTTTGAGGCTTCCCCTCCTTATGGAGGGTGTCAATGATGGTTTTCTGCACAACTGTCAGGTCAGCAGTCTTTTCCATGATTGTGATTCCTACTGAACCAGACTGAGAGACCATTTAAAGGCTCAGGAACCCTTTGCAGGTGTTATGGCTTAATTAGCTGATTAGAGCGGGACACTTTGAGCCTAGAATATTGCACCTTTTCACAATATTCTAATTTTCTGAGATTGTGGATTTGGGGTTTTCATGAGCTGTAAGCCATAATCATCACAATTATGACAAATCACAGCTTGACCTATCTTGTTTTGCATGTAATGAGTCTATCTCATATATTAGTTTCGCCTTTTAAGTTGCATTACAGAAATAAATGAACTTTTGCACGATATTCTAATTTTTTGAGTTTCACCTGTATCTGGTGATCCTCATGGAAGAGAAATTCTATTAATGGTCTCATGAAGATCAGGGATATATCACTAGAGGAATTACCAGCAGGAAAGAGAAGGTCCTAACTCCCCCTATTTAGGGCTTTAGTTAGACCCCATTTGGAATACTATGTCCAATTCTGGAGACCTCACTTTAAAAAAGATAGTGACAAGATTGAGCAATCCAGAGACGGGCAATAAAAATGGTGCAAGGTTTGAGGGACAAAACATATCAGAAGAGAGTGGAGGAACTGAATATGTACAGCCTGGAGGACAGGAGGAAAGGAGGTGGGGACATGATCGAAACCTTTAAATATATTAAGGGTATGAATAAGATTTTAGAAGGTAGTATTTTCAATATTAAGCAAAAATCAAGAACATGGGAGCGTAACTTCAAACTGACAGAAGTAATGTTACAAACTATTACTTCACAGAAAGAGTAGTGGGAGGTTGGAACCAACTTCCAGCAGAGGTAGGAGGTCAATCATCAGTAACTAAGTCTGAACATGCTTGGGATAAACATATGTCCATTATCCGACAAACATAATAAAATAAAATAAAAATAATGTAGAATATTAATTAAAACAGTTCATTAATTATTTGAAAAGAAAACAAAAAAACTCAAAGGCTAGACTCGATGGACCACTAAGTCTTTTTCTGACACCAGTTTTCTATATTTTCATGTTTCTCTGACTACTGATAATCTTCCACTTATAATTGTTTAACAACCTGTCCAAGTTATAGTGGTAATGAAAAAATTAACTTATGACCGCTCTTCATATTTATGATATCACGATGTCATAAATATGTATCATCACAATCACATAATCAAAATCCAGGCTCTTGGCGACTGGTATGTACAGCATCCCAGGATCACATGATTCCCAATTACATCCTTCCTAAGGGACTTGCAATAAGCAAAGTCAATGGAGAAAGCTAAATTTAATTAATGACCATTAACTTAAGAAAGCTTAGTACTATGACGATCCATTTGACTGTGGAAGAAATGTCATAAAATAAGCCATGATTCACTTAATGACTACCTCTCTTAGCAATGGAAGTTCTGATCCCAATTGTGGTCATAAGTTCAGGATCACCAGTATTCAGTTGTGCTTGCATTTTGGACACAATTCAGTGCAGGCAGATGTCATTTTGCTCTTTGAAGCTGAGTCCAAATAATTGCCTCAGGTTAGGCTAATTTCCAATAACTGTGTTTGTACAGCCCACAGCCCATGATCTTTGCTAAGAAAGAAAGGAAAACAAAAAGAAGCCCTTTTCTGGTTGTGGTATGGACTATGGTACAAGTGAAATTTTCTAAACTTTGCACATGAAATAAGAGATGTCTTTCAGGTAGGTATTCTATTGCTTCAATAGAATGCCTCATTTAAATAAAAAGTATTGATTGCCCTGATAATTTCTTATATATTTTGTCCAACATACAGCCCAACATTTCTCTGTTCTTTCTCTATATTTCTCTATGCTGTAGAAAGTCTGGTTTATCTTTAGAAATTTCTCACATTCTTGGCATGATTCAAATGTCTCGGCATTTAATTATGCTCTTCAATTTCAAGAGGGGAGTTCTTCTGTCCATATAGCTCAATTATTCAGGTATTCATTCAGTTTCATTTTTTTACCCATTCAGAGAGTAAATGTCCAGGGACTTGTACTGTACTCATAAATTGTGCAAGTAAAATAGTGCTTGGGCTGTGGGAAGCAAACCACCAGTAAGTTCTCTTGACTTTTTGCAGAAAAAATTATTTACCCCATTTAGAAACAATGGGAAAGGAGGAGTAGACAAGCGGCTAATTAACTGTTTTTACTGTAAACTACCCAGAGTCACTTAGGTGAGAAGGCAATGTAGAAATTTGACAGACAGACAGCTATAGATAGATAGGTTGGTAAGTAGACAGCCAGCCAGCCAGATAGACAGATAGATGATAAATAGAAGATAGTTGGATGAGAGACAGACCAACAGAAAGACATATCAGCAAGGAGCTCAACATTCATCACACACACAAAAAAGAAACCCTAAAGGAACATAGCTTTATAATAGAATTGCAATTAGAAGCAACAGTAATGAAGTATTAATGGGTTTAATATGTTTTATACAACATATTAAAAAGCAAGGCTTGGATGACAGCACAAACTGTTCTTTTGAAATAACTCCATGCTCACTGTAGGAAATATGGATGGAACCTTTCCCATCCTTTCTATTCTCTCTGCCAACCTGCCATTTCACATTTCTCATCAAAATAAAGAACGGTATGTATTGATTCTCCATCAGAAAAACAGAACAATCTTGATGCTACAAACAAACCAAGCAAATAATTGTTAGAAAATAATTGTTTTATTATATATAAATGGAAGAATTATTATATAGCCACACAACTTGGCTACAGGATGGTTACATAACCATACAAATCAAATAAAATGTACAGTGTACGGTCATTGTCATGCCACAACATGTAAATATTGTGCTGTTGTTGCTATAACCCCACTTAGTGGCTGGGGATAGATAAGCTTAACTATATTGTCTGAAGCCAGACTCCATTTTCTGTCAGCCTTTGGAGAAGACAGAAGCAGCCATTTTGACCATGACATATAGACATCCGGAGATGGGATAGTGACAACCTAGTCACCCCTCTTCCCTTCATACTATAGAGACAACACCAACCTAAAAATACGGAACAAACTGTAGCATGCTCCCTACCACAAGAATCAACAAGGGTCAAAGAGCAAATGGACCAGTCTTCTGCAGTGTCTTCACTGTTGCTACTTAACAGTTTCAATTGTCACTGGAAATTCTTCTCAGAACAAAAGGAACCATGGTTTATAGTACAACCATAGATGAAAATTAAATACTGCCATCTACTGGCTGATTAATTCTGTAGTTTTTGCAATTCAAAATACATTCTAACATGTATTACAACAATAATAATGCAACATGTTAATAAGTGAACATACAGAACTCCTCCCCTTCCCCCCCCCTCCTCCTCCTCCTCCTCCTCCTCGCTGTCTGAATCTAAAGTGGGACTATGATGGAGAAGTGCTCTGGCAGTCAGAGCTAGGCTGCAAAAACTGAATAACCAATACAGTAAATGGATAACCAATAAAGAGATATAAATACTGTGCTATGTAAAACAAGCACTCGATACATCAACAGGTTTGCCTTAGAGATGAGTCTTGAATGTTCATCCTTCATGTCTAATAGCAACTGCTGTCCCTTTATGCCTGTGCCTGCTACACTGCCTTTGTTCTCAATGTCATGCTGAGAGCAAGGAAAGCAGCAATTCTTATCTGTGGATTGTTGCTTTATTTGATCTGATGCAACATGGCACAGTATTTCCTCTGCATTAAGGGGAAATGCAGTTCTGAAACAAAGATTTTTGATCACCTGCTAAATATGTTTGCCTTTTGACCCAGGCTTCCAGAATTGAAAACGTGTGATATAGATTATATGGATTGTCTCTAAATTAAACATATTTTATGGGTTAAATCTCATTTGCATCCAGAGTGTTTTGCAGATAACAATGAGACTCACGGCAGACAAGCTGAATTCTGAAACTTGGTAAATAGGGAAAATTCACTTATCATAAAAATAAAACATGATTTAAATTTTCATACAAAATCCAGCAATAATCAAAACAAGATGCTCAAACCAAATTTCCATAGTACTGAGAAAGTATAACCAACTGAACCAATCATGTAGATAAGCATGAAATAATAGATGCTGAGAACTGTAATGAATTCTCGATTTAGATAGTTTAAGCTTAGCTGATGAGATACGATCTCTAGAGACTCAGGAACTATTTTATCATATATATATATATATATATATATATATATATATATATATATATATATATATATGTATGTATAGTTGAGAATCTTGTTTGGTCTTGTATTCCTGGTGTCTTGTCCCCTGTACACCAAGACCTACAAACATATATATATATATGTACATACATATACATATACATATACATACACACACACACACTCACACACACATATAATATGGTAAGTGTGTGTCTGTGTGTGTATTTTCAATGAGAACCAGGAAGAAAAAATGTGCATTAGAATAGTTTGAATGGTTAAATTATATGTACCCAGGGGTGGGATTCAGTTTTTTTAACAACCAGTTCTGTGGGTATGGCTTAGTTGGTGGGTGTGGCTTGGTGGTCATGTGACTGGGTGGGCGTGGCCAACTTGACATCACTCATATCAAGGGGCGCTTCTCCTCGCTTGGCCTCTCATGGCAGTGGGAATGCTGCAATGGTCATAAGTGTGAAAAATGGTCATAAGTCACTTTTTTCAGTGCCATTGTAACTTTGAATGGTCACTAAATGAACTGTTGTAAGTCAAGGATTACCTGTACAAAAATACAAAAAGCTTCTTTCCTTGCAAAAAGCTGCCTTAAATACCAATCATTAGATTAAAAATATCTGCAAGCCAGAGTTACAAATCGGGCAGGGTACCAGAGCACCTTGAGGAATGAAAATAGTTAAAATGCAGTGATAACTATCAAGCAGCCAACTCTTGCTCATAAAGTGAAACCCTTTAGCAGAGAGGTCATTTAAGCTCTCCAGAAAAAGCAGACCCAGGAAAAGCAATCCTTAGATCCATTTGCACCACTTAAAAATACCAGCTGGTCTCACTCACCTCACAAGATATCCTAAGGAAATCATCCAGATTCAAGGAAAGGTCACATGCCCCCTAGAAAGGCAGTAAAAAAATCAGTGCCAAGCTTGCATCCTGCCTCTTGGAAGTATGCCCCAAAAGGACAGTGACAGATAGTACTAAAGCAGTGAGGAAGACCCCCTCCCCAGATAGAAAAAGAAACCATGAGGCAGGAAAAAATTCAAACACAATACAAATAATTAAATCACAAGAGTAGCTGTTGCTTGTTGAAGCTGAATAGGAAAAATTATCCCATCAATAAACACAGGATTAAACGTCCCCAAGCACAGAACTAACCTTCACCAAAAACCAGTTTTAGACCAAAACTCAGAAAGGGTATGTAAACTCACGTTTGAATGTCAATCTTTCTAGCTAGCCAAGAAGCCTTGCTGAATGTCACTCATCTTGGTTCCCTGTCACTAAAAGCTTCATTATTCAATTATTTCTTCAAAGTGCTGATTGTCCAGGGAAGTATTTCCTCCCAACAGCAGTGTAAAAATCTTAAAACAACCCTTCCCCTTTAAGAAAGTCAAGCCTCAGAAGCTCCAGAGACAGGAAGTCTAGGCGTACTGGCAAGAATGTAATAAGGGTGGAAAAAAAGCAAAAGGAGATTGCTTCTAACTATCGGTTCTCTGAACTTCTTAGAAAGTTAACAAGGGGTTCTATAGAACCGGACAGAACCGGTAGAATCCCACCCCTGTATGTACCTACTTTTGCAACAGCTATAATTTTATTTGCTTTGGTTTTTTTTTTTAATTGGTTTTATATACCGCCCTTCTCCCCAAAGGGACTCAGGGAGGTTTACAGGGCAATTAAAAAACATACAATACAGATATTAAAATAAAATTAAATTCAACTAATTAAATTTTAAAAATTTAGGACATTAGTCAAAAATGGTAAATCCAATCCCAAAAAATCTAATCTAAAAATTTAAAATTTAAAATTTGAAATATCTCATAGGGATAGATTGGCTTGCTTAAACAGCCATGTCTTAAGGGCGCGGCGAAAGGCTCCCAGGTCAGGGACAGTCCAGATCTCTACTGGTAGCTCATCCAGAGGGCAGGGGCAGCCACAGAGAAGGCCCTTCCCCTGGGGGCCACCAGCCGGCATTGTTTGGCTGACGGCACCCTGAGGAGGCCAACTCTGTGGGCCCGCACTGGTCGGTGGGAGGATGTCATCGGCAGTAGGTGGTCTCGCAAATACCCTGGGCCTAAGCCATGGAGCGCTTTAAAGATCATAACCATCACCTTGAATAGCACCCGGAAGACCACCGGTAGCCAGTGCAAGCCGCGCAGGAGAGGTGTTACATGGGCATGCCAGGGCCTCCCATAAATAACCCGTGCCGCCGCATTCTGCACCAGTTGGAGCCTCCAGGTGCTCTTCAAGGGAAGCCCCATGTAGAGAGCATTACAGTAGTCCAACCGGGAGGTGACAAGGGCATGTGTGACCGTGCATAGGGCATCCCGGTCTAGAAAGGGGTGCAACTGGTAAATCAGGTGAACCTGATAAAAAAAAACCCCTGGCGATGGCCGAAAGATGGTCCTCTAAAGATAGCTGTTTCTTTTAAATATCGGTTTAGGTTAAATATTGGATAGGTTTCTTTTAAATATTGTGGATATTTGCTATTATGATTACTAATACCACTCATGGGACCTGCATTAATTGTACTAATTATTGTAATTAATTAATAATTGTACTAATTAATTGTACCCATGCAGACAGGGGTCTGCAACCTTAAACCCTCAAAGAGCCATTTGGTCTCATTTCCCAACTCGATATCACTCAATCCCGTGCAATCACATGACACCCCCCCAAGCCATGACTACCCAGGTTTGTGGCTCTTGGTATTTTCTTTTCTCTAGGAAACAGGTATCTCTCTCTCTGTATTATCTCTATCTCTTTCCCCCTCTCCCTCATCTCTCTCTCTGTCTCCTCTCTTGATCTCTCTCTTTCTCATCTCTCTCTCTCCCTCTGTCTCTCTCATCTCTCTCTTTCTCTCATCTCTCTCTCATCTCTCTTTGTCTCTTTTTCCCTCTCTCTTTCTCTTTCTCTCATCTCTCTCTTTCTCTCTCATCTCTCTCTCTCATCTCTCATCTCTCTCATCTCTCTCATCTGTTTCTATCTCTTTCTCTCTCATTTTTCTCTTTTTCTCCCTTTTTGTTTCTCATCTCTGTCTTTTTTCCCTCTCCCTCCCTCTCATCTTTCTCTCTCATCTCATTCTCATCTGTCCCTCCCCCCTCTCTTGTGTGTGTGTGTGTTCCCTCTTGAACCATTTCCAAAAACAGGTGAGGGTTGGGGTTTTATTTATTTGCTGATGTTGTTCTTTCTTCTTCTTTGGGTGCTTTTTACTATATGATTTAAATCAAGAGTCATTTCAGGTTCCCAGATAAATGAAGCTCATTCGTCCCCCTGCTGCAGCTTCCTGGCTGGCCCCTCCCCTCGCCCTGCCCTCCTACTCACTCCTCACCTGCCCTCCCACTCACTCCTCACCTGCCCTGAGAAGAGAAGGGTGACAGTGGCAAATGGAGACTTGCCCATATTCTGGAGCAGGAGTGAAGCACCCATCTACTTGACTCTTCTTCTGATCCTTCTTGGTGTTGCGTGCACCTCAGCTGCTCCGGGTGACACACAAATTGCTCTGTGCCCCAAGATATTGGCCTGACCCAGCTGCAGCCAGTGCTCCATGTCATAATGGATTCCAGGAGGAGGAGGGGATGCCATCTCACCCATTGTGAAACATGCTAAATTTAACTCAGCTGTGCATGATGCTGCAAGAGCAGCAAGCAGACCATGAAGGCGGTGAGACCAGTGGTGTCAGCTGCAGCCGGGCCAGCCAGTCTCTTGGGGCGGACAGCAATTTGGGCATCTCCCTGCGTAGCCGAGGTGCGTGCAGCACCAACAAAGGACGGAAGAATAATCAAGTGGGCTTGGTGGCTCAGGCTGTTAATTGCCTGCACTTAAGTTCCAGCTGCCTACAACTGCTGTAGGCTCGAATCCCACCAGGCTCAAGGTTGACTCAGCCTTCCATCCTCTCGGGGTAGGTAAATTGAGGACCCAAGATTGTTGGGGGCAATTAGCTGACTTTGTAAAAATGCCGCTTAGTAATAAGCAGGCATATACAATGGAATGAAGGCTATTGCTGAGCACACTGGGTTGTATCCCAAAAATTGTAAGCCGCCGCCCTGAGTCTCCGGAGAAGGGTGGCATATAAATGTAATTAAAAAAAAAAGTAGATGGGCACTTTGCTCCCACTATGATATATTGAAAGGGTCTCCATTCACTGCCATTGCCCTTACCTTCTCAGGCCAGGCGAGCAGTGGAATGGAGGGTGAGGGGTGGGGCCAGCCAGTGATGGGACAGAGAGCCACAGCAGAGGGTACAAAGAGCTGCATGCGGCTCTGGAGCTGTGGGTTGCTGACACCTGTATTAGGCTATTAGTTTTCTTAAGTGGAACAAGACTGAAAATTGAGCTCAGAGAATATGTGATATGAAGTAATATATCACAGAAGCTTACATGTATGTTCATAGGATCTCTGGAAAAACTCTCCATATCCCACCTACTTACACCTTGTGAAAAAGCCACATTGTCCAAAAATGGAATGATCCTTTGCAAGGAGATTAGCAAAAATGCTTGCTTGCTTGTATCTTTATTTATTTACTATCAATCAAATTTAGATATCACCCATCTCCCTCTCAATATTGCTAAGTCTTTGAATATAGTGATACGAAGCAGAAAAAGTACAATTGTAGAAACAATTTCCACACTTTTCAACTAGCTCTTTGTACTTTCTACAACAAAGGTATTTTTTAAAAGAATTTTTCATGATTGTGTGAATCTGAAAGGCTGCTATTGAAGTCCATGATGAAAAAAGTCTGCCAGGCAGACACTATCATTAATCACATCCTAAAAATCCATTCTTATATAGTAGTGGCCTGAAGTGAACATTTGATTAATTCCCCATCAATATGTAAATCCAACCTTTCTATCATCTCAGTATTCTACTTGCCCACCTTGCCTAACCTACTGGGGCAAAGTTGAGTTTCTGTATTCTATTTTTTCAGTAGTCAATCATTTATTCTCTAATAAACTTATTCAAAGGGAATTCCTATGTATTTAGAAGTTTACATCACTATGGCTGCCTCATTCTAAAACTAGAAAGAATCCCAACCATTAACAAGCAAGCATTATTCTTATATGACACATATCTCCTCTCAAAGTCCTGCATTGCTCATCATGGGAAAATATATTTATAAAATAGATTGGCAAAGAATACCAGGATTATATGCCAAGATTATATAATCTCTGCCATGTTACTGACAGACTGACAGATACCTATATTGTAGATAGCAGTGATATAGAAAGATACTGGAGTAGATACTTTAGTGACAATGTTAGGGCATCATTTCATACTGCATGGGAGAAGGCAATGACAAACTATTCTTATACTTTACCAAGAAAATAACATGGATATATAATATAAAAAGATTGGCAACACAATGCTAGATGATTGGTCCCTCCAGTCAAATGGCACTCAACAAGCTACTTTAGAAGAGCTGGGGATCTTTAAAGAGCTAATGGTGTTTAGAACATGACTACATTAAAGCTTTAAGGATATCTAGTTGCTGATGTTGCCATAATGGAAAAAATATGAAGCTGCAAAGGCAGAATTACAGTGAGAATATAGAATGTAAGAAGCATGTACACAGAAAAGCTCAACACAGCAAAATATGAAAGGAAGCCAACTACACATTGATATCTTAGGAATCAGCAAATTGAGATGGACAATGTCAGCTCTGCCTGGCTCAACTGGGGCCTCACAAGCATCCTGCCATCAACAGAAGAAGATGGGATGGAAGGATGAAAGGGTAAAGAAGGATGAAAGGGGGAAGAATGGACTTCACATGGACTGAAAAATTATTAATAGAAAGAAGTAGAGAAGCTCAGTAATAACAGCAAAGATGTGATTGGGGCTCAGTCTGGAGCATGTAATAAACTACTCATGTGCAAGTTTCAATTTAAAGTAAGGAGATTTTACGTTGAATTGGTAGAATTACGAAACGATCAGTAGACAAACAGTACTGATTCCAAAGAGATCAGGGCATAAATTGAAATTTTGCACAACATAGCACCCAAGATATCTTAGAATATATTCCCTATTTACAAGAACCTCTAGTATTAGAAGATGAAGTTGAATCAGCACTCCTGTCATTTCCAAATTGGAAGGTTGCAGAAATTTTGCAAGTAAGAGAAGAAGAATCAGTCAAAGTTCTATACAAATAAATGCCAGAAAATCTGTAGTACAATGCAGTGGGCAACAGAGTGGGAAAGGTCAATCCGTATTCCAATATCAAACAAATGAAACAAACCAAAAACACCTAATAGAAAGTACAAACTATTGTACAATATACTCAATTTGACAACTTGCATTGTTTAGAAAAAGAAGTGGGCATCTAAGTTTAAAGATTTAAATCATCAAATCCAAACAAATGAAAAATGAACAGAGTTATTGAAATATGCCACATCCAAGTGTCACAAAGGCTATAACATTCCATTACTCTACATAAAAGCGTATAAACTACACTGGATTGTATGGAAATTGACAGAATTATTTGAAAATTTGATTGGGATATACTTGTGTTCATGTAGCTCAAGGGAATAAACTATCAGGATATGTAATTTTAAAGTATTATTAATTCACTATTACACATTAACCAATATTCTTTTCCTAGGTCATTGCACACCAAAACAACTAGATACTAGGATAGTTTCTCTTCCAGGCCATCACTTTGCTAAACAACTTATTCCCACAACACTGTTTTATGCCCTAGGATGTTAAACCACTTAGTAGGACTGTATTACTATTATCCTTCTCATCTTTCTTATTACCTATTTCCCTATTCTATTCTATTCTACAGAATCTGAAGACACCTTTGCTCACCTTGCTGAAAGACAACATTTTAGTAGACCTAGTAAAAGCTTATTTATATATGAAAATGAAAGACAATTCCCAGCTGTTTCTCACTGTAAATGCACAAGAGGATTATATCAGTAACAAAGTTGCTCTTGAATAATATCAATATCAGAGTTTTGGCAGAAAGCTATGGACCAAATATTACAGGCATATGGCATTCTTTAAAATGGCATCCATGTCACTGGAGAAAATGTTAAGTGCATCTGTGAAACCTCAAAATAATCTAGCAGAGACTGATGAACTATGGTACTTGACCACAATGCAATAAGTTTGACTTTTTTTAAATGGCATTATATATCATGGTTATACCATCGACTCTCAAGTCTATATAAATGTGCAAGTAAAAGCTGTTATGAGTCCCCAAGACCACAATATACATATTACAATATACTATAAGGCATCTTTAGAATCTATTGATAATTATATCATATTTAGGCTACATTTAGTGATTGTAGTAATCTCTTGAACACTTTACTGCAAGTGAGACTGAATTGTAGTGGACAAAACTGTGTGAACATAGAATTAGTGAAAGTGAGGACATCAAACACAGTGCTCTCATATTATAATCTAAATTTACCAGTAAACTTGTTTTGTGTAGTTTTGCAATATGGCACTGATGTGATTATTATGAAAGATGGTGCTGAATATTTAATAACATTTACATCATGCTCATTTCCAGCTGCAGAAAAATAAATGCATATACAATATGGACAACAAAGACCTGAATTTGGTAAGAGAATTTAAAAGTTTCAATACTAGTATGGAAAGAAATTAATCACTCATCACTGATGATTGTAAGTATCAACTGAAAACATTCAATCCACAAAGAGAAATTCTACTTAGAACAACTGCTTCAAAGCAGCTTTAGGCATTGACCTTGGAGAGCACATATAAAAAACACAATTCAAAAACACACTTATCACAAATGTGAACATAATGAACAATGTATCTTTTCAAGGACTAAATATTTTCCATGTCTGGGTGACTCATTATTGTCTACTTTGTGTATTGAGAAAAATAATTTGTAAAAAATCATGCAATATTGTGACATCAGTTGGATTGTGTGTGTGTGTGTGTGTGTGTGTTAGTGGTGGTGAGCTTTTTTGTTTTAAATTACTTTATTATGAACAAGTAAAACCCTGGAACTATTCAGAACTTGCCATTATTTCCTTTTGTTCCATTGCCTCTTATAGAGAATAAATTAATAGGAAAGGAAAAGTTTCTGTTGGATAAAAGTGACAGTCTACCAGTTTTGGGATTGAAGAGCCAAGTACTATATGTTGTATATTTCTACAAACATGAAACAGGCCTTGTTCACACAGTTGGAACTTGTCATAGTTCATCTAAATAACCTGCCATGATAGGAAAGGAGATTTCAGTTTGTTCTTAAATGTTCACTGCAAACACCTATTTTATGTATTCTTATACAAAAGCACTTAGAATGAAAATAACACTTGCCCTTGTCCTTAGTTTAATTTAATTTAGATAAAGGAATACTTTTAAGAACACTTTTCAAAATATTTAAATAATGGCTGGGTTTACCCAGAAAACCAGTAGCTATGTAATTAAGAAGGTTATATTACAATAGGAAAATGCTTGACTTGATTTTTACTGCTAAACAGAGTACAGATAAAATCCTTGATTTTTCTAAGAAGCTTAAGAGATGAATATTTCTTACTTAGAGAAAGGATCAAATACAGTTGCCTCTTGAGAGATCAATTCTCTATTACACGTGATCCCACTGAAGTCAATGACTGTCTAGGGAGTGTGAAATAATCTACAAAATGTGAAATAATTAGACATGCTATTTATCAGTCATGTTGATTGAAGAATAGTGATATAGGGGAAAAAAACACCAGGCCATTTTTTCCAGTCTTTGCAACTATATCCTTACCTTGAGAAATTTAGAAATACTGTAGTGTAAAACGTAGATATATATAACACTGAAATGGAAAATGACTTTTTAAAAGCAAAAATGGTTCGATTACATAAAATTTACATAAAACTGTGTTGCTAATCTATGTGGCTCATTGATTAGTCAGTAATAAATAATGAGTTTGTAAAAAAAAATCCATATAAGTCTACACAATCAGAGTCACTAATTAGGTTTGTTTTGCAGAACGGTTGCTTCTTATCAACTAGAACTCAAAACAACAGGAAAATGACATAGCAGTAATTTATCAAAGTGAAAGCAGAAAAATATCAGGCTTAGTATAAATTTTAGAAAATATTTGATTATCCCTATCATCATCATCATCATCATCATCAATCTATCTAACACCAAATTCAGGCTGTGAATTCTGATTAATCTGGAAGTGTTGCAAAGTTATCTGAAGTATATGTTTTATTTAGATTGTGGCAGTGTGATTTCAGATATAAACATGGGACCAAAACCCCTCTGATCTATTGTGGAACTTAAATGGAAGGTATGCAGAACACTTTTGTCCATTTATAATTCTTGGAAGCTTTCAGTACTGTTGACCACACTGTCCTTCTGATTACCTGAAAAGTTTGGGAGTGGGAAGTGCAGAATTACATTGGAATCACACTAATGGGCATGACTTTCAAAAATTGGTAGCCAAGTCCCTCAGGGCTTGATGTGTCTTCCTAGCAGCTATAGGATCTAATTGTCATAGAGAACAGACTGGCAGTGCTTATTTTTGCTGTGCAGCATCTTATCCACCAAAATATTGGGGAAGGTGATTCACAAAAATTGAATGCTCATTGTCAGCAATTTTTAATTCTTTGCAGATGATATATCAGATTTACCTCAATTTGTATTCCAAGTTGGACAGGATATAGGAGATACTTTGGCAAACATTTGACTAGTGCTTATAATCTATATACTTTTAAGTTTATAGATTTCAAGGATATGGTAATGATGTATATAGAAATGAGGGCTGCCTCTTGCTTGTTCAACTCTTGACATTTTAGGATGATTAAATCAATGAGGTTAGGACTGGGCAATGGATAAGGCAGATAATCAATTCTATTTTATATATTGAATGTGTTTCCATCTGCTTAAAAGAGTCAGTTATAAGAGTTCTATTGGAAAAAATGCTTGATTTGGACACCTTTAACAGTATTAAATATTCAATTCAATTTATTGAGAAAGAAGTGGCTTCACTGTTCCAGATGTGCATCTGGACACACTCCAGATAATGGTAAATGACTTACACTAGAAACTAAATTGAAGGCAATTAACATTCTTATAATAGTCCTATCCCTACACATATTCCAGTTAATTTAACAATAATTTTTAGAAAATAATCAAAGAAAAAAGAACATCAGTTCCAATCATTCCATTTTTTTACAAACTGTATTTTTATACCACTTTATGCATTTACCTTGTAGAATCCCCCTTCATATTCTCTGACTATCCATTATCTCTAGGTCTTCTAGCCATACAGCTTCTATACTGAGGTGATAAGTAAAAATGATTATATTATGGTAATTTTTAATATGAGTTAAAGGGGAGTAAACTGAATGATGTATAAGATAAAAGGGTGGTACACTCAAATGGGCAATTAAGCGGAAAATGTTTGGAATTATTAAAATTAAGAAGGAATTTACTGAATAATGAAATCAGAATATGTGATGAAATTGCAAATATGACAGACAAAAGTATAAAAGTACAAGGAATATAGATTAAGAAATAAGAATTTTAAGATATTATATAAAGAAGATAAGAGTATAATTAAAGAAAACAGAATAAGTTAAGATATGAATTAAAATGGACAAAATAAATGTGAAAAACATAAGAATATTTGTGAAAATTTATAGAAAATGGAAAATGTGATGATATGATAAGAAAATGAATATGTAAGATAGATATGTAATTATGGTCATGTTTGTATGGAAATGTAAAAACCTGGAATCACACTGTTCACTAAAAGAGATGTTTGTAAAAGATAAAAATAAAAAAACTTTTTGGAAAAAAACCTAAACTGAAGGAATTAGACAGTGGTAATTCTCATAAACCTCTTTTAGGCTTTTGATGGCATCATTTTAGTTTACTTCTAAATCATCGGGTACATTGTGACTTGGGACTACTGTTTTGCAATGGTTCTAATTCTTCCTGTTCCCAGAAAGTGGTGCTTGGAGGTTACTGTTTAAAATGTGGGTCATTGACCCATACAATTCTATCCCCCACTCCCATGCTGTTTAACATCTATATGAATAAGCTGCAGGATATCATCTGGAGGTTTATGATCCTATGCAATCACCAAATGACACCAAGTTCCACTGCTTCTTTACTATCTTAGTCCAAGGAAATATTAATACCCTTCAACATAAAGTACTTAAGGGCCTTGGTAGCTCAGGCTGTTAATTGCCTGCACTTAAGTTCCAGCTGCCTACAACTGCTGTAGGCTCGAATCCCACCAGGCTCAAGGTTGACTCAGCCTTCCATCCTCTCAGGGTAGGTAAATTGAGGACCCAAGATTGTTGGGGGCAATTAGCTGACTTTGTAAAAATGCCGCTTAGTAAGAAGCAGGCATATACAATGGAATGAAGGCTATTGCTGAGCACACTGGGTTGTATCCCAAAAATTGTAAGCCGCCCTGAGTCTCCGGAGAAGGGCGGCATATAAATGTAATTAAAAAAAAAACCCACAGTTGAAGCATATTGTTTTTTTTTAAAGGTTTTATTTTTCCAAAAAGAACAAACATAACAAACAAACATACAACACACAAATCCATAAAAATTTCAAGTGTGTCGGTCGGTCAAAAATCACAGTGCCTTCCCCTCGTTATTCATACTCAGTATTACGAAAAGGAAAACCATTATCATTATTGTTAATCCTCTACCATATTATAATCTCTATATTGTTTGAACAGTTCTATCTATCTTTATATTCCATATATATCCCATATATTACCAAACTTTTTTATCTAGCCATTGATAAAACATGTTCCATATCTTATAAAACTGCTTTTCTTCTTGGTCTCTAATTTCAAATGTTAATCTACTCATTTTGGCACAGTCCAAAATCTTCTTAATCACTTCCTCCTTGAAGCATATTGTTAAGGAGAAAGCTGGACTTGGGTTTGAGGAAAGGCTTTTCAGGTATGTTGGAGACATGTTTGGCAGTGGTCTCTAATCTCTTGTTATCAATAACTTGTAGGCAGCATCTATTACAAGGAACATGTTGGCATATTTATTTATTTATTAAATTTATTTGCTGCCCATCTTGCATCGAACAACTCTGGATGCCTGACAACATGCAACTTCCTGAATCTGTAAAGTCTAAAAATGATTATACATATATTTACTAGTAAGTTATTTCACCTATTATCTTTGATTGGTCTCATAATTATATTCCTAAAAACCATATTCTAACCAATCTCGATTCGCCTTGCTGTGTGATATATAATATATAAGGGAGCCACTTCTTAGTTAATTTTCCATTAGGGATATATGCTGTCCATTTTGCCATTGTTGCCTATCTTGTAGTTTTGGGTTTCTCAGAAAAGTTTCTCTTCACCAAACTCAGGTGTTACATATTTGAAAAAGAAGCTGCAATTCAATTATTCTGGGAGTAAAACCAATAATAACACAAAGGACATTATTTTCTCAAAGCCCTGCCTTGCCATTTTTCCTGTTAAGTAAATGTATCACCTTCACTTAGCCAGTCCATTGAATTTATTTTCAGATAAATACATTATGATGCCAAAGAGTTTATCTCTTTTTTCTATTCTCATTTCTGTAGACTTTTTAAGAGAACTAGTGACAAATAAGGTTTGGAATACATGACCCCACCCACCCCAGCCAACAATGTATTTTCTAAATAAAAAGAATTAAATGTCCTGTTTTCTATGTGCAGCTCTTCTAATTTGCATTGAGTCACTGCAAATGAAAGAGAATGAAAGAGAAATCACTTCTCTTTGCATTTGAATGTAAACTACCTTAATCAATGCAAGAACTTAAATGTAGCTCTCATTTTATCTATTTAATACATTGTACATTTAAATAGACATATTTTATCACTTTAAAATGTATATTATACAAGTCTGTTCAAAAGCAATATATATTGCAGATAATCTGGAACAAAGGCATGATGATTTAAGAGAAGTTGCAGACAAATCTCACTCCCACTAAAGTGCCTTTTGGAAAATAACTCTGAAGATTTACATAGCCAGAAATTTCTGAAGTTCAGCTGATTTGGACATAGCTACAAACCTGCAAAACTAAGGTTGATTAGTTACTCAGTAACTTACATTAGAGTAAATCAGAAATTGATGCCTACTGAATTATGTATATATTATATACTGCACTGTGGATTCATCAATTCCTGAATAATGAAAATATATCCTGAAAGGATATATGAAAGGAATGATGATTGCATGGGGTAGGAACATTGGACATACTATTGATCTGGAAGAATGGGAAAAGATGTGAAATGTGAATTATAAAATAACAAAATCGGTGGCATATAAGGAAACCAACATAAAATGTTCTACCATTGGCATTTGGCACCTCAAGACTGGCTAAGAGTTACCCAAACTTAAAACCAAATTGTTGGAAGTGTGGACAACAACAAGGTAGCTTCTTTCATTCTTGGTGGACATGCCCCAAAGTGAAAAATACTGGAAAATGATTCAAACGCGGTTAGAAGAGTTAACTAAAAACAAAATTGATTTTGTCCCTGAATTATTCCTCTTAGGAATAATAAAAAAGTATAATTGGAAGATAAAATATCTTATATTACATATATTAACAGCAGCAAGAATTTCATATCCTCAGTACTGGAAGGAAAATTCTATACCACCTGAAGGCATAATAATCAAAAAAAATTAGAGTGTGTAGAAATGGATAAATTAACTATGGAACTAAAAGGAAAACAGACACAGAATACTGACGCAGTATGGGAAACATCGTTTATTTGGATAGATAATAGATATAAACACAGAAATTGTAAATAATGTATATACTAAATAAGAGGCTATGAAAGTACTATGCATAGTAAGTTTTGATAGGACACATCAATGTATATATAATGTCACAGCACTGTTTAATAACTATTGGTAATACATATAAATGGAAAAAATTCAATAAAGCATTATTAAAAGAAAAATATATCCTCTTCAGAAGGGTATATACACACATCTTCAAAATAATTTGAATGTTTAGAAAGTGGCACCAATTTTCAAAATATAAACAGATTGTTCTACTTTTCCAAGTAGTATAATAAAAGGGTTTCTGAATACAGAGGGGGAGGGGAAACCCCCCCCAATGTCTTATAGTTATGATCACTTTCAACATTTTGTCAGCTCCTACCTAGCATGTTAACATTTTTGTGTATTTCAATCAGCAGTTGCTTCACCTTTAATTAAAGTAGGTATTGCAAAAGATCTAGCCCTTTTGCTACTGAGCCTTTTAATCTTATTCTGTGTCTTTTCAATTGAAGTGTGATGATTAATACTGCTACATAAGTTATGCCAGTGTGAGTTCTCAGATGTTCTAATAACCCTTGAAGCATGAATATGCTTTCTTTTATAATCCATCAAATTGAGAATTTTAACAAATATCTTATTTTAGTCAAAGCCTTTTTCCTGGCTTTGACTATGTTAAAAATCATTTTACTAGGAAGGCATTTGGGGATTAGGATTCCTCCTGGTAGCTAGAGAAAGGTAGTGGGAAAGTAGTAGTGCCTGGGAAATTAAAATCAGCAAAAACTGTACTATCAGGAGCAATTCCTACAACACTGTAAAAGTGCTAGGTGTTTTTAATAGAAATCAGAAATAAGGAAGAATATTTTGATCTAGTGGTTAAGGCAGCAAGCTAGGACCTGGGACCCATGAGTCCTGCATTAGGCACAAAAACAGCTGGGTGATCTTTGGCCCCTCTCTCTCCCTCCCTCTCTCCTTCTTCCTCTCTCCCTCTCCTCCCTCCCTCCCTCTCTTTCTCTTTCTCTCTTTGGAAGCAGGAGACCCTATACCTCTCAACCCCAGCCACCTCACAGGTTTGTTGTGGGGAAACAGGAGGAGGAAAGTTTGTTGGATATCTTTGCAGCCTTGAATTATTTGTAAAATAATGAATAGCATTCCTATTTAGGATTAGTTTTACTATTTCTTGCATAGCATACTATTGCTAATAGTCTGAAGGTTTGATGTTTGGGTGGTCTGAAGAAATTGATGCACATTCTTTTGAGAAAATTGGGTGATGAATGATTATTTATTTATTGGACTTGTATGCTGCCCCATCTCCGAAGACTCGGGGCGGCTCACAGCTAAAACATACAACAACAACAAATAGCTAAAAAGAATTAAACAAACACAAGCCCAATGATACCAAATTTAAAATTTAACAATGAATTAAAACCATCCCATCCCCCACGAGGGAGTCACAGCCCGGATCGGTCAAATAACCAGGTCTTCAGGTCGTGGCAGAAGGTGTGAAGGTCAGGGACCAGACGGAGTCCCAGGGGTAGCTGGTTCCACAGGACAGAATAGGCTCGACTGGGGACAGAATAGGCTCAGGGGCGGTTGGTTCGGGGGACTCCAGCCGACATTGGCTTGCCGATGGGACCCCAAGAAGCCCTTGCCTGTGTGCTCGCACAGGGCGGTTGGCACTCAATATCGGCAGGAGTCACTCCCTTAAATATGTGGACCCATGTCATGTAGGACTTTGAATGTTAAAACCAGGACTTGAATGGATTGTATAATCCATTATTGGATTATATATATCGTATAAATATTATATGATGCTTGGATTATACTTTACTATATACTAAGTATAGTTGAAGAGCATAGAACATAGCAGATAAGAATCATAGGCACTGCTGTTTTTATATAAACATAGCTTTGGTAAGGCATACTGAGTAACATATAGTGCAAAAGCTAACATATTTATATTTTATTTTCCTTTGTTGGAAGAGAAGATCTTATGTTCTTTAGGAATACCCATAACAATTAATATATACATACACACAAAATATTATATGGAGAAAAATACCACCAAACGCTAGCTGGAATCCACTAGTGGACACAATGTGTAAAAGTCAAGGAGGTTCTTGAAATGTGTGTGTGAACACAAAGAAATATTACTCCTTCTCCTTTCCAAATAACTCTATTGTTAGAAAGGCACACAAAATATATTTGGTTACATCTCTGCTCCAAGCCAGGTAGTAGTAGTTGTAGTACTTTATTGTCATTGCATATCGTACAATGAAATTAAATGCCATCTTCAGTGTACATTATACATAAGAAAACTATAAAAATAAAACAAACACACACATCCTTCACATTCTATGCAATTGAACTGAAACCCCCAGATACTGCATTTAATATTGGACTATACAGTAGAATTCAATATAGTTACTGCTCTGGGATAGAAGCTGTTTTCAGTCTATTTGTCCTTGTCTTTATTATCCTGCACCATCTGCCAGATGGTAATAGTTCAAAAAAGGGTGTGCAGGACAAGATGGATCTTTAAGAATGTTTTGAAATTTCTGAAGGCAGCAGGAGACTATAAAGCTCTTCAAAGAGGGGAAAGGGCAACCAATGATCCTCTGGGCAATGATGTCAACCCTCTGGAGCGCTGTCCTATTCTGCCACTGTGCATTTGACCAGGTTCAGCCTGGGGTGCCAGTTGTGACCCTTCCTGGACTGAGATGCCCTATGTACAGTCACTCATGCACTCGTTGTCCCCGCCTGGACTACTGCAATGCTCTCTGCATGGAGCTGCCCTTGAGGACCACCCGAGACTTCAATGTGTCCAGAATGCAGCGGCATGTTGTGATGGGAGGATCCGACACTCCATGTTACACCCCTCCCTACGTGAGCTGCACTGGTTACCGGTTGCCTCCTGGTGAGATTCAAGGTGCTGGTGCGTTGACCTATAAAGCCCTTCATGGCATTGGACTGGGGTATTCCAGGAGACCCTGCTGCCAATAATGGCTTCCCGATGCCCTGTGCGTCCCACCGGCAGGGCCTGCTCAGGATGCTGTCAAGCTAGGCAATGTCGGCTGGCGGCCCTCAGTGGTAAGGAGTTCTCTGTGGGGCGCCCACCCTTTGGAACCAGCTGCCCTGGAGCCTGGGTGGGCCCCTGACCTCTGATCTTTCCGGCTGTGGCCTAAAAACTTGGCTGTTCCAACTAGCCTACCTGGACTGATGGGAAGGGGTTTTTAGTGGTTTTTAAATTTGTTAAATTTTAAACTTCATCGATTTATGAGATTTTTGGGTTTAATTCATCTTTTAATATTTCTATTTTGTGGTTTTTAGTATTGTAAGCCACCCTGAGTTCTCAGGGAGATAGGGCGGCATATAAATCACATAATAAATAAATAAATTGGCAAATCATACACAGGTGCAGTAAGTGAAAATACAGCAGGGTGATGCTGCTGAAGTGCTTGCCAAGTACCTGGAAGCTGTAAGGGTCTGGGGAGTGGGATTGGCTTTGACTCAACCCTGGCAAGATGGAATGATTTGGGGTTTTTGACCCTCTAGGTCTTGATGGCATGTCATCCTTGACTCAGGATGGAGTTGCAAATCCCCAGACTGAGCTGGTGCACAATTTGGACCTCCTCCTAGATTCATGACTCCTGCTCAAAGTAGCCATGGGTAAGAGGACCTTTTCACGGATTCTTCTTATGAACTAATTACACTTTCCTGGACTGAGAGGCCTTGTTCACAGTCAGTTATGCCTTTGTTATTTCCTGCTTGGATTACTGCAATATGTTTTACATGGGCTACCCTTGAAGAAGTTACAATTGTTCCTGAATGCTGATACACTTGGTATTTTCTCCTGAGGTCTGGTAGGCCGCAACTCTTTTCATCTTCTGAAAGTACTTAAGATCTGATTTTCCGCAGGGCTGGGATAGGGTGAGATTGATGGTGCTGGGACAGGGATAATGTGAGATTGGGGAGATAAACTTATTATCACCTGCAGGGAAAGTTTAGCTGTTGTGCCATGTCTTTTGTTTTAATAATTTTATTTTATTGTAGATAGGCATTGTTTTTATTTTGGGGAGTCAGCTGTCCAGAATTTGGTTCAAGATGAGCAGCTATACAAATGTATTAAATAAAAATAAAGTAAGATTTCATAACTAAAACCAAGAGACATTTTAATAATATTATCCTTTTTATAAAAAAACTACTGTAAGTAACATGAAAAATCAGACATAAACATTTTAATTGTAAAGAAATGTATTTGTTTTCCTCCCTGAAAGGAAAAAGGTAGAAAAAAGGTTAAGATAAGTGAATAGACTATGTTTATACATAATAATAGCTAAGTAAAATATGTATGAACAACTCATTACAGCTTGGATTATTATTCTATATGAAACCTAGGAAGTATTTCAAACATTGTCACTAATGTGAAGCTTATTAAATAAATGGGAAGTAACCATATTAACTACAATTTAATTTTGTCCTGGTTTCTGTTAAGTTTGCATGAAGAGACAGACGCGGAGTGCTTCAAGCTCTTTGTTTATTAGTGACTACAGCTCAGAATGAACCCACTTTGGCTGGGCTGCCACTTATAGCCAGCAGCCGCAGTTGCCAGCCAATCAGAGTGCAGGGTTTTCCCACACTTTTTAAACCAATCATTTCTTACATTTTACAAGAACAGTTCAAACTAAACCAATGACTTTAAACCTGCATACATAACACCCTCCCCACTAGGTTCAGTCCATACTCAAACCCCAGCTTATCTAATGTACTCTTTTAAATAGGCTCTTACTGTAACGCTTGAGACCTATGAGGTTCAGATGTTTTAAGGTTCTCACCTTTGAGGGAGGAAATGTGTCTGCTGACATTTTTACTAGTCCTTGTAGTAATGGTACAGCCTGTTTGGTTACTACAACCTGGTCTCTCCTCCCAATCCATCTCCAACCCAATGTCAGCACCTAAATCAGGTAATGATGCAATCTTCCATTTGTGAAAATGGTTGTTGGTATTGTGACAGGTTTTGGGATGGTTCCTGTCGTGTTAGCTCACACATGGGGTTGATTCTTGCTTGTTCATTACACTCATGATACTCCCCTTCCCCCCTAGAAGAGGTATTAGGTATGGGAACTAGAGAGGAACAATTGAGATGTTCCTGAGGTAATCTGGATTTAAGCTGATCAATGTGCCTGCTCCAGAGGACACCATCCTCTGTTTGTACCCCAAGATCAAGGGCCTGTGATTTGGGTTATCTCAGCAGCAATCCATAAAGGTTCACCCATAAGGTTCTTAGCATAAACAGAATCACCCACAGCGAATGTGCGAATTTTGCTAGTGGAATCTAGTGGTTCGCAAGCGTAAGGGATGAAGGCGGTCAAGGGAGACCTGAGTTTCTACCCATCAACAACTCTGCTGGGGATAAGTTAGTTGATGGGTTAGAGGATATGCTGGACACTGAGAAGTTTTTCATAGTGGGATGAAGGCGTCAAGGGAGACTTGAAGCCTTTGCCCATCAACAACTCTGCTGTAGACAAGTTAGTTGATGGGTTAGGAGTGATATGCTGGACACTGAGAAGTTTCAACTTCAGAGTGATGTCCCCAGGACCCAATTGCTGAAGTTTTTCCTTGGTAAACTGTACCATACGTCACAGTCTGCCATTAGTCAAGAATGCCCAGGGCTGTCAGGGCATGTCTGATACCTCTGCTGTGCTAGATAATGATTCAAAAAGGTTGATGTAAATTGAGGACCATTGTCAGAACGAAGGACATCAGGTAACCCGTGAGTTACAAAGCTTTTAAGCTGTTTGATGACAGCATCAGTTGTGGTGGATGCCATAGGGATGACTCTAGCCATTTGGAATATGCATCTACTATAATAACAGTGTGCCTCTGGTAGGGCCGCACAATGGTGGAATCCTGACCATGGGCCCCAGGACATTCCCATTCCTGTGGGGATGAGAGGTGGGCAGGCCTGACTACCTGACAGTTGGGACAAGATGCAACCCAGTTTTCAACCATTTTGTCAATACCTGGCCACCATAACACCTGGCCAATCTCTTCATTCTGACAATACCTGGATGACCCTCATGTAACATTTCCAAAACTCCTTTTGTGTGCTTTGCAACATCTTGTTACTCCTAATAAAATACATCCTCTTAATACAGATAATTCAGTTTGCCTGGATTTAAAGGTCAGTTGAGGTAGATCTTGAAGAGGCCAACCTTCTAATCCAGCCTATAACAGGAGCCAATAAAGTGTCTTTGGCAGTCTCTCTGGCATTTCAGCAGCGTACTGGAAGCTGGCAACAGTTTCTAGGAAAAGGTGTGTCTCAGGAGCAAAGTCCTCAGTGTGAGAAGGAAGTGGGCAGCACTCAAAGCATCTGCATGCCCATGTCTTTGCCAGGCTCAGGATGAGTTTGTATGAATAAGCAGCAAGAAATTCAGTACCTCAGCATTCTTGGTGACAGGATAGTGGGCTTAGGTTTGTCTCCTGCCACAATGCCTAACAGAGGTTTGTGATCTCGTGACAATGGTAAATGTTCTCCCAATACTCATGGAATTTCTTGACAGCTGCAACAATTGCCAAGGCTTCCTTGTCCAGTTGGCTGTAGTTCCTCTGCTTGGTCAAGGTGCCAGAGTAAATGCAATAGGAGCTTCCTCCCACTGAAGCCTGTGGCTCAAACCCCCACTCCAAAAGGATGCATCACAAGTCAGTACAACAGGCAAATTCTCAGAGAACTGTATCAGTACAGCATCAGAGACGTGGATTAGTCTTTAATATTGTTAAATGCAGATTGTTTTTCTGCCCCAGACCCATCAGACTTTTTGTTCAATAATCTGTGCAGTGGTTCTGCAATGGTTGCCTTCTGAGGTAGGAAGCAATGATTAAAGTTACATGGTCTAAGGAAGGTTTGTAAATCTGTTTTACATTTTGGTCTAGGGCTTCTTTGATTGCCTGAACCTTGGCATCTGTGGGTGGATACCATGCTTGTCAATCTATGGCCCAAGAACTCAACCTTGTCAGTTCTAAGAGTGCATTTTTCTTCCTTTGACTTTTAACCCCACTTTTTGAATCTGGTAAGGACTTCTGAGTTTCTTGTAACTGAGTGTCATTTTCAGCAGAGCTACACATCAAAGTAAGGTACTACCCTGGCAGTCCTGGAGCATCCTTCCCATAAGGCTTTTGAAGATGCCTGGTGCCACGCTTTTACTCCAAACTGTAACCTTTTACATTTGAAAGCACCCTATGAGTCACAATGGTTTGGGCCTCTGCAGTGGCATCATCAACTGTTAATTGTTGATATGCCTGGGCCAGATCCAATTTGGCAAAATCTGTACCCCTGCCAAGTGAATGTAGTAAATGATGCACCACTGGAACTGGATATGAGCTCTGTTGAAGCGCATGGTTCAATGTCCCCATAGTCTTCCACAGATTCTCACTGACCCATCAGTCTTGACTGGTGTGACTATGGGTGCCTCCCACCTGGAGTGGTCAGTGGGCTCTAAAACTCCTTGAGCTATTAGTCTATCTAATTGTGCATCAATTTTTTCCTTTAAGGCAAATGGGACCCTTCTGGGCTTTAAGCGAATTGGTGCACCTTGGGATCTAGATTGAAAGTGATAGGGGTCCCCATATACTTGCCCAACTCGTCCCTGAAGACTTGGAAACTCAGACTTCTGCTGTTCCTCCCATTCAGTGTTGCTCACGTGATTGATGCCAGTCACCTCGATGCCTAGTGGATTGAACCACTCAAGTCCCAGCAAGCTTGGGCGATCCTTGTCCACGATGGTCAGGGGCAAGCGCTTGGTGTGGCCTTTGAACTTCACGTTGAATTCTCTTGTTCCAACTACTGGAATCTTGTTCCCTGGTAGTCTTTAAGAGTCAGTGCTTGCTTCTTGAAATGCTTCTTCTGAATGTTTGGAAGTAGTTGTGAATAGTGTCCCATGACACCATAGATAAATATGAGCCTGAGTCCACTTCCATTTGGCAAGGCCTTCCTTCAATTAGTACCTTGACATGCACTTTTCTGTTATTGATAGAAGAAGAATGACCAATAGTTACTGTCTGATGAGTCATTCTCCCCTTTGCTTCTGTGCTGCCCCATTTTCTCACTGAGGTTGTTGGGCTTGAATTCTTTGTCAGGAAACTTTCTGTTGGGTGGAGTTCTGGATGATTTGCACTCTTGCTAGGTGTCCTCTTTTTCACAACGGAGGCAGATGGTATCTAGGAACTTGCATTCAGTGCGGGGTGGCTTTCCACAACTCTGCAGTAGAAATCTTGCCTTTCTTTTCCCAGGTTTTTCTTTTTCGCTCCATTCTGAGTCTATAAATTCCTTCCTCCACCTCACTACAGTCTGACTCAGAATCTATTTGCTCACAATGAGTTGTTGTGGACTTTTCCACATCAGGATGGCTTGTGGCCTTGTTAATTTTCTTCATGGCTGCTGCTGAGGACTTGTAGCTTCTGCTGAAGAGGCCTCTTCTATTGCTTCCTTCAGATCTTAGGTCTTAGTAATAACTTGCTCTGAAGCACCTTGTCTTAAGGCCCAGAACAAATCGATCACGCATGGCCTCTTCTAAATTGTTAAATTCACATGCACCCCAATGTCTTTAAACTTGCAACAAAGTTGTTTACGTTGCCTTCCCCTTGATCCCGACGGTAAAACTCGGTTCTTAATGAGGCACGATACTTGTGGGGCATAATGGGCTCTTAACAACTTTTCTAAGTCAGGCCATTCCATTACCTTCATGTCTGCAGCCCCGCCAGTTCGCCGCATCTTGAAAACGCCGGACCGCAGTGCGTGAGAAAGAGGGGCTGGGGGGTGTTCAGCACAGCCATCTCTCTCTTCTTCTGTTCGCGTTGCCTTCTTCTTCAGATCCCACCTTCGCACCAGTGTTAAGTTTGCATGAAGAGACAGACGTGGAGTGCTTCAAGCTCTTTGTTTATTAGTGACTACAGCTCAGAACGAACCCACTTTGGCTGGGCTGCGGCTGCTACTTATAGCCAGCAGCCGCAGTTGCCAGCCAATCAGAGTGCAGGGTTTTCCTGCACTTTTTAAACCAATCATTTCTTACATTTTACAAGAATAGTTCAAACTAAACCAATGACTTTAAACCTGCATACATAACAGTTTCAACTATAATAACCTATAATCCTGATCCTCTCCCCATAAAATCTTCCTCCAAACCTAATTTATGACTTATTTTTCTGCAAACCAGAAAAAACTGATCCAAACAAACAATGAAATAAGGAGTGGAACAGGTTAGTAAATATAGTAAACTTTATTTGAATAGGCCTACACTGAATATTATTAAAGCCTAAGAGAATACAAATTTCTGAAATACTCTAAAGCAGCACGAAGATATAAAGTAGAAATTCTTATACAATTTTTGCTTGCTGAAAATACATTTTGTATTCATTAAGCCACTGGCTTCCCACCAGGGGACTCCTAAGTCACAGGAAATTCAGGAAACAGAATTCTGCATTGTTTAAATTGACAGTACTGAATGAATAACAGTGTTGAATTCCATTGTTGATTAGGAGATTATGTTCAAAAACAGATTGACAGCAAAAGATAGTATTGTTTAGAGAAGAGTAAAGTTACAACTAAGACCAAAGCTGTCAATTTCAACTTCTAAGAATAAAGTTGAGTTTTTATCCTAAATGAAAGTAAGACTACGTTATAATAAAACTCCAATTCACTCCAAAATTAGCACAGAATCCAAGAGGACATATATTAAATTTGTTATTGAAACAAAATGAAGGTAACTAAATAGATGGAAAAAGAAGTTATTAAGGCTCAATCAGAATCAACCAAAAAACACCATTCTTCAATTATTTAAAGTCATATACTGTGTGTCCCTGAAAAATATGATTTACCCCCAAAATAAGCCCTAGACCCAAATTACATGCCTGCACCTAATATAAGCCCTACTCCAAAATAAGCCCTAGTGAAAGGGGTGGATGTGGCCGGCATAGGAGGCGGCATGTGCATGGATACTGATGATGTCTGGCAGCAGCCGCAGCCCATGCAGCACAGGTGAGTTGAGTACTTGTGCAAGCAGCAGGCAGAAGCAAAGGTAAAGGGGAGGCAGATGATATGAACATTCTGTGTGGGTCACAGGAAAACTGAGTGGTGATAGGCCAGAGTGGTGGGCAGCCACTGGAGGCTCATCTTCACACAGTGACACTGGTAGCAGTCGGATGCAGAGACATGGGGAGGGAAGACAGACAAACTGGACATGCCATGTGGGCCACGGGAAAGCTGAGCTCTGGGGGGGGGCAGAGTGACAGCTGGCCACAGGAGGCTCATCTTTTCATCTCTTGGCTTGCCTGCAGCCCATGCAATGTGTCAGGATTGCATGCCTTCCACTCCATGTGTCAGGACTGCCTGCCTTCTACTCCATACCTTCTGCTCTGCATAGCCCCAAAATACACTGATCTGGACTGCGCAGCCGATCAAGCTGCTGCCAGATATTATCGGTCCCCAAGCGCTTATGGGCTCTTGTGTGTGCACTGGGGGGGCACCTATCTGGGCTGATCACCCTGAAATCATTTCCCCCCCCCAAAATAAGCCCTAGTCATTAGTTTGAGGCCAAGTCTTATTTTGGGGGAAACACGGTATTTAAATCAGGTCACTCTCTGTGGTAACAACAGTAAAGTAAAACATTTGAAGAACTTAAGGAACAATAGATAAGCTGCACAAATTGCTCATACGATGCAAATAGTAATTATTATATATAATTATATATAATCACTTGATTCCAAATGGGAAAAAAACTAAGAAAAAAATAAGTAATAATGTTTAAGGAACAGTCTGAAGAAAGAGTTACCTTTATTGTTCCCCCTGCCTCCACCGTCTGCTCACTTTTTCCCTTCCATTCTTCATGTTAGATTAGGTTTTAGATTAGTAGCATTTATGTGCTTTTGATGTGTTTGGGTTTTCCTTTATGGGTTAAGTTGTATCACTTCATCATCTAGTTGATAATTTTATTTCTCTTTATCTTCCTTATGAATACTATTTGCTATACTATAAAGTGAATAGTTAATAGGTAATGCTCACATTGAAAATATTGATGAAAATCCCCATAGTAATTCCTAGTATTTCACATGTTTATAAAATGTGGGTCAGCTGTTAATTAACATAGCTTCCTTTCCTTGGAAGCTATGTCTAGCAAATGTCTAGCAAATGCATCCTCTATTTTGTGTGTACCAAGATGTCCTGGACAACACCCTAACATTTAGAGTACCCTAAACACCAATATTTTGGGTTTCTTAGAATCCTGAGAAAAATAAAAATTCTTGCAACCCAAGTACCCAGTTTGACCCTAACCAAAATCAAGAACTTTTCCTATTGTCATACAAAAAGTAAAGGACAATTGAAAGACCCACAAGAGCCTTTGGATAAAAAAAGGCCTGGCCTGGTCTATTTCATGTAAGGAACTGGGTAAATGTAGAGAGGAACTAATGTGGATTTTGATGTATTTATATGGGTTTTATTGGATATCAGCTGATATATCTGGCATTTCTTGCAGTCTGAAATTCATATCTAAATCATTCTAAAATAAGTTCTGCTGATGTGGAATTGTTCCACATCATGCTGAAACCACAACTGACATTGGGAGTTTCCCTCCATTTAATATTGAATTCTATCTTGTTTAAGTAATCTAGTATCAAGTGCAGGAACTCAGAAGTCCAGGCAGTTCAGATGAATATAAAGATTTATTGTACTCTAAAGCTCTCAACATGAATCTGAACTACTAATGGTCAAAGCAAATTGGTGGTAGATAAGATTCAATGGAATTCAAAGTGGCCTGCACTTAGATCTCTTGTGGGCATGAAGGGACTCAAGATCAAAGCCACATTTGACTCTCTTCCTCAGGCTCAGTCTGGTCATCTACAGCTAATTGTAGTAAAGCTTAAATAGTGTTCCAATGATCTACTTATTTGCAAATAATCAATGAAAAGTGAATGCATAAAAACAATGGTAGCACCTGGAGGAAATCATAAAAACTTGGATGTATGAGCCTGAAGCTAGACGTATTATAAATTGCACTGACAACATCTATATCTCATTTTCATTATTGATTTATTTGAAGTTTCATTAGTGATTCATAAGTGGAGATGAATTAGCGATAGCTTCTTCAAAACTTCTTGTTTGTTACAAAAATGTATTTGTATTAATATAGCAGAATATACAAATGCAGTTCATAGAAGAATGTTACCACAAGCTATAATGACCACTTAGCAGTGGTAAACTTTATTTATTATTGGTGATATATTGTTCCATTATACTGAAAGTACATAGTGAACTTCACTTCGCAAATGACGACTATATAATATTGTTATTTGTGTCTTAGCTCCTTCAGGGGAAGAAAATGAATTCATCCCCTGAAATCATTATTTCTAAAAATTGAGAGACTGATATATCAAAATAATTTGATATTTAAAGGTTATCATAATGTGTGGGATGGATTCTTTGCAGCATGCTTTGGTCAGGAGATTGTAATAAAATGATTCTGATCAGTTAATTGAAGAAGCAAAACCAATATCTTATATAGGAAAGAATATTCTAGAAAGAATAGAAGAAGCTATCTAGGGGATGGGGTGTATTCTGAAAAAATAAAGATAAGCAAAGTATATTGTGATTAATAAATAAACTTGGGTGCTATTCAGCTAAAAGTTTCAGACCATTTTTAGAAGGAATAAACACAAGATGCCCTTGATTAAACTCAGTAGATTACTCCACTAGTAAATATAGGGATAATTTTAATTGATTTACGTGAACCATTTTGACAATAGCTTGGATAAACTATTTAAATTGGCACATTAAGTTATGATGTTCTCATTTAGATACATTTTTATCAAACTTAACACTCTCTATTTTGTCTCACCACCACTAAGATCTCAGATATAGTCCAGCTTTTTCTGGAAACCTCTCCAATGAAAATATACTCTTCTCTGTGTTCTGTCTACCCAATAACAGTGATGATTGTAATTGACATTAATAATGTTAAATAATAATTAATTAATAATAAGCACACAATTGTGCCTACCATCCCTGTCCTATTGTCCCCAATTATTCATACTCATTTCCTGTATTTATACTTATGTTTATTATCTTGTAAGCAATTGACAAATAAATAAATAAATAAAAATAAATGTGTGAGCATTTCAGATCTACTGGTGAAAGAACAGGTCAATTGTTATGATGGAAAGCTTGCTTTCACATAAAAACAATTATGATAATCTTCAGAAACCAGTATTGTAGTCTCAGGTTGTGATATGAAAAAGGGGCTTTGATTATTCATACAAAATATGTAGTGAATGGATGTATGTATCATGGTTATTAGGAGCAAAAATTATAGTTTGTCTTTTCCAAATTAAGGAGAAAATGTCTATCTTTTACTGAGTATTACAACCATAAAGCAAGTCAGGCTAGCTAGTAGAATTTCCCCAAGGTCATGAGTACACAGGAGTACATAGAAAAAAGAAAAGGTAATATACAAATTCATGAGTTGGAATTAAAGTTTGTGAAAAAAAAATGCAGCACTGAGAAATGGAATTATACATTGAGAAGAAGGATAATTTATGTGTGCTTAGTGCAGCTGTGTAGCCTCATGGGTTGGGAGAGCATTTAGAAGAGCCATAGTTTCTTTTAAAGTTTGATCTCAAAATCTGAGAAGAATGTTTGTAGAAAACTGAAAATGGAATTAAATGAGCACAAAATGCTTTGTTACTGAAACAAGGTAAGCACTTTCTTTCTTGCAGTCTACTTAATTCACCAACCAAAATCCATGAGAGCTCCAAAATGAGGGATTGAAGATCTTCTTTGATAATTAGTTTTCATAGCTTTGATGGTTTTGATCTATAATGTAACATTTCACCAGCACTGCTATTGGTATGCTCTTTTAATTAGCTTAATTGCCATAAACACATTACAATTATTAATCCATATTTTTTCTTATTTGTTTATGAGTTACTCTTGGAATGATCAATTACTGTCTAAAAGCAGGTTTACTTTCTCTTTGTTTTAAAATAAAGATGATATATTCCCTCAATGTAAATCAATCAAATCAATTTTAAAACAAATATTGATATACGTATACTGATGCACTAGGATGACTTTAAAAAGCTACATATATGCCATTTTTAAATCTCAACCTGCATTTGAGATCAACCTACTATGCACTGTTCTATTTTTGAAATCTCCATAGTATATATTACATTTAATTTTTTTACATTTTACATAACTAATACTCCCAAAGTACTTTGTTCTTCAAAAGATATTAATAATTTCTGGAAAAGGTATATAAATAGAAAAAAAGATTTTTAAAAGATTAGAGCTGAATCAAACATGGATAGGATTTCTGTGAGGTCCTCTGCCCCTTTTCATGATTTCCCCTCTACAGCACTATTCAGTAGAGTTATGATGCTGATACGTTTAATATAATTCTGTCAATATGCATATTCATTTTAATCCTAATAGTAAAAAAATGAAGAACTAAAATAAAATGTTGTTATAATCACAAGTTATTGCATGCACAGATTTCGGAACATAATCCTTGTTAAAGTAATTTATCTTATGTAAATCATAGAAGCTTTGCTAGTAGTACAATTTCTGCTCTATTTTCGCAACACAATTTTGCATAAAAGTGCAGATGTATATTCATAGAGTAACATAAATAGGAAGAGAATCCATCCTGATATCTCAGCTTAGTGGGAAAGTCTGCAAGCAAGTAACCCAAGCAGGTGGCTAGTTATGCTAATTGCTGATGTGCAGCTACATAATTTGACTTTTTTTTCTTATGTTACTTATCTTTAAATCAGACTTGGAAACACAAGGCTATCTTCCTTATAGGACATGGTTGTCAACCTGGATTTCTTTGAGGGCCAGATCAGCATTGCAGTTCTCCTCTGCAGGCCAGTGGTAGGGGGTGGGGCAGTGGGGGGGATGGGACTGATGCCTCCTGCAGCACTCTGCTGGCCAAAATGGGGCATGGGGGTCTGTGCGTGGACCCCCTGCACCTCATTTCTCCCTCCATGACCTCCTGCAGCACTCTGCTGGCCACAAATGTTTTGGGCCATTTTTGGACCATTTTCAGCCCATTTTCAGCAGTTTTTGGGCCATTTTTCAGCCTGTTTTGAACCTGTTTTTCAGCCCATTTTTCAGCCCATTTTCGGCTTGTTTTGGGCCCATTTTTTGGCCCAGTTTTGGCTGGTGGAGTGCTGCAGGAAGCCATGGAGGGTGAAAATGAGTATGCTCCCCCACACATGGCCCGTTTTAGCCACCAGAGGCACCACAGGCCAGTCCCTTGATATTTCCAGGCTGGCCCCATGGGCCAGATTTAAGCACCCCATGGGTCAGATCCAGCCTGCGGGCCTTGAATTTGACACCCCTGTTGTAGGATATCAAACACAATTTATCTCCCTATTTATTTCTATTAATATATCATTTATTTGTCTTTTTAGGCAAAGTGATATGAATAATAAGTAATAATGTGTATTTATGCTCTGCCTTTTACAATTTGTACAATTTATTATTTCCTATTTTTATCTTTTTTAAGGGAACTGCATTCAATACTTGAATTATTTTATTTATTTATTTATTTTTGGGACTTGTATGCCGCCCCAACTCCGAAGACTCGGGGCGGCTCACAGCTAAAAACAACAACAATAAATAATTAAAAGAAGATTAAACCCAAATTCACAAGCCCAAACAGACAAATTTAAAATACTTAAAAATATAAAACCACCCCCCCAGGAGGGGTCACAGCCTGGATTGGTCAAACCACCAGGTCTTCAAATCATGGCGGAAGGTGCGGAGGTCAGGGGCCAGGCGGAGCTCCAAGGGGAGTTGGTTCCAGAGGTCAGGGGCCGCGACAGAGTAGGCTCGTCATCGGGGGACCACCAGCCGGCATTGGCCCGCCGACAGGACCCCAAGGAGTCCTTGCTTATGTGCTCGCACAGGGCAGTTGGCACTCGATATCGGCAGAAGACGCTCCCTTAAATATTGAGGACCCATGTTGTGAAGGACTTTGTATGTTAAAACTAAAACCTTGAATCCCACCCGGAGTGCAACCGGCAGCCAATGCAGGCAGCGCAGGAGGGGGGTAACATGGGAGAATCGGGAGCCTCCCATCACCACCCGTGCCGCGGCATTCTGCACCAGCTGCAATCTCCGGATGGTATGCAAGGGCAGTCCTAAGTAGAGAGCATTGCAGTAGTCGAGTCTAGAGGTAACAAGGGCATGAGTGACTGTGCACAGGGCATCTCGGTCCAGAAATGGGCATAGTTGATGAACAAGGCGGAGCTGGGCAAAGGCCCCCCTGGCGATGGCCCCCACCTGCTTCTCCAACTGGAGCCGTACATCCAGGAGGACCCCAGATTCGCCTATCCACAGGGGGCAACACCTCTCCCCCTATGGCCAAAGATGGATATTCCTGACTGGGGCAAGATGCTGGTATGCACAGCCACTCAGTCTTGGCCGGGTTGAGTCGAAGCATGTTCCCGCTCATCCAAATCTGTACCGCATCCAAACATTGGGTCATCAGAGAGAGGGCATCACTGATTTGGTTCGGGGTGGAGATGTACAGCTGGGTGTCATCTGCGTACTGGTGGAATCTCACCCCAAAACCATGGATGATCTCACCCAGCGGCTTCATATAGATGTTAAATAGCATCTATACAATAGAAATTGAATTATAAACTGATCATTTCCAATGCAAAGATTTCTTATAGCGCTAACAGGTATCAGTTCAACTATAATGTCTGCATTGATGCCGGAATTCAGAAAAATACAGAAAACAAAACCTGGACACACACTCAAAAAAATCATTCTACTTTCTTGTGTTTCATTAAATGGCTTATGTTACTTATCTGAGCAGGTGGTGGTTCTTTTTTCCTTTCAAACAACTAAACTTTCTCAATTGAACTTTCAACTTAATGAGCTTTCTTATTAACAAAACAGTGTTTCAACTATGTCACCTGGAATACAGAATAAATAACTCAGTGACATGCCATGGGCCTAATTCTCAAAAGATGAGAAGTGTGCACCTGGACTGTACCACTACCACAGGTTATTTCTGGGCTGTACCA
The DNA here is from genome assembly GCA_009733165.1 of Naja naja. Taxonomy (NCBI): domain Eukaryota; kingdom Metazoa; phylum Chordata; class Lepidosauria; order Squamata; family Elapidae; genus Naja; species Naja naja. Next base: position 10,084,647 of record CM019153.1, read on the forward strand.
CCCTGATTGAATGCCCCTCTGTTAAAAGAAAGAGAAGAGTGCAGAGAAGAGCAACAAATGTTTAGGGGACTGGAGGCTAAAACATATAAAGAATGGTTGGTGGACCTGGGTATGTCTGGTCTGATGAAAAGAAGGACTAGGGGAGACATGATAGCAGTGTTTCAATATCTCAGGGGCTGCCACAAAGAAGAGGGAATCAATCTATTCTCCAAAACACCTGAAGGCAGGACAAGAAGCAACAGGGTGGAAACTAATCAAGGAGAGTAGCAACCTAGAACTAAGGAGAGATTTACTAACAGAACAATTCAATTGTGGGTGTCAAACACTGGAAGATTTTAAGAAGAGATTGGATAACTAATATCTTCTTAAATGTCTGAAGTGGTGTAGGGTTTTCTGCCTAAGCATGGGGTTGACTAGAAGACCTCCAAGGTCCCTTCCAACTCTTTTTTTCTAAATTCAAAAACTGAGTAATGTATCAGATTTCTTGAATAGATTGCCCCTGTGACTATATAGAACAGACAGGGATGAAGCTAACCACTAGACTGAGAGAACACAAGTGGGCAATTAGACAAGAAGAATCAAACTCATTGGTAGTCTCCCATTGCAACGAACAAGGACATGTATTTGATATTGCAACTACTACAATTGTTGGCTGAGCAGGGACAAAAATAGCCAGACAAATTATTGAAGCCTGGGAAACAGGCTCTTTGTCAGTCAATAGGAGTGCTGATTTATCACTGGCCTATCAGGTACTTAGGAGCTGAGAGCATGGTTGCACAAGGAAATAATGATTAATGCCAGTCATCAGCACTCTAACAACTAAAAGTTACACACAACCAGGGCTCATATAAATACAACACATAGAACAGCCCACCCCACATACTCTGGAGACAGAGAGAAGTTGCTGGCTTGGCCCAGCCATGGCTTTGAGACACAGAGAGAGAGAGAGAGAGGGAGAGGGAGAGGGAGAGGGAGAGAGGGGGAGGGGAGAGAGAGGGGAAGATAGGGACCTGGCTGCTTCACTGTCCCCCACCATCGCCCTTACCATCTCAGGCCAGGTGAGGAAGGGGATGGTGAGGGGCAGGACCAGCCACTTCAGGCAAGGTGAAGAGGCGGCGACTAAGCACAGGCAAGTAGAAGCCTGGGAATGGCAGCTCCTGGCTCAGCAGGCCTGAAGGACTTTGAGGTGGACGGCCTGGAGCGGCTGAGATCCAAGTGAGCATTGCACTGTGGTGTTCGCCCCCGGGTTCACCTGAATGCCCACTTCTTTGGTATTGCTTTACAGAGCTGCGGGGTGAGGCCTGGGCTGATGTGCGACAGCAGCACCTTTAGCTGCACTTGCTTGTAAGTGTCCAAATAATCCGGCAAAGACACCAGAGGAGCCGCTCAGGTAGATCTCCCCCCTCCGCAGTCCTCCGCCTGCAGAAAACGGCTGTTCCCTGAGCTAAGAAGGCAAGGAGCTGAGGCTTGGCTCATCCAATTAGTAGGACTACATGGTTTCAATTTGGCACCGAGAGGGCAGCTCCCCCTGGCAATCCCCCTTTCCCTTGGTGCTCTGACTTTCTGTGGCCCACCAGCCTGAATGCTGGGTCAGACCACTAGAAGGCCACTTCCCCACTTCTCAGTGGTGCTCCTGTGCCAGCCACTGCAGGACCCTCTACCTCCTTCCCCAACTTCTCCCTCAACTTCAAAATGACGATGCCTGTTGCCGACATGGGTGCAACTGGGTGGGCGTGGTGTGGTCAACCAGGGGTAATTGTTCCAGGTCCAACAAAGGGGCTGCAGGCAGGAGAGGGAAGGGGTGGCAAGAAAGGGCCATCTGGGTGGCAAAGTGGTCACCCAGGTTAGAGTGGCAGGCAGCGGCAGCAAAAGGCAAGTGTGTGTGGGGGGAAGGTGACCAGCAGTGGCAGGTAGGCAACTCAGGGAGATCAGATAGGGCCACAGTGGAAGGCAGGCAGAAATAGCTGGCCTGGCAGGTGGGCAAAAGCAGGCTGCAGGAAATGCTGCACATGCATGACAAGGACTGACTGGGCAGGGAGGGGAGAGGTGGGTGGAGAGGTGGCCAGTAGTGCGATTTGTCGGTTCTCCAAACTGCACAGAATCATAACAACCGGTTCTTTAGAACCAGACAGAACTGGTAGAATCCCATCTCTTGGTTTAGATTCTCATCCAAGAAGCTTCTTCAGCTCTCATTTCCTTATTCTTCCTCTGATAGAGACTTAGCAACTTAAGAGAGCCAATGTTTCATTCAGAGCTTTTCAACCAAGCAAATAGGATTGTTCTTCCAAGGCTTTGTGTCCAAACTTTTCACTTTAAATAAAATATTTCATCTTCACTGCATAAATGTGCGAGCACATAGGCAAGGACTCCTCAGGGTCCCGTCGGCAAGCCAATGTTGGCTGGCAGTCCCCCGGCAATGAGCCTATTCTGTTGTTGCCCCTGACCTCTGGAACCAACTGCCTCTGGGGCTCCGCCTGGCCCCTGACCTCCGCACCTTCCGCCATGATTTGAAGACCTGGTTGTTCGACCAATCCGGGCTGTGACCCCTCCTTGGGGGTGGGATGGGTTTCTTAATTATTTTAACCACTGTAAATTTTAGTTTTTGTATTTTTTGGGCTTGTGAAATTAGTTTAATTTCTTTTTAAGTATTTATTGTTGTTGTTTTTAGTTGTGTGCCGCCCCGAGTCTTCGGAGATGGGGCGGCATACAAGTCCAAAAAATAAATAAAATAAATAAATAAATAAATATTTTAGATCCGGAGCAGCTTTCCTGTTGCAAATGATAAACATTTATGGCAGTATTTATGCCAGCGCTGGCTGAAAAGCTTTTTCCCCCAATCCTTATTTCTGATATTTTTATTTCTTCCCTTGGTTGCTGTCGCACAAATCTTTAAATTAGGCTCCAGAGTTGACCATTATCTATAGTTCCTTTGACTGCTTTTGCAAGTGATCTAGCAAAGAACTTTTTAGAACAAATGATTCTGCCAAGTGTTGGCAGTTTGCAGTCATAAGGGTTTTGAAAGGAATACTTCAGGCTTAATTTAGATCGTATGATTTTCTTTTCACACACACACACACACACTCTCTCTCTCTCTCTCACACACACACACACACACTTTTGTCAGTTCTGTCTATCAGTTTTGAGTTGTTCCCAGTAGCTTAAGTGAAAAATATTCCCAATATTATCTTAACAAATAGTTTTCTTTACCTTTAGAATGGCTTCTAACCCAAGGGTCCCATTATCAACCTTCTCTTGGCTATGCAGAATAATTAACTTCTCTTCAGGGTCTCTTGTTAAGAGAAATGTTCAGCTGGAGATGTTTTGGTTTCAGGGCTAGGTTTCCAGGATTTGATCACTGTACAAATGGATAGAGTATAATTTTAACAGGAGATAGACACATAAAACTGTTTCATCTATTAGTTTCCAGTTGCTGTGCTAGCATCAATTAAATATTGATTGATTGAAGAGGCTTTCATTTCCTATGGTCTATTTCATTCCAACACACCCTGGAGCTGTCTTCTTTAGGGGGAGAGACAATGACAGCTACAACATGTTGTTATCTGCCAGCCTTATACGCATGTGGTAATTGGATTGTAACCATGAGATACTGCCAGAAGAACTCAGTCAACTCTTATAGTAGTTCATGATATACAGAGATATATATATTTGATGTTTTCCAACAAATTGATTTGTTGCATCAAGATCACAGTTTTTTAAAATAAAATGACAGTACTTTGTTTATTCTAACTCCAAAACCATAATTGTCTGCTGCCTAATAGCAAAATTCCACTGAACAGTTCACAAGAAAATAACCTGCAGTTGCAAGCAATAACTTACAAAGAAATAAATAGTAAATGACAGAGAAATTGATGTAAACGCAGGTATACATTAAAACACACTGCATATTTTGAATTCATGAGTTGAAAAAGTTTTAGAAAATGCAAGCCACAAAGTATGTGCATTTCTCTGCAGAAAACAATTCTTAGCCAGATAGCCACCACTGAAAAGACCCTTCTACTGTTTGGCACTCCCCATACATGCTTGGTAGGAGGATTCAGAAAAGAAGCTTGTGCCTAACTCTGGATTGATCTGTTCAGTGTTATATGTGTTTTCTTGCTTTTTCATGGTATTCTCAGAGATTTCTCCAAAAATCAAAGGTCAAAAGATCCAATGTTTTTTTCTATTCTGTTTCTTCTAAATGGAACTTTCTCTTCCCTAGACTATTATAGGAAAAATATTGACTGCATATATCTAATTGCAAGAGTGAAACATGGGAAGCTACATGCCTCTTCGTTTCAACTTGTCATTAGTAAGTAAGGGAGTAAGGGAGGAGTTGCTGACTACAAATGGGTTAATTTGGAGAAATAAAACTTCTGCAGTTCCACAAAAGCTTGTGAGGGTCTGAACACTTTTCAAGGTCATTATCAACAGGTGTGAAGAAGAAGCCAGATGGTTCCCATAACAACGAGGACTTGTTTATAGGCTCTACCTGGAAGCTTGAGGTTTGGGCTGAGGAATTTATTGTTTAACACTGTGAATTGGTGCCTTAGAAATTCCAAGTTTTACCTCATTATTACCCCTTTAGGTATTCAATAAATAGTAAGCTTTTCAGAATTGAAATGATCCTTGACTTTTATTTCAATACTCAAGCTGGATGTTGACACTGAATAGATACATTCCCAAATCTCAATATCTATATTAGGATTTCCTGATTTGTATATAGATTTCACATGAGAACTATGTGATGTTCCGATATTCCATTTTTTGTAAGCACATTTTACAGTTTGACATAATTGATATTATTGAAAGGTACTATAATAGTTAAGCATGTTTCTAAATTACCCAGTATGTATCAGCAATAGTTTTCCTATTCTTCAGGTTTTTCTAAATCCAATTTGAATATTTGGCATCTTTTTTTCCACTGAGGGCTCTAATCTATTTTGGATAATCCTAATATTTTAATTATCATATGGATCAAGGATATTGTATGGTAGTTTTCACACTCTATTAAGTCTCTGGTCGTTGAGATGGTTAAGTCCCCTTTCTTTGGGAATTGATTCTTTTTCAAACTGTTAGTCACTGTGTCATTCTCTAGTTTTACTGTCATAGCTTGGTTAACATCTCTACTGATTTTTCTTCTGTTGATCACCATATTTTTGTAGATATTCCATCAAATCCTATAGCCTTAATATTTGGTAATAACTGGAATACTGATCTACTCTCATGTTCTAATAGAGGTTCTACAGTATACAGTTTCACTGTACTCCTTCCATCTTTGCTTATCCCCTTTCAATCAATTACTGTTTGTCCAATGACACCATTAGTATACCAGTTCAAAGCTGGAGTGTTCTTCTGAGTTTTGAGATGTTGTGGGTGATTAATTTTTCCATATCTATTTCCATCTTTTGTTCATTTCATTTTCCTAAGCTGAACAGCTCAACTGCATGTTTTTGCTTGATTTTTCCAACTTTGATATTCTAGTTTCCATTTCTTCTGTGTACCTATAAAACTTGTCAGTCTTTTTCTGCCTCAGTGGTTGGAACATAAACCTGGATAATTGTCATGTTGAAGGGTCATCCATGAAGGTTAACTGATACTATGTGATCACTGATTGCATTGTAGCCAAGTCCTGTTCTTGCTCCCTAATTATGAAAGCAATACTATTCTTTCTTTGTTTTTATGCACTGAGTAGTATGTTTTCTAGCTGTAAATATTCAGTGCCAGCACTGGCTCATTTATATGTTTATATATTCTATCAATACGATTTTTGTGATAAATATAGGACTGATTTACCATTGCCTTCTCCCATGCAGTATGACTTCTTTGCCATTGTCTCTGAAACAAACTTCAGCTTCCAGCATCTTCCTATGCTGTGGCTGCTCTACTTAGATAGCTTCTTGCTTTAGCAGAGCAGCTGGGATGAACTTTATCCCTTGAGTGACTATGCTAGAATTATATATATTGGCATATATTCCCAATGTTATTTTCCCAGGAACACTGCTGCCCTTCCATGCCAAGATGATGCAGCAATATAGGACTCAGGGGAGAAGTTGTAACATATTGCTTCATTCTTAGCTAAATAGATTGTTCTGCAAAAACCTCTAAGTTCATATTCTAAAATATTAAAAGCTCCTTTCATCTAAGAAACATCATCTCTGAAAAGGTTGAAATTTAAGAATTTCTGATTCTCATGCCAGGGAAAGCTATTTTATGAATTAAAAACAGAAGGCAAACCCCTTCTAGATCAAGAAACAAGCCCTAAGATGCTCATTGATGTGAAAGGTGGAGGAAGAAGCCCAGGATTTAAACCTGACATTTTACATGTAGAGAAGGTAAAATTCTAGGGTGCTGTGAAATGGAAAACTTATTCTTTTTGTGGAGCTACTAATCCTCAGCTTCACATCTGTTTGACTTTCTGGTGTCTGCCTGCCAGGAGAGTTTAATCAATATGCTTGGTAGAAACCCTTGACCCTTTCCCCATGCAAATTAATGTTAAATTATATTTTCTGAGGACATGAGAAAAGTAAAAATACATTCCAGACAAGCTGAGCAATTGATGACGGCAAGTACATAATCACACCATTTTCTTGTTCTTAACAGTGGTACAGAGGTGGCTAGCTGAGACCTTCTTCTGGGATTTTTTCAAAATATTCCTGTTTTACAGCATTGGTCATCAAGTTTCCATTTCAGTCTTAAAACAAATAATAGACTTTCAGATACTGAGCTCCAGGCTAGATTTGGGAGATTTCTAGACACAACACAACAAGATCAGAAGCTTCATTAGTCAGGAATGAAGGCCCTGGATACATGTTCCTCCCACAGTTCCAAGTTAACAGATATTGGGCAGGTTGCTTGAGGTCTTGCCAGGCTAAGACATTTTAAATAATGGCCTGTTCTTGCTTGGGTATTAACTAGCTAGGCAAGAATAAGCAAGAATAGACTTTCAAAGACAGCACAGTTTTGATGTTGATTTATTGCATCAAACTTAAAAAACTGTTATTTTAAAAAGTCCAGCAAATGTTGTGTAGCAATTAACTGTTTAAGCAAAATCAATGTTCAGATTCCTGTGTCCTTTTCTCCTTCTGCCATGATATAATAGACAAGAAACCTAACCTGTTTTGGGTGGGAAACACTATTTCTACCTGTATCTTGTTTTGGATAATGGGACTAATCTGGTATCAGGTTGCTTGTTGTGACCAGTGGGAAAACTTGTCACCTTGGGCTTGCTACTTTCTACCTTATGAAATTCAACTTGTAGTTCCTGTTGATTTATTTATTTATTAAATTTATTTGCCACCCATCTCACTGTGAAGTGACTCTGAGCAGCTTACAATAGGCAAGATTGGTAAGTTACTATCACCTGCTGAGAAAAAAAATCTTATTTTGATCTAATCAACTCATTATTGATATCCAAGTAACAATTTTTCCACTGGTTGTTAAGGCTCTGAAATAGACTCTGAAGAAATGCTTCATACCAATGAGAAAATACATTTTCCCCGTTGGAGTGGATCAATGTACTTCATTGAGACGCTTAACGCAATGGAAAACTTCATAAGGCTCCACACAACCTTCCAAAGACTTTTGTGTATATATTGCACATGCTCAGACATCTATTATCTCTAACAAAACAAAGCAACATGGCTGTTCCATTTAAAAATGTAGGCATATGCTTCATAAAGCTATTTAGAGGAATTCTTCATATAAACTTTCATTAAAGTTGTCATACTGCTTATATTTTTGTTCTTTGAGTTAAAAACTTAGATTAGATCTTTAATCACTACTGGTACTTTTCTATTTGGTTATACCAACTTATTCCAGAATATTTTGGGGCATAGAAATAAGTTCAAATCTCTGACAGTACTATAAGTTTTCAAGATATGTGTATTTTCTCCAGAAAAGTCTTCCAGATGTTTTGCTTCTCTGTTACATCACTTGTTGCATTGTTTTATCACCATTGGATTCTTATTTCCAGTTCTTTTCAGAGCAGCTTTAGTACATATTTTACTATTTTACTTCTTTAAATGATTAACTACTTTTATTTAGTTCTTTATTTAATATCACACAATAAAATTATCTTAGATTGTTTCAAGGAAGTGAAATCTCTCAAGAGCAAATAAGAAAAAAAGGGAAAAGTGGTAGGCAACATTGCTTTTCCATAAAAAGAACGACACAGGGAATTGTGCAGAGTTCTTGATGCTTTCTGAATTTGGTTGTTTGCTTGCAAACTTTTCATTAACCAACTAGGCAATATGAACATGCCTAGTTGGGTAATGAAACACTTGTAACTCAACAACCAAGCTCAGAGAACACCAAGAACTCCAGAGCTGAACCCTGAGCTGCATATATTCTTTTCCATCCAGAGGAAATGATTTTAATGAAATTTCTCTGCTAAAAGAACTGGGAGAAGGCCAAAGACAGCACTGTTTATTATGATCGATTTATACAACAATATTGTCTTAAAAGCCATAAAAAAGGTAATCAAAATATACGTTTAGGCACATCAATTTTATGCTACACATTATGGGTTCCAGAAACCATCAGAGGGGGAAATGGTCACCTACGATAGTTCTTCTTTTTCTTCTCCTGCACAGATCCAGAGTCTGGAGATGGATGTTTTCCAGTGAAACATGGAAGATTTCATGGCTGAAAAGCACAATTTCCTGGTTTATAATTGATTGCTTTAGCATATGAACTTTAAATAACCCCTTAAAACCACCTTCTTGATCTTTAAATAGCAGGGAAGCTTTTTGCCTGGCATTTACTGACTGATGCATAATTCATAGTTGAGGCTAGTTACAAAGAGTCAGGCTGTTATTGTGCAGAAGCCTGGGGAAGTGTAAACATCTACCTAGGGAAGCCACACACTTCACACACTTGTTCCTAGACATAGGAAATTGCCCAAGTGTGGTCATCTGGGAAGCATTGCAGCACAAGAGATTTCTCAGACGGTGTGCAGAATAATAAATACAGAGATATACAGACAGCTATAAAAGAACATTTAGCAACCAGTGTGGCTGTAAACTGCCCTTCCCATCACATCCATGAACTTAATAAACTCATTTTATTTAAACTCATTTTCATTTGTGCTTGAAAAGGTATTCTGTGTTTGGAAGGATGTTTCATTTCCTCTATATCTATCATCTTGCAAAATCTGATCATAAGAATGTGGTGGCATAATGAAACAAAGAACTAAAATGAAGAATTAATAGATTGCCAGCTTTAAATAGATAATCACCATTATCTATAATAGATAATCACCATTAAGGCAACCACAAACACATTTTAATTGTAGTCCTTTTAACAGTCTGATTTCATTATTGCTCTTATTTGAAGCTGTCTAGTGTCACTGTTCCATGAGATGGGTGGCTGTGTAAATGTGATAAACAGACAAATAAACATGGAGTCATACTGGCAGCTTATTCTCTTTTGTTTTTGTGAAGAGGGGTCAAGGATATATGCTTAGGCACAGAAATACTTCTAATTGGAACATATGTAATACAGCACTAATTGAAAACAGCACACAGAATATTTGCACATTCCTAGTATTTTATAAGAACTCTGTGGTCATTTTTGTTTTATTTTTGGGCTAAATTTGAGAGTTTATTTTAAAAGACTGATCTCTGGCACCCCTGTAATACCAGTTACTTTCATATGTTATTATTTTTAACTGTTAAAATGAATATGCAACATATAATTTAGCCATAATTTATATGGTTTATAATTCTCTCCTATGTATTAAATCTTTTTTCATTTTGTCAGACTTTTTAAGATCTCTGAATATGCAGGGCAGTTGAGGACTACATAGGATAATATATTTTTCCACAACAGCTGCCCATAAGATCTAAATATTTTTTCCAATGTCAAAGATAAGTATCCCAATTAGATGAGAAAAATAACTGGATAGAACTATGATTTATCTGATGAAATCTTCAATTTTTAGAGGACTTCTAGAATTTGTTCTACTGGTATGCTGGTAATCTCCATTGATGCTAGTCTTTCCAAAATGCTACATTCTGTTGGCCATTAATCACCATTTAAAAAGCTAATGAAAAAAGTATATCATAGTGTCTCTAGTTCACCTGCATTCTCATGCAGAATACAAAAATCTCTGTGCCCATAAGAGCATCTTACATAAGAATCAAACCACCTTAACATTCATTAATATTGTTTAGACATCTGAACCCACTTAGAGCACTTAAATTGAACATAACAGCATAATACTATGTGTATTTACTTGAAGTAATTGAATTTAATGGGACATTCTGAAGTAATTGAATGGAAGTGCTAATATATAGGGATATCACCTTAAAATAAATGTCAGCATTTTATGCATAGACATTTATTCTCATGGAATTATCACTGAGACTATAGATTAGACTCTTAAAATTTTAAAGGGAAGGGACAACAAAGCATTAAATAATAGCTATGCTTTGATTTATAGAATATTTTAACTGGCATATCATGACATTTTCTCCAGAACTCAGTATAAATATTCCCTTTATAAAAAATAAACAATGGATGATTTTGATTTAAGTGGAAGAAAACCCACCATGAGGGTAGATTAATCTCCACAGCCTAACTTTTCAAACTGACAGATATTGGTTGTCTATTCTATACATATTTCTTAATAAAAATTGATAACTGATTTACCTGTGGAATATTTTTATCTGTTTTCAGTACCCACCTTGTGGAAGAGCTGCTTCAGCCCTGATAATTATAATTGAATCAACTTATTATTAGAATTAGTAGAGTACCAAATGTTTAATAGTACTTGGTGGGACATACCTGAAATGTTTTATTTATTTATTTTTTTAAAAAAAATCCTTTGAAATTATAAGAAGTCAAGTCAAAAAGTTTATGCTGCTTATTCAGTCTTGAGATTGGATATCATCCAAAAAGAAATCTTGTCACACATCCTTGACTTAGAATAAAAATATTGAACATTCCATTGATCTGGTTTACATTTTTTTGTACTGATTTCAGGGAAACTAGGATTCCCTTGATGATAATTCTATATTTGCCTTGTTTTATCATGATTACAAACAGTTTCTTAGCCTTTTCCCTTACTGCCAGAATGATAATTTTGTGCAGATTCAGTAGAGTTGTGTCTGGTTTGAATTGTGCCTATTTAGTTCATATTTTAATGTAATCAATTTCTAGGAATGAGATATTTTAGCATCAGGTTTACAATTCATCTTCTAATCATTTTATTCTCTCCTTTCCAGCTTCTTATGGAAAACAGGTGCTAGGCAACCCATCTTACATATGTTTTTATGGCTTTTCATTTGATCAGTAATTACATTTCTGGAACTGTAATAATGCTTCTCTCATTAACTCGTGCGCATGCCTACCATGATGGTCGCTTTCTGCTAAGCTCCAAACGGCAAGAGGGTTTGTCGGCTGTCTGAGAGGGTTTTGGAGGGAGCTTACGATCCCCGAGTCTGGGGACTGCACACGATGATAGCCGCACCGAAAGTGGAAGCCGAGGGTACTGGGCTCCTTGTATTAGATCTCCCAGCACCCTCCAAGGAAGATGACGGAAATGGCAGTTATGACAGTTACAGCTGTTGCAGGCCCCAATTCTACAACAGCTGAGGGGTTGCTACCACAGTGGGATGACTGCCCCAAAAGAGGCAGTTTTCTCCAGGAGCAGCCAAAAAGCAGCCTCAGGAGTCACCAGAATGGAGAGCGGAGGGCATTATAGCTGATCCCCATCTGGCTGTCTTGGTAGGTGGCATTGCCCCTGCCCTTAGGTCGGGGATTCCTGCCAGGTGTGATCAGGTTGGCCATGAAGGCAATGGAGACACCAGCAGTTCTGCCTCCCCCAGGACTATGGCTAACGAACTGGCAGGTGACTCTATGGACTCCGGGAAGAACTAGTGGTGGTGAACCTGAAGTCCATCGTCAGCCCAACCTTTTTGGGATGGTTTCTCTGCTGGAGCCCTATCCGCCATGGGTCTAACCGCCTTCCTCTGGGACTATCATGTGCCGGACTTCCGCCTCCCTTACTGGTCTCAGCCGCTATTTCTCCATCTCTCGTGTTGCCTGTCCTTTTGCCATCCTTTGTCATCTATCTGGAACGCCAAAGCACTCTTCCTGCTGGGAGTAAAATCCCAGCTGGCTCCATACCCTTTATCTTGGTTCTTGGCTGCGGGTCTGGTTGTGCCCCTTGCTGGAGTGAGACCAGCAAGAAGGACACACTCCCTCCCTATGCAGCCATTTAAGACCTTTTGTCTACGGTTTACATTGGAGATGCCCGCGTGAGAGAGCGGCCTATTCCAGATCGAGGTTTGGACATCTCCCACTGGTCTGCCGTGAGAGGGCAGCCTGGTCTTCGAATCTGGACTCTAATGGACAATATAATATCTCGGACTAGACCAAGTTATATACCAGACTTTGTTGCTATTGTAGTTGTCATCTCTTTAACCCTCATGTCCGCTTTTAAATATGCTTTTACCATACAATCTTACACGGTAGCAGAATTGCAGGCCCTGAGAGAACTCCTCTCTCGGTTTGCCCTATTGTACTATCTCGCCTACTCGAGGATGGGTTATGGAACCCAGAGAGATGGCATGGCAGAGGGATAGGGTGGGGGCGGGCTCTAATAAAATGCAAAAGAGGGTCACTAGGGCCCCTTTACTTAAATTTTAACCAATTTTCTAAGAAGGCTAGGGAGGAGGGTGGGAAATGGCGCTGGGGTGGGATGCCCCGTCCGTGGGTGGGGCGGGCTGGGGGCTGATGGGGACCGGGGTGCAGGTCGGGACCGCAATCCCTAGGGTGGCTGGGATTGGCAGGAGACGAGGAGGCATGGGGCCAAATTATGTTTTGGGATCAAGGCTATCTTCGAAGCGTGTGCCGCCTGACCCTATGACCTCCTCCCTTGGGGGAACTGGGCCTCCTGGGCTCAGACTGGTGTATTTTAATGCCAGGTCCGTGGCTAATAAATCCTCCCTCCTGTGAGCTGATCGAGGAGGAGGCTGCGGACCTGGCCTGTATCACCGAGACCTGGTTGGGGCCAGAGGGAGGGGTCCCTCTTGTTGACTTATGCCCCCAGGTTTTCGGATTTTGCACCGCCTCGAGCCCAGGGAGGGGTGGTGGAGTGGCCGTGAGTTATTCGGGAGACCTTGATTCCAAGGGAGGTCGCTGCTCCTGAGATAGGCGGTGGTGAGACTCTCCTCTTGAGGTGGGGGCCTAATGGTCGGGTGGGCTTGCTGCTGACATACCTTTCCCCAGCTGTGTAGCAGCAGCCCTGCCTGGGCTTCTCGACGCCCCTCTCGGGTGGCGGTGGATCTCCCAGGGCTTATGGTCCTGGGGATTTTAACCTGCCTTCCCTGGGGCGCCTGGTGTGGTCCAGGAGTTCATGGCCTCCATGGGGCCATGGGCCTGACCCAGTTGGTTCAGGGCCCAACTCATGAGGGGAAACACCCCACCTAGTTTTTGTCTCGAACGGTGGCGGAGTGATATAGGGCAGGCTAACTGTACGCACCCTGCCCGCCCCATGGTCTGATCACTATCTCGGGCTGGTCTTCCAACAGGCCGCCCCACCGCTGGGATGAGGAACCACTGAGATGGTTCCGCCCCAGACGCCTGATGGACCCTGAGAGGTTCCAGGGAACTGGGGTCTTTTCCCACTTCCTTGCCCACAACTCTGCCGAGGACCCAGCGGCCGCTTGGCAACAGGCTGCTGGGGCTGCCCTTGACAGAGTTGTCCCCATGCGCCCCTCAGGCCGTGGATCCCGGTGGCTCCCTGGTATACAGAGGAACTCCAGAGATGAAGCCCGCCGAGGGGTTTAGAGAGCAAGTGGAGGGCCACCCGCCCCAATCTGATCGAATCCAGTTAAGAGCCCATATTAGGACTTACCTGGTAGCTAAGGGAGGGAGAAGGTCCTATCTCTCCACCCTCATAGCGCCCGCAGATAACCGCCCAGCCGCCTTGTTTAGGGCCACCCGCTCCCTCCTATATCCGGGAGGTGGTGGACCTCTCCGGGAAGAGCTGAGGAATTTGGTCAATATCTGTTGGATAAAATTTCATGGATTCGGGCGGTTGTGCTCCACCTTGCAGTGGTCTGAGGATCGTGGTGCAAACAGTCTGGATAATGATCTGGACTGAGTTCGATCCTGTTTCCGAGGATGAAATGGACAGGATTATGCGCCTGAGTTCCACCACATGTTTGTTGGACCCGGCCCTTCTTGGTTGGCTTATACCACCAGGGAGGTCACCTGCGGTTGGTTCCGAGCAGTGGTCAACGCTTCATTAAGAGAGGGTGTCCTTCCCGCCCTGAAAGAGGCGTGTGGTGAGGCCCCTCCTGAAGAAGCCTGCCCTGGACTCAA